>KI915050.1:1844405-2015811 GCA_000473445.2 Anopheles farauti | reverse complement strand
TTCTTCTAGACAACGAATATTTTAAAAACAGAATGCGCTGAATGACATAAAATAACCGCTCCGCCCAATGTATCGTTATTACACGAGCGGGTGGATATTTTATGCCAAACGCCGCGCTGGAGCCCAGTTTGACAGAAAATATCCAAAACCATCTGACACTATTTTCCCTCGTCTAATAACAGCATAAAATTGCCTGCGGTGGAAGTGAAGCTGATCACAACATCCAAATCATTCAGTTTTGCGATTCAGTTTTTTCTCCGTAAGTTGGTGCCGATAATCTGCCGGATTATTCGAAGGTGTGCATACAATCTTTTCTCTTCGTTTGTTTCGTTCGTTCTCCAACATCAATTCACGATTCGCGGTTTCTTTGTGACGATAGTTTCTGTGGTGTGGCACCCGATTGACGACGTGGATTGAGGGCGATGTAAATGACTACGTTGTTTGCCGTGCGGAATGCAGCTCGAAATTAGTATAAATTGTGTGTTTTAGCACGTAATTTGTCGCACTAGTGACTCGGCAGTATTATTTGTATATTGATAGCAAAATCGGTCCGGTGTAATCAAAAGGAAGAAAGCGGTGTGATCTCTGCGGTTCTCACAAAGAGACATTATGCAGTTTGTGCAAATAGAAACTATTCTGAATCAAACGAAAACGACTGTGTGAACGGTAAAAAATAGTAGAAATATTTTTAAATGCATCATCAATGGCCGGTAAAGTGAAATATTAGTGTCAATATGGTAGAACTGAGCGGATTGTTCCTTTGGGATCGCGGTCGAATAGAACGTTCTATTTACATGGTGGCATTGCATGACGAGGATTATTTAGAGTCGCACATTGTGCTAAATTGCTAAAAAGAAAGTATAATACCATCCAGTGTTGCTGGCAAAGGAAAAATGTGTATTTTCTGTTGCTATAGCATTTGCTTCTACCAGCTGGTGTTATCGGTTAATTATCATAAAGCCTGTAGCAGGTGCATACCGGTGCCTATCTTATGCACAGTTTTTAATTTGCCAATCCAATTACTTTTCAGCCTATATTTTGCCATTTGTTTTCTTTTGTGCCATTTCGCTTTTAAATAATACGAAAAATTTGTAAAAAAGAGTAGAAAGCAGTATCTAATTGCAAAAAACTGAACACTGTGAAAGCATGCACAGGCGAAGAAACGAGTATGCGAATGTAAACCCTCCACATGTCAGTCGACGTGGCAGCGAAAACTCGACAAAACGTCATAGTAAGGCGAAAATTTGCTATCCGTATACTTGACGCAAGTTTCGTTAAGTAGGGAATGTTTACCATTTCCAGAGCAAAAGTGGGGAGCTTGGAGAGCATTTTTATGCTTAGGAATATGGTTAACAAATATTTTACTAATCACTTCGTATCATCTACGGGCTCTAGCCCGTTCTCAATTCGCCTGTTGGGAAGTTGATGAATGAGCGTTAAAGGGGGCGAAAAATCGTAACCGTACTCGCGTGTGTGTGTGCGTGCGTGTGCGGGCGAAAATTTCGTTTCGGTTATATTCGTGGTGGCGAAAAGTGACGGACTGGTCGAGACCGCGAGCGCTGGGGTTTAGGCCGCGAATAGCAAAGAAAGTACGTAAGTGAATCGCACGAAAGTAGCTTCAGCACGTCGGTGAATGTTCTGGCACGGTCTGGAGATAGGTATTCGGTCGTTATTCACGGGTGGGACGGTGATAAAAGCCGATTCTTTCGTGCACGCGACGGTCGCCCAGCGGCTACCAGTGCGGTCGCCATCTTGGGCTAGCTTCCGCTGCCGTCGTCGTCAGCGGATCCGTGTGGTGTAGTGTAGAGTGTGTACGTGCGCGCGTGTGTGTGTGTTTACGTATGCGTGTATTGTGTATGACTGTTGGAGCAAAGTCATCATCGTCATCGCCTGCATATTGCTCGCTCTCTCGCACACTCTTAAGCAGCAGTAGAAATCGGAGGCTTTCCTGGAAAGGCCCAATGATTCAAAATCAGTAGGAAGTCGTTTAAAGAGCCCTGCAAAGTTAACATATACTTGTTCAATGTGTGACCAATTTTATTAGTTAAATGCCGTCTCCACCATGGACTTTCTAACTGACGACGAAGCGAAAAAAGATGATTTTAGAGGGTGTATTTCTTCGCTGCACTTTGACGTGTACAGGCGCGATGATGCGGGAGAAAGAGAGTAAGACAGAAAATGGGAGAGTGTAGCAGAGGAAAAGCGAGCGTACGGAACAATGCCACATCTCAGGGTGGATCTAACGAGGACGACCACAAGTGTATTGGAAAATAAGCTTAAGGAAATTAAGGCCCCAGTGGGACACTACGGAAAATTGAAATTAGAGTGTTGGGTTTTCCATCTATTTCAAGAAGAACACACCATACGGACACGCTAAAAACTGGCCCTACCAGAACAGTGCGAAACGTTTCACCGTACTGTAGAGAACATGGGCGTTTATTCTGGCAACGAAGATTTGGAATGCGTGCTGAAGTTCCTTCGGAATAGCAAGCAGATCAGTTCCAGATTGAAGCTAGCGATAATTTTTAACGAAACAACGACAGTTCCGTCTACAACCTATCAAGGCAGGCCGCGTAGGCTGTGAATCATCCCGAAAAGTGATGATTAAAGCACTAGCCATCAGCGGGCGTGTGTTCGAGCGAGAGAGAAACAGTTGTACACGTTTCTTTACTATTAAGCCACCGTCACAAATACCACACACAACACTGCGTGTGTGTGTGTGTGTGTGTTTAGCTATACGCACCACCACATACGGATGACGAAGCCACCCATTTGCGTCGGCAAATGGATTTAGCACAGGACGATATGCTGTAACGTTGCAAGAAGGGTGAAGTGGAAGTTGTAACATATACAAGACTCCTTTTCCTACCTTCCGCTAGCTACAAAAAAACTTATATTTCTACTGGAGTTTGGAACGCGCCTGTGTCAATCGAGCGACCAACAGCGAGTAAAGGCAGGCAGAATGACAAGGGAAAAGGCCGGTCAAGACAGGTTGAATGATGGTGGAAAGCGTGGAGGAGAGGACGGGCAAGATGAATAGAAAATTTTCCATCGGCGGGCGGGTATCGAGTGTGTGTGTGTGTTTTCTCCGTTTATGCCCGATTTGCGTTTGTGTATGTGTGAGTGTTGTATTAGTAGTCCGTCCGGAGCTTCGGCAATCGAAGTAAAGTCGTTTAGTTTATGCTTTCTCCAAACCAACCCGCCGGCAGCATAAGAATGGCTTGGAGTCAACGCTCTTGATGGGCCAATTTCGGCCCGTGAGGAACATAGCAATTTGAAATCGACACATCTTTTTATGTCATCACTTTATAATTTCAAAAGATCAATCAAAGTATTTGAAATAATAAAACGTTTAGAAAATTGTTACTTCGCATAGGTTTCGTTGTGCGGAGGATTTTTGAAAAGTAAAAGCATTTGTCCTCGGCCAGACGTTGTCGTCGATGGTTCTTAATTAGAATTGTAACCAATTGTGCAAATTTTGGGGCACCTGCAGTATGATTCATTATCGCGAAAAACCGTGCATCACGTGAGTGGTAAACGAAAGAGCACATGCAGGTTGTTGATGGAGTAAACCCATGCTATTGTAAATTGCGATATGGAATATGAGTGGGCAAATCGATACATCTTTTATTCGACCACCACAACCCAATACGCATTTCCGAGCATTATATTAAATGAGAATTAAATGAGAATTAAAACAAGCTTATAAGTAGCTTATAACAACACATAGCAACCGTTGCAGCGATTTTTGCATTAATCTATCTATCTTTATCTTTCCTTTCCAGGAGCTGCACCTGGCTTGACGGGAGATTGTAGATAATATAAAAAAACGTTCCAATCAACATAACATCCCCAGAAGTTGGGAAGCAGTCGCAAGAGTGTTGTTGTGCGGTTTACGTTTGCTTTGGCAAGGAATTCAACTGGCACCAGCACCCTTGTCGATCGTACAACAATTCGCGGCCAGTGGAGAAAGTTTGATTAGACTTACTAACGCACTCACACATTCCACATTCACCGTCAAACGTGAAGAAACCAAGTAGCTAAGCTAAGGAAGAAATAGAAGTAGTGATCATATCCTTCGATTGTGAGGAAAATGTATGTTTGCGGTGTACTGATGGTTTACATTAAATGCGGATGAGAACTGATTTCTAATCTTCCTATTTCTATCTATTCTATCTACACAGTTGTATAACAGAACGATAAACGACAGCATCGCAAAATGGGAAACGTGTTTGCCAACCTGTTCAAAGGATTGTTCGGCAAAAAGGAGATGCGAATTCTGATGGTCGGATTGGATGCTGCCGGTAAAACCACGATCCTGTATAAACTAAAATTAGGTGAAATTGTTACAACGATTCCTACAATTGGTAAGTAACGCGGCGGACGGAAGGAAGCTGTGTGTGGAAGCAAACAGGGGGGATATTATATGGATCACTTTTGCTTGCTCTCTTTGCACACCGAAACAGGTTTCAATGTGGAGACTGTAGAGTATAAAAACATTAGTTTTACTGTTTGGGACGTCGGCGGTCAGGATAAGATCCGACCACTGTGGAGGCATTATTTCCAGAACACACAAGTAAGTGAGGCCCGGCGGCAGGCCGCAACTGATGTTAGATGTTGCGATGCTCAGTTACTAATGTTTCGATTCCATTCCTCCACGATAGGGACTTATCTTCGTCGTCGACAGTAACGACAGAGAGCGTATCGGTGAGGCACGGGAAGAACTGATGCGAATGCTTGCCGAAGATGAGCTCAGAGATGCCGTTCTACTGATATTCGCAAACAAACAGGTGCGTGCGTATGGTGTATTTGAGATGATAATGAAGAACACACGCGCATGAAAGGCGCCCCCCGACAAAGGCCGACACTTTGCCTTTGTCGCACATTAACACTTCTAGATGTCAAAGGGAGGATGTCGGCTTAATGTAATCACCCCACTTCTCCTTCTTTCATGTCGTAGGATCTACCAAACGCAATGAATGCCGCAGAAATCACCGACAAGCTAGGACTACACTCGCTACGAAACCGCAACTGGTACATTCAGGCGACCTGTGCAACCAGTGGCGACGGACTGTACGAAGGTCTCGATTGGCTGTCCAACCAGCTGAAAAATGCAAACCGTTAAGTAGGCTTTGGTGCCGCACGGCGCGGAGCAAATTAGCTATTAGCATCAGCAGTGGAAAACCAGGAGCAGAGAAGCAGTGGCAGGAGCCGTTGAGAAGCAGCAGCAGCCAGCAGTAAACAAACAGCAAAAAAACAACAACTAAACTAAACACAACATACACACACACACCCAGACACACACATATACGATTGGAAACATTCATTTTTGAACGTGTGAAAGGGGCAAGGGTTTTAGGGTCGAAGGAAGTGCTCTGATCTGCTGCTGTTGTCGTCGTCGTCATCGTCGTGCTACCCAATCGCGGATCAAAAAAAGAGTAACATCGAAGGAAGCAGGGCGTGTGAGTGTGTGCGTGTGCGTTACAATGTGTTTATGTTGACGAACCGTGTATGTGTGTGCGTGTGTGTGTGTGTGCGCCTAGTTCAACATTAGTTTTAAAGTTGAGAAAAGCGCGCAAAGGATATCCTGCACCCTGAGAACGATCAAGTGACGATAGGAGACATTTAAAACAGACATCAACTCATACACAAACACACACACACACACACACACACACACACACACACACACACACACACACTCGCTTATTCAACCTATTCACGGACCCACGCCCCTCCGCTTACAGGAGCACGCGAAGGACGCGAAACTAAGCTTAGTTATGTTAGGCAAACGGAAGAAGAGGCATTACTATACAGGCAGAGGCGGATACACAGATTATTTAACCAGGCAATGTAACAATAAGAGCGCCCTTAAAAACACCTGCTACCCACACACACACACAGCACACACTCGCACACATGTGTTTGGAGGAAACATGCGTGTGTGTTGGTGTGTGTGTATGTATGTGCGTGTACGGGGGTGGGGTAATTATTGATGGTGAACATTTAAAACGATGAAATATAAACCCTCCTCAACAGTAGTAGTGCGCACCGCTTTCTCTACGCTTCCTTGTCCGTACACATTCACACAGCTATTAACGATTGCTCGGTCCTTGGTGAAGCTGTGTTCTTGATTTGGTGTTCGATTATTCGGAAGGAAACGGGTTTGTTTTTTATTCCCTACAAATATGCTATATTTTCATGTGCAATTATTGTTTGGTCTGTTGTTTATTTTCTCGGATCACTTCCCATATCGCACACGCACACACAACTACATAGACGCTTAGAGGTCCGTAACATTTGGAAGATCAAACGGTGGTGAATTTTTAAAAGCGACGATGAAGGACGACACAGCTGTGGCAGAGGTGCGAGTTGGAGGATCCATATGTATAATTACAGATAACGAAACAATATTTAGGTAAACTAAAACACTATTAAAGAAGGGAAGAAACATTTGAAAGGATTGAAAAGCGAAGTCCATCTAACAAGCTCCCGCTGGAACTGTGTATGTGTGTGTGTATGTTTGTAAGAAAAATGGGAATCGGTGCATAATGAATGATTATACTTTAGGATAATAGAAACTCGCCCATTCCCGCCTGCTCTGATTCTGATTCCACTCCTTCCGGTAATAGATCCTTCGAGATGCTTCTCTCAGACGATCACAGCAGGACATGTTACGAAAAAGGGACAGATAAGCTACTTTGATAAGACCGAAACCACACGATACAAAAATGAAAGGAGGCACATCAAGTATGGCAGAACAAAAGGAGCATTCTTCTTATTTTATATTTCCCTTTCCCTACAGCGGCAGGACTCGCGAGTCCGCGTAATTTAAGTGAACATCTCTACCATTCTCACGTTCGTGTGTTGTGTTCTGTGTGAATGTGGTGGCGATGTTGTGGATGGAGCGATGAAGATGTAATTGATTGCTGTAAGTTTCCGAATAATACTTTTTTTAAACTTATGTTCTGTTTTGTCCGTGCAATTCAGCGCTTTTTATCGCATTCTGTTTTGCTTTCCGACTTAAAGTATATATAAAAAAGGCAACCTTCAGCAAAAGTTAAGAGCGGGAAGAAAGAACATGCCAAAATATGCCGGGTACTCACAAGATGGCTGACTGCTGCTAGTGGCAAGCAAAGGGCGTGTGTGTGTGTTCTTCGCTTCTCTCTAGTTAATATTATCTATCATCAGCTAATATATCCTACTATTCACCGATAAAGACACAAAAGGCGAAAGAGAGTTCGCGAGACACGGTATTCAGTAAACTCACACCCTTTTTATGTTTTAGTAAGCGCAATGAAACCCAGAAGCATATAGAGAAAACGAAACAGTTATTAAAAGAAATTCGAACATTCACTTCTCGTGTGGCGGGTGCTGGTAGCGGGAGGGCGCTAAAAGATCGTGATCATTCACCACATCCAGCTGGGAGCGGAAACTTGAGCAAACAAGAAAAAGCAGAAAAAAATAAAACAATGGAACGAGAGCAAGCGAAAGAGAGAGAAAGGAAAAGAAAGAGTGGGAGAGCTTATTGAATAGTGGCAAAACTCTATAATAAATGGAATGTCGAAAGGCGCGTCATGGTCCATGAAATCATCGTCGTTTCGGCGAGTTTTTCTTTCCGCGAGCAACCCAAAGAAAGAAACGTGATCGTGGTGCGGGGAAAATGTCGAGGATCCTTACAAATGATCCTTTCCACAGAAAAGAAAGAGAAGATTTAGCACCATACAGCGGTGCTAATATGCTAATGGTCCACCTGGGAGTGATCCAAACCAAAGTTTGGTTGTTGATGATGAGCTACACACTAATTGTATTGAGTCTCTAATTGTAGTACCTTCCCGTAGTGCTGGTAGTTCACACAGACTACACTCCTGTGAGACATGAACCTAGCTCAAATCTAACCCAACCCGCTTAAGAAGATATCTCCTTTGATAGGACAATGTCTGCTGGTTCCGTACGTGTGGAAGGAATATTCTGGACTCTCTACAAACAGTATTAGTAGACAGCGACAGGTTCCAAAGGGCTAGTCATGACACTAGAACGACACCTGTAAATTTAATTTAAGTCGGCGTTTAGGCGTTGCAGAAGGTCATGTCCGCAAAGCGGTTTGTAGCACTTGATAAACTTTGAAGTAAACCGAAAAAATCAGAAGCCAACCATCGGCAAATGTGCTTGTAAGCGCTTATAGGTAAGTAAATAATTGATTTCTTCAAACATACCAAGCATATTTCAAAATATTGGTATTATTCTCGACGGAATCAACAAAAAGGAATAAAATCTTAGACACTTGAAATTTCCGAATCCAATGCTGGTGCTGGACGACCGCCAAATAAGCGCCATCTTCGAAAATATATCCAAACTACGAGCTTTTCGAACATGTTCGGCAATCTTCGTGCCACTATTGCGGTGAGATTATTGCATTGGTTTACAATTGTACAATTTAATTGTAAAACATCGAGTAACGTTGATAAATGATTAACGAGAAACGATATTAATTTGTTGTCGATTGGTTATATCAATTTAAATTTCATTAAAAGCTGATTTCAATGTGGTTATTTAGCCGAATTGTATATTTTCCATCGACTTACCCGTAGTGCGCAGGGAAGTTGTCTCTTGCTGCATCTCTTTCCCTCAAAGCGTGAAAGCTCGCTCGATTTGGTCTCACTTCCATTTTAACAGTGGCGGCTGGATATTCCGATGACGATTCGGGTAACGATGATGACAGCTTTGATATTTAGTTGTGTTATTTGCATTCTTCATCTTTTTATTATTGAATACTGATGGGAGAGGATCATTTGCGGCACGCTGCCGTAGCTGATTACGTGTTTTTCAAAAATCTTAACCGTGTAGTGAAAAACTCGTTAATATTGTAGTTGATTTGTGTATGCAGTAAGTGGAAATACTTTGTTTATGATGTATCTCATAAAAAAGTGTAACAGAAAAGAACGCATTAACGTACTTTTCATTTGCCCGTTAAACAGTGAACATCGCGTATCAGCGCGCACGTGGATCGAAGGAAATTTTGAACAAATTGCATCGTAATACAAAAATCTCTCAAGGTTGGTGTTGGGTGTGAATCCGACCCAGTTCTAAAACCCAAACGAAAAAAAAACAAACAAAAAGTGTCTCCGCACCGACACACGCCCGTTGCTTTGAAGTGGTTGTTTATGAAGTGGCAGTAAATATTTACAAATTCCAACTATCGGTGGTGCGTGTGCGCGAATTGGCAACCAAACCCGCGAAAACTTGTACGTTCTTCGGGGAGGACGGTTATCGTTCTCAACGTGGAGTACTGTACAGAGCAAAACAACAAAGTCTCAAACGCTTATCGGTTCTTAGGCACACAAAGGAGGATTTGTTTGGTATTTGGAAAAAGCCAACCAAACGATAGTTTAGTGCAAAAATGGACCGAAAATGCACAACGAAGCGTGGCGTGCAACAAACATAAAAGTAAACAAAGTTGTTGTTTTGAATGCGTTTTGTTGCTCCGTAAGCGGCGAAAACGTGATCGAACAACCGTCGAACTGTCATTTGAATACAAGAACGGCATTCACATTCTTGATTTGTGCGTGCAACCCGCGTGAGAAGTAGAGAGGGAGGATGAGCCTGTGTCGTGTGTGAGAAGACCCGTGATTTATGGCCATTCCGGATGAGGCGCATTCTTTGGATAGAACGAGCAGCATACGATGATGGCGTATGCAGAGTGTGGTTCGCTAGCCAGGAAAAGTTTCAAAAAGTAATACATTCTCGAACACAGCAGGCGCTGTTGTCGGAGCAGGCTACGTAAGGGAATGTAGCTAGAAGGCGTCAGACAAAAGCAAGCAGCCAAACCATCTGGTTCTGCCTGCAAACACGTTCTAGCCGCTTCGATTTCCTTCGTTCTCCCTACGTTTTCCCTTTCTAAATAATAATTAAAAATTTGTTGTGCTTTGCAGAGACGTAAAACGTGTGCGAAAGTGCTTGTAAAGTGTTGATTGCGGTTGAGCAAACCTACAAAAAATCAATTCAATTTAACCCGCGCACACGGATCGAATCATCCAAAAGTGAAGGAAAAGTGGGGCACAAACGAAATCACAGCTAAACTTGAACCCTTGAACGGTTTGGCTCGTCGTGCGTCGATAACGAGAAGGGAGAGTGTTGGTTGTGCAGCATTTCGGAATCGGAAATTTAACAGATCACTGCGTGGTGTATCAAAGAAAGTACACGAGCTAGCCGGTAGTGCAATCAGGAGCAGGCGGAGAAATTGTAACTGGTGATGGTGGATGTTTCTTATCTTTTTGCCTCCGGTGGTAAAAAATAACGAAACACCCCATAATAGTGTTTGTGTGTGTAGAAGAAAATGCGCTCGGAAATGAAGCAGGTTCGTCGCAACGATGGAAGCAAGTAAGTCAAGTCATCCAGTCATCCTTGGGATGTGTTTCTTTTTTTTTTGTGAGGAAGTGGAGTAAGTGTTTAGCTCGGATCGAGGCCGGATTTGTCTGTTTTCCATCATCCTTATCGTGTCTCCGGTCGTTCCGGCCGATCGTTGAACATAATGCGCACCGGATGTTAATAACTCGGAAGGAGCTGGCCGAAAACACTCGAGCTCTCGTAAACATGTGTGGTTTGAATGGGAAAAACAAACGGATTTAAACAATAACTGGAACAGCGCGTATCATTTTGACCCACGTGTGGTGGTTTTAGAAAATGCTTGTTTACTGTTTTCCATCTTGTTATTCTGTTCGCAGTGAAAATTTATCCATTTTTACTTATTTCCTATGAAAATAGTGAACATTATAGAAATATCTTAATTTATTAGCTTAGCCTAATATCTTAAATTATTTAGAAGGCGAATTTGAGGAATAACAATTGGAAGAATTATTTTGAATATTCTCAGTTAGGGCTTTGATTCTACACAGAACATATTTTAAAATTTCGTTTGAATTATTTCAAAAATCCTTTTGTGGGTTGTAATTTCCAGTTCTTTCTTTTAAAATATTCTTTTAATCGGAATTTTTTGCAGTTCATTTTCGGCTTTATAATTTTAGTTGATTTTACAAATTGAGCACAAATTTCATGGTAATTTGGCGATACTTTTTGAGAGGTGTCAAAAAGACCCACTAAAATCCTTACCCACGAGTATACAAAAACGCTACAAATTAGTGTCGAAAGAATGCGATCATCCGCGTGATTCTAGTTCCTTCCGCCCGAAGTAGACCAATCGAGAAGGAAAGCAGCAAAACAACGAAGCGCACTCGAGATTTTGATCGCTTCCTCTGGTTTTTGCTGCAAAATTTCGTATCGCACAAAACCAAAATGAAAAATGTAATAATAATGGAGCCATGGGCCAGGTTCCTTGCTCACCCCGGAGGGTGGAAGTCACTGATTTGTTATGCTTTTTAAGGGCTTTTTAAGACCTCATAACGGTCGCTTAGGGATCTTGAAGCTCGGACGCGACGAACGCGACGGTTTGATAAATTTCTTACCGTCAACAAAGGGAAAAAGGTAATAAAGTACTTGAGATGGCTGATGATGGATGATACTCTACCGGCAGAAAACACACAAAACACTCAGCTCGGTTCACAAAACGCCCGGCTTGCATCTTTGCTACCGTGTGTGGACGACAGTACCTTTCTGCAGCTTTCCCCGTACTGTTTTGTACTGCTCGGGATTACCTTTCGCGCGGAAGGGAAATGAGATAAGAGCCTTTTTCGGATAAGGGCCATAAAAACATGCCCAAGGGGGAATTCGGTCTCCGGTTTCTGGCAAATCCCGGCAGGACCGGAGAGGAGGCAACATCTGTGGTTCATTAATAAAAACAGTTAGCGCCATATCCTTGCGTCGTTATTTTTCTCTCCAAAAAACCGGGGGAAACCGAACCACCGATTTTCGATGCAATTAGCTTCTTCACGCTGGAACCGTGTGCGTTTGCTTCTCGTGCTTCTAACCATTATAAATCACCGTCCTGTTTCACCGGGTAGAAGGGTGTGAAAATGCATTCCAGCTAGGCGAGCCCCGCTGAACTTCCTTCCAGTGACTTTAAAGCTAGCGTTAATCTGTACCCTTCCTAAGACCGGTCGTCCCGAAAGGGTTTGCCTTACGCTTGCGTTAAAGGTGTTTATCGTCCTCGCAATAGAGTGACAATGTCTTCTGGCACAATGTCTTCTGTGGGTTGGGCAGGACCTTGTTTGACTTGCTCGTTTAGAGTTGAAAAAATTAACTACAATTGCATTTGTATCCTTTCGCTTTGTTAATTGAATTTGATGCATGCGCACAACCGAGGATAACACAATTGGGAATTATTTAAGCTTCTGTTTGCTTTTTTGTTGTTTGAGCAGCTTCCAATAAATTATTCCCGGGTGCCAAAAGGAGCATTGTGCGGAAGAGAATAACGATTGTGTTGCGGGCATTATGGGAAAGCGATTGGGTTTGTGATCAAGTTTAACACGGGAAATTGATCGCCACTTTCCTCAAGGTGTGTTACACAAGCTCCTTAACGAGGCAGTCAAAAACCAGTAAAATCAAACGCCGATACACTTTTTTTTCGGTTGTTGTTGTTTCCGTTGCCTGCACATAACCGGCACCGATTATTGTTTTTTACACGTACATGTGCGCGTACACACACACACATATGTGGACATGCACTCGAGCAACAAACTTCCCGCTGGTTTGGTTGCCCATAAATCGGAGCACTTAATGTTCGATTGATTTTTTTTTGCTCTTGCCCGTTTTGGTTTGGTTTGCCTTCTATTCGACGCCGAACGAATTCGACTGACGCAGCAGCAGCCAGCACATCCATATGGAATGGATTGGATTACATTGGCTCGGGACTGGCTGGCTGGCTGGATCGATCGAGTGCACTGTTGTTTCGCCGACTGTTTTGGAAGAAACACTCGAAACGCTTGCAACAACGACACACAAAAAAAAGGTCCTCGCGGGTGTGCGCTGTTATTTTTGTTTTCCATCTGTTCAAACCGACCCGAGCGATTATTTTCCAAGTGGTCCGGGCGGTGCAGCCGCGCTCGGCGACATTTGCCCTCTCCACCCGAACACATTTCCGTTTGCCCATGCAAACGGGTCGCAAAAAAAGCAAGCAGGGAACAGAATATCATCCACCACCCCGGTCGCCTAGGCTGGGTCGTTTCGGATGAAAAATCACGATACTCGATCCGCCCCGATGGGTCGTTTTTTTTTTGCCCATCGAAAAAGATTGATGCCGTTGCTGGGTGTCGTAAACGATTGAGATTTTAGGGGTTTTTTTCCCTATCCCGTAAGGTGACGCGTTTTGAATTAGGGGTTTTGTTCCGTTTTTTTTTCGCCAAGTGCCATTGAGAGAGACTTTTTTGAATGGTGATACCGTCGGCGTACACAAGTCAATTGGTGTAGCGAATTGTGTCGAGCTAATGGGCGAGTTTTGCTGTTGAAAGTTGTTTTTTGTTGACTTTGTGTAACCTTGGAGAAGGTTTGATTTTCTTGTGGCAAATTGTGGTGGGTTAAGGCTAGAGGATTTGGAGGAGCATATTGAAGCCAAATTCATGCATTTCCCTACTGTTCTTGAGGCACACATAAGGCATTTACGTCAACTCCTCAAAACGACCGAAACCCCTTGTACTCTAAAAGCTAATCTTTTTTAAGATATCTACTAATAAAAGTCTTTTTGTTCCCTTACAGAACCCAACACACCGAGGCCTGCTCACGATGATCGACTTCTGGCACGGTCTGGACGAGCAATCTGCTCAGCAAACCCTAGCGCCAGTCACGTACATTTGCGATCGTCTGATTGTTCGATGAGTTAAGCAGCTTACGACAGAACGTCAACCGAACACGGTGTGGTTCTGCTGAAGCCTCCGTCATCAAAATTTCCGCAACGAGAACGAGTTCGCTCCGTAGGCCTAGAAACCCGTCCAGTAAAGAAGCATCTTCACAAGTCTCCTCCGCTGACGGTGTTGCATCAGCCCCGTATCGGTGGGTGTCAAATTTTGCCTAGATCAGCTCACCAAGAACAACACGAATCACCATTTATGGGCCGCTGGTGGAAACAAAAGGAAAAAAAAGGAAAACTGCTTGCGCTGGTCTGATTTCTGCCGAGAACCAGTAACCTTCTAGCGAGCGCAATTGCAGTGTACGATCGGTGTACGATCAGCAAACATCAGCAAACACCAGCAACACCAGCGGCAACAACAACACCCACAAACACTCCCGGCTTCTGGGCGTGCGGCAGTGATTCATCCAGCCATTTCTGGAGGTAACGTGAGCTGAAGCTTCCAAGCATCCCCCCAAAGCCCTTCCCTCCGTCCCGTAGCAGAAGCGACCCTAGTGTGCGACGTGTGCGTTTGTGTGGTTTACCTTTTTTGTTTTGTTTCGTTAGTTTGCAACCATTTTTTTGCGTTCCGTTTGGCTTCGAGCTCGCCTTGTTTTTTTTCCTTCTCGTGTGGAATTGCGGTGTGTGTGTGCATGCCAAGTAGAGAAGCATAAGTGAGTGAGAGCTGGCGGAGAAATTTCCCCGCGTGCAAGTGCAATTTGTTTGGAGACATAATTCGCGCTAACCGCAGCCGTCCGTAACCGATTAGTCACCTCGACAGCCGTGTGTGCGTTTCTTCCCTCAAATCGTACGAGAAAAAACGTTGAAGAAAAGTCGGAAGTTGTGTCTGAGGGCGGCGGCTTTTTACGTGACCAACAAATTGCCCGCGTGGAGTGTGGAAAAGAGTTCCAAAACGCCGCACCGTCAAGATGGTACTATGTGACAGTGATTTAGGTGAGTACAAATATTGAGTGGAGCGTTTTTTTGTTGTTGTTTTGTTGTAGATCTTCTATTCACTTACAGCCTGCATGGGCCTTTTGTTTGCTTTTTCATCATTCCAAGGATTGGGTCTGCTCATCCGGCAAGATCTGTCATTTGTTGGAACGCTGGGATAGAATGGTTTTTATTGTTGGATCCATGCTAGCGCATCCATTTCTCCGTAGTGAGATGCTATTCTCGGTTCCGAAGGTCCCGAGAGAGGTCGCGTGTAAATCTTTCCTTCCCGACGCGCCCGACGGCCAAATACTTCCGCCATAAGCGATGGATCAAACAAACCCCGGAGTGGTGTGATATATCTGTCATATGACTTTTTACCCGATGCGTTGCACTTTTCGTCAGTGGAACCGCGGCTATTATTGGTGCTCTGTGGTTGGTGGATGGGAGAGTTTTACGAGCGTCATAAATTGCTGCTAGCTCTGGTGGGATGTTTTTTTATGTTTAGAATGTGTACAAAACGTCCACGCAACGAAACGATTGCTCAGTCGCATCTGTTTAAAGTTATGGATTTTTTTGATAACCTGGCGAAAATTTGAGCCATATACTGGTTTCCTCATCTCCTTGCGTGATTTGATTAATGTTTGTACGAATCAAAACTCCAATCTCGCGCTCGTCTAATCGCTCGAAAGGAAAACGATCGCCGGTGGTCGTCACGATTTGTTGATTTTCACACATAATAAATTGAAGAAGGACACACTGCCAATTTTACGTTCGCGTTAGGTTCGGTGGAAAGAAAGCAAGCCCCGGTGTTGAAATCAATTTATCATAACCTCAAAAGTCGGAGCACGTGTCCACGCTGCCTGAGATGGATGGGTCCGGGGTCACAGTGGTGGTGGGAAATCGTTGTTGTGGCCATCCGTCTATCAATTTTTACCGTCGAAAAGTCCCCAATCCGGACGACCGATGACCGATTGACACGTCAAGGGTTCACGAACCGTGTGTGCGGGCTCCAACTCGTCGCGGAGAAGCGCACCCTTAGGCTACACACGCGCACCTTGATGACCTTTGCGTCCATCGGCCAAAACATTTCCGTCGATTGTCGATTTCTACGATTTTCACGACGTAAAGAACCCTCCGCTCCTCTCCGGGAGGTTCGGCTTCACACCTTGGGCTTCTTCTTACGAGCCGTTTACAGCGGCTCTTCCAGGTGGAGGTAGTTTCGCTGTGGCCGTGTAATCGCTAGCAATGAGAGGGTTTTGCTTTCCCACACCGAACGGGGCACGCTATTCGAATGACCTAGTCTTTCACACCCTAGTAATGGGGTTCTCGTTGTTGATGGACGCCAATTGCAGGAATGAAGGCGTCTGTAAAACCTCCGAACTGCTCGCTTTACCCAACGTTCTTCGAGAAATTCGTTGCAAGAAGTGGGATGCATTCCTGACGGCATTCTTTTAACTCGCCGTGTTGCGCGGCTGAACTATCGCCATTTGAAGGTGGCAGCTGATTTTTTTTTTGAAGGGCCATAAATTCGGCTGTTTTTTGTCGGCTCAGCAACTAGAACGACGAAACCATCGGAGTTATGTAAACGTCGCGATGGGGTTTGATTTGATTGCGGCACTAAATGTGCACTTTTTTACACTCCGAGCTTGTTAGTTTCATGCGCATCAAATCAAACCGATGAGCTGATGAGCTACGGTGGCGAGTTTTGGTGGCTGTTTAGTATGTGTGATCGGTATCACGGAGCGCTTGCGTAACGTGATGACGTATGATTAGTGCTCCTGCTGTCACCGTTCCAAACATGCCGCATACAAATGATGCTCTTCCATTTGCGCGTCTTTATCGTGATCTACTTTGGACACCCGTTTGCAGGGTCTTCAAATGGACATTTTAAGGTACATGGATTTAGCTAAAACATTGAAAACTTGCGAGACTCACTGACCGCATTCAAATAGCGTCCAATTAGTGGGCAAGTGCGCCTTGGATGGACTAGGAGGTGTCACAGTCTCACACTACGCACTCGCTCAAGTTGAGACATAACGCATACGCATCGGACACATTATCAAGCTTGTTGCTGTCGGGCTGCCGGTTTGCTGGTCCCGGCGTGGAATGAAGCCTAATTAACGGCACGTTGCATCATTATCGTAATCTCGCCGTCAGCAACCTCGCGCAAGAGCACGCTCGTGAAACGTTTTCCAACGTTTCTGATCGCTACGGCTGTTCGTTAGCTGTCAAATTCGTAGTTCCTTCTTTTGCGCGTGGCGTTGATGATCAAAACCCCCGTAGGTCTTGAGTTTATGGACCCTATAGTAGATTACCTCCGATTGTTTAGCCGTTGTTTTGGTTGTTTATTTGTTTCGGCAATGAGGATCAACTCCGCTGAAGGGCGGATAAATTATGAAACAATAGACACCTATTTTGGGTTTAAGTGTACGACAAAAGGTGTGCTGCACGCTAGTCAATGTCGAAGTCATCGTGGCCTCTGCAAGTCCTTCCATACAGTGGACCATAACTTTGGGGTCGTTCGGTGTACGTGACGTGCAAAAGTATAAAGATATCTCATCTGCGTTCGCACACATAGGCACGGGGTTTTCATCGACTATCGACCCGAAATCAAGGCCCACCATTCCAGCTCAACCAGCGGCACTAGGCACCCGTTTTATGGTCTGAAAACTCACCGATCCGCAACGAACCGGGTCGGGTCGGGGTGGAAAATTCTCTCCCGCTACCCCTGTCGTGCGTCGCAATGTTGCAATGGATGGCAAGCAAGCAGCACAAGACACATCTTCACCCTCGACTTTTTACCAGTATAATTAGCAAGTATAATTTCCGTACCGGGAGTTAGAATTTTACGCGCTCACCAGCGCACCATTTTTAGGTTAGGTTTGGTTTGGTGGCAGGGCAGGAATGGAACAACATGGGATGTTTCTTTTCCACAGTTCCAGCTCATTTAAACTATTCGGCCCTGTGTCTAACTGTGTCGTCTTGCCGGCACGATCCTAGTGGAGCAGGTGAATCATGTTGAGCCGCCACGAGTGCGATGGCATGGACCACCTAGTGACGGTTCTGCGGACTTCACTTTCCTTTTCGTGTCTCTCGGATGCCTCCAAACCGGAGCTCTCCAGTGCGCTCAAGTGTCTTCAATGTTTGGATGTTTGCGTTTTCGTTCTTTCCTTCACCGCCGGCCTAGAATGGAATGTTGATGTATGGCCGTTTCGTCAGGTCCCCGAGCGAGTAGAAGATATCGGCTCCTACCGGTGATCGCAATGTGATGCCCAGCATGGAGTTTACTTTTCCCCATGTGGGAACGCAGCGATGGATATCCGTTGCCCGATCACAGCTGCATAATTCATCCAACAAAACCCTAGACATTTACATCGTCCAAAAACCAAAATCTCATCTTCGGAGCTCCTACTGAGCGACTCAAGTACGCGCCACCGCTACAACCCGTGGTCAATGGATTAAGAAACCGATGGCACGAAACATGTTTTTAATGATATGTAGGGTTCGGTGCAGCGGACCGTGGCTCCCTCGGTCGATCGTACACCACCAACCGATCTCCGCACGGGTTTTGCGCTCCGTCTCGTTCCGCTGGGTCCCATTCCAACGCAGGCTTTTATAAATCAAGTGGATAATGAATTTTAATTCTCGGTTCAACCGAATCAAACACTCCGGCCAGGTAAGGCACCGGATGATGTTGATGTTTACGACCATTACGACTACCGTTACCGCTCAGGATTCAAAGTCCCGTGGGGCGATGGGATTGTTGTTGTTGTTAAAGTTGCTGGTTGAAGAGGCCAACAGTCGTTTATTGATATCTTTATAGATATGTGCAATTTACGAAGTGCAGTGCGCAAAAACATTGCTGTAAATTATTTTACGAGCCGATTGTGGTGAATTTCTGCATCGCTGATTGCACCTTTATTGGACAATATACCGGCACTAGGACTGCATTACGACTCAATTGCAACAAATGACCGTGTATGTGACGCGGCTTCCAAACTCGACAACTTCGTCGTCCCAATCATTCGCCACTATGGCGTGTGTTTTTTATTTTTAAATAAATTCCACAAAATTCCATCAAGCGCTGCAAACCCTCCAGCCCATGACAGCAGGATCCGTCAAGCGTGAACGTACCAGAAACATCCGTTCTAGCGTCGCGGTCACGTACGCGAAGTCCGCTGTCATCGACCGTCGTCGTGCGCGTACTCGTGGGCTTTTAGGCGTGGATCTTTCCTTTCCGCACGATGGCGGCACCAACATCCGCCAGCACACCAGGAAAGGGGAACATGGTGGCTTAACCACTTCACCGGCACCGGACCGGGCTAGAACGAAAACATTGTGGAATTAAGCAGCGAAAGGCAAATAGATAGAAATCCCATAAAGAGGAATATGAGCTGGGGAAGTCTCGGCTCCCGGACGAACCGGAAAAGTCATCAAGCATTGATCGATTAGCGTGTGCCTGCCGTGAGCGATTGTCCACCCATTTCCTTGACGATTTTCATCGATTGACGCGGAAAGAATGTGCGGTGCGTTCTAGGCGGTTAAGTGCTCGAAACGATAAGCGAAATAGGCGAGTGGTTGGAGTTGGAAACAAAACAATCGTCCAAATGGCGGATGCTCAGTTGGATGAGCGTGGAGAATGCAACAAATGGGGGTAGCTAGCGATTAGATAGCAAATAATTACTACCCGTTCATGAAGTGGAACCTGCTACAGGCAGGTATGTTGAAGTCTTGAAGGTTGAAGGTTCCAACCACTCCGGACATCCTGAGTTGCGGATCCCAAATTCGATCAAGTCCCGTTGCAAGTTGTTTGTGGTGGCAACTGCCAAGATGTGAAAACCAACAAACCCTCCGGAGAAAGAATGCCTTTCTCCATGGCGTACTGCCGTACTCTGTCTCAACATCTGGCATTTGGCTACGTGGCAAACGCTTCGGAAGATGGGCGACTACATGGGCATGGTGGTAGAAAGTTCTTCTCTGTCCCCAAGCGAAATGCAATTCCCCGTGCATGTTCGCCAGTTTCGCTGCATTAATCCTTATTTTCACGTCATTTCACCGCTGGACATTATTGTTTTTGGGGCGCGAAAGGGCCCCTGTCTTGGGCTGGCAAAAAACAATAACACAGTTATTAGTGTCAATCATTTGGAGACGACGTGCACGGGCAGTTACCGAAAAGTGAGTATAAAGAAATTGCTCAAGGGGAAGGGTAAGCGAATGCCGGGATATGTAGATAGTTCCCGGCCAAAAAAAAAAACCCGCCATCGTCGAGTGGGGAAGAAGTATACCACGACAGCGCAACGCTTGGATGCACGCGCATCCGATGAAGTTAAATAACTCGCCGCGCCACACAGAGAGCGGAGACCTTGTTTGTCTCGAACTTCCATCGAACTGATTATAGGCCGGCATCGGCTGAACACCCTGCGAAGCGTATACGATGCGAGCGAACGTAAGCAAGTGGCGCTGGGTGGATAATTTTGTACGGGAAATTTGATGAGGCTCTTGCTCCGTCTGACTTCCCTGCTCCCCCCTTTCTTCTGGAGTCCAGCGGTGTCGTCCCTCCTGGACGTCCAGAAAGAGGCGCGCGCTACTTTTGCATATGTGCGTGAAGCCGACGTGCGCGTGTTGCAGAATGAATCGCTCGAGATATCGCGCAGCGGAAGCAAATTAAGCAAGACAGGAAGGCATAATCTGCCATAATGTGCGCCGTCTTGCCACCTTTCGCCATCTGTCGCCATCGTGTGCCCTGCATGTGGTTTTGTTGGACGACGCCGCTTGGTGTGTCTTTTGTGGCTTTCTTTTGTAACGCTCTTGTGCCCGTGTCGGTCTCAGAGTGGGCTTATTTTTGGGCGATTCATACATTTCGGTGTCAGTAAGTCAGGGGTGTGCCACGAATTAGGAGATTCCGTAGATAGTCCTCAATTGGAACGCTTCTTGATGATACGATTTCCGGCATTTCTCCGCGGAGAGAAAAATAATCAAATTATCGGTCATATCTGGCGAGTTGTGAGGCAGTTCTGGTCTGTCGATCAGTGGCTTCGCCTCGTTATGGACCGTGCGTTTGAAAACTCTAGATCCAGCGATCAATATCGACGCTTCTGCGAGGTGCCACCGGCGTAACTTCGCGTGGCAATGCGTCGCGCATGGGATGAGTTGCCTGATGTGCAGCCTTCCCGAACGCCTCGGCCTGACTGCCCTGCAGGAACTGCACACACGTGCGTGGAGTTTAGGTCCATATAGTTTTAGGACCGATTGTTTCACGGGGCTGCCCACACTGAGGGCTGAGTCATCTTCCCCGAAAAATGAGGCCGCCATGGTGGAGGTGATGTGCGGTACTGGAATTTTAATGCTTTGTTCCATCAGGGCATCGGGCGGTGTTTTTTTTTTATTGTGCGATCAACCTGGTGTGCCCTGGTGGTGTCGGATCTGATAGAACGCTGTTCTGGATCGTCGGTGTGGGCGTGTGGGCGGCCACGATGGGGAGCGGTACGTCACGGTTGGCATACGATTCTTTGTAATCCGAAACAGCTTTATGGTGGATCCGAATGAGTGCTATAAATTTTAGTTAATCAAATTTTTAGAGTTTTATTTTCAAGCCGCTGTACGGTTTTATATATGTACGTTTAGATTGAAAAGAATATCCACGTGTGTATAGGAAAAAATACTCGCATATTGCATTGCTTCCCCTTCAAGTCCTATCACGATCGCTTGAATGCGCGGATCTTGCGAACAAACGGCAAAAATGGTGGTAATGTACCCACTTCAGCTGCAACGCTTCCGTGCGCTCCAATGTATGTTGGGTTGTGCGTCCGCGTTGTGATTGTGTGTTATTGTTTCCGTTTTTTTTCTGTACCCTTTTACGCACATACGCACTTTCCGGTGGTGCGGAGGCATGTTTTTCGGGGAGTTTCCTGCACGTTGGGGATGTTGAGGTGCGAATTGACTATAGAGAGGAGGGAAAAAATACAATCTCATGACGCATGACGGAAACTACTGCAGTATGCACCGATTTGGGGTGGAAGTATTGGGTGCGCAACTAAGTGATGAATGTGATCTCTTAAGCTTGTTTAATGTTTGTTTTTGGTTCAAAATAGGTCAACCAAAGTCGTAGAAGACTTGTTGGAACTGATTTGCAGAAGCAACAGTACAAAAGAACGAGAAGTTGGGTTGAAACATACGTCCATAATCCAAACATGGACTAAAAACAACACATGCTTATAATTATTATTGTACTGTGAATTAAATTATAATCTGTGGGATGTATCTAAAATCGGCTGCTAACATCTTTTATGGTTGAGTCCAATTATAGACTTGCAGACATACTTATAGATACTTATATTTATGTTTCTTTCAATTATGAACAAAAAAACTTTACCAAACATTGAACCGGCTGGACGTACGGGTGGAAGTATTGGGTGCTCAACTAAGTGATGAATATGATCTCTTACGCTCACTGTAATGTTTTTTTTTTGTTCAAAATGAGTCAACCAAAGTCGTTGAAGGCTTGTTGAAAGTGGTTTGCAGAAGCAACAGTACAAAAGATCGAGAACTTGGGTTGAAACATACGTCCATAATCCAAAGATGAACTAAAAACAACACATGCTTATAATTATTATTATTGAATTAAATTCAATTATAAATTATTACTATTGTTGATTGAATTAAACCATAACCTTCTGGATATATCTAAAATTGAGTGCTAACACCTTTTACGGTTGAGTCCAAGTTACCGACATGGTACATTCTTTGCTGGCAACGGTCGAGTATCGTTTTTTGTTCTTTAAGCATGTCATACTTCAGCAATTGTTCAGAATTGTTCTCGAAACTGAAAACGAAATTTGATCGTAACTCGGTAGTTAATATTAGCTTGAAGCCATTTGGATGTGTTTTTTTAAATTATCAACAAAGAATAACTCTACCAAACATTGAACCGGCAGGACGTACGTTTAATTGATACACACCTTTTGTATAGCATCGCTCTCTTTGCCAATCACCCGCTGTGGCACCTCCGGGAGCGAAAATTAGGCAGTGCGCTTTCTATCACAAGTTTTACTTCCCTATCATTAGCTCATTGGGAAGGTTTCAGCAATTATAACAGAAGGGATGGAAAGTTTGTGTCGTTTGCATTGTTTGCATAACAGGAACATTAAAAAAGGAACAGTGGCCGGAAAGGAAAACTCGAAATGTTTGTTGACTTTTTTTTTGTTTTGGTTTGTCCGATTCAGTACTGCATAGCCGGAAAGGGTGAAAATATCAGTACGCATGCACGCACGGTATGGGAAAATGGGAAACTTTAAACGCCGGTATTTTGTTCGGTCCAGCGCACCCCGGAGGGTGGGAAGTGCCCTACAGAACGCCGGATGGGTTGTCGCACGCTGCATGACCCACGGCCTGCGGGGAAGGTTTGATCATTTGAATGCAGTTTTGTACGATCTTTTGTGTGTGAGAGAGTGTTTCGGTTTCGGTGTAGCTATTAAAATAACATTAGAATTGTATCAGCATGGCTGCATGGTGTGATTTTGAATGTTAATTATCCTATCGCACTTCCACTTCCTTCCGAGAGCCGATCGTGCGGAATGGAACAAAAAGAACGAACTGATTTAATTTAACTTTGCTTGTTGGTTTGTTGTAGATGATGTGCATGAGTTTTCATGCAATGAATACGAACCCTTTCATTTATTTTGATCTGTTTTTTATCTAATTTGAACCATCACAAATGAAGAATTGCGGGTCAGGGAAAAAACAAACATCCATTAACTTCTCGGAGTGCGTCAGTACGAGTGCATCAACCTCCAGCGCCAGCTTACAAGCCACATGGAGTATGCAAACAATCAACAACAATTGAATGTCTTCATCGTCAAGCTGGTCGCGCTTGTGTCCATGCATTGGCTCCGCGGTTGATTAGCCGTGGGAGTCGGAGTCAGTTAGAATATGCGCTCCATACGCACATTACATTGGGGACTTTCGGATCGTAATCGTGTCTGCTGAATGCGCAACATGGTACACCGCACGCAGCGTCAGGGAGTAACTGTAGAACTCCCTGCCTTAATCACCCTTTGGGAGGCCGAGACGGCCGAGATCTTGGGAGGGTGTGTTGGGAAAAAAATGCAACTGTAAGTAATTATGCTTCGCTTGGCTCTAGAACAAGCGTTCGAAACTGTCGACCGCGCGTTATTTAAGATGTTGGATGCAACTGCGGCGTTGCAGAGGATTTAAATCGAACCACGCGCCTCGAGTCATGCGAGGCTGGAAACGAGTAAAACGCATCTCCCCTTTTATTAGGCGATCGCTTTCAATTGCGTGCGTTAGCTTATTTGCTTTGTTTGCGCTGTGCATGCGCTTCTCACTGGTGTGTCGGTGTTTCGCATGCGAAAGGAATGCCCATTTTAAGCCGCGCACGTTAGACATCTTGAAACGGTAGCCCATGTTTGGGATGCAGCACCCAAGCGGGTCTTGCGGAATGCGGCGACAAACACGGCGGTGCGGGAGGTGCAAAAGTGTTAATTGCTTAATTAATACTATACGGCTACGTAATTTAATTCGTTTCGTAAAAATGCGCCCACCTAATTAATGGGTGGTGGAAGTTCGCAAAATTATGCTTCCAGTTGGGAGAGGGGACGGGCGGACCGAGATTGGGAGGAGCGCGAGATCGTTTGTCAAACATGTTTACCCCATCGCCATACCATTTTCCGAACCCCCGATATCCATCGCTTTCGCTTTCAAGTGAGTGAGTTTCCTGCCCGCCGAACGGTACCGAATCGGTTCGGGTCCATTATCAGATCCGGTGCCGCCCGCCTGCATCCATGATCTAACATTGTGGCTGGTGGTGATGCCCGCGTTGCATAACGATTGTGTCCATATGCGATTCCGGCCGTTTATTTTTTGGATTCATGTTGCCCGCTCGCTCGAACCGTTCGCAGGCCGGCCTGACTTTGCATTGCGTTTTTGGACGTGTAATGATGATAGTATCTAATTGCGTGGAGCGTGAACACATGCTGGCACACGGCTTTGGAAGCTTGCTTTGGTGCTCTAGATGGTGCGCGAAACGCGTCTGTTATTGCACACCTTTGGGTGCCGGTAGGAGACGGGCGGTAATTGTGACGATGATCTGTACGGTAAACGACGATTTATCGGTTTAATTGGATAATTTGAGGCTCTTTACCGATGAGATCTCAATCGTTACGGTTGGTTACTGCATGGAAATAAAGTCTGGGGTCTATATTCTGAAAGTTTTGAACGCATCTTTACTAAATTAATCTTCTGATTTGGATCTAAATTGTTTGTTCGCTAGGTTCAGGTCAATGGAAAAATGCTTTTTAATTTAAAAATAATATGTAAACAAAATATTATATTATTATTATTTTAATTTTTTAATGTTAATATCTTGAATATATTAATTTATTCAAAAATATAAAATATAAAATATAATTAAATGTATTAATTTATTTTGATATTAAAGTAATTAAACCAGAATTAGAGTTAACAATATTAATATTTGCTTCGTAAAGTTCGAATTATGTTGCAATATAATTATATTTATTATTTTAAAAATTTAAAATTTAAATTTAAATTTCAAAAATTTTAAATAACTGGAAGGGAACTTGAGATAGAACCGATGAAATCGATTCATTATTTCAATTCAAACGCTGTAGCAAATTCCTACCGTAAGACGTCAGACGTTTTCATACGTCAGCATCAAAGATGAATTCGTATTCCTCCCTTTACGTTGACCAAACAAACCACTTGACGCAACTTCTTCGCATTGACTTTGAGCATCCAACAAATAGGCCACAATTTAAGGCGTTTTCTTGTGGACGATACTTAGGAAGCAACAAAAGGATTACACATAAAATACCAAAAAAAAAACATTAATCTCTGTAAACAAAAGTGACCCTATTCGAGAGACCCCATGGACGGGGCGCGGCAGAAAGAATCAAAACAGATTAATTCCTTTTTTCACCCTCTGCGCCTCCCGAACGTAACGGATCCCATTCGATCACTTTCCAAATGTTTACTTCATACCAACCGAAGAAAGACCGAAGCGATCACCGCCACCTTGGGTGCAATGTGTTCCATCGTGCGATCGATTTTTCCGATGAGAAATTTCGTGCACGGAGGGGTAATACAAAAATTGCCGATAACAATGGGTGCAAACCGGGAAAACTAATTTTGGGAATAAAAGCAGCGGCATAAAGAATTTTCCTTCTTCGGTGGAGCCGAAAATAATTGGTCCAAGCTGTTCTAAGTGGCATGATACGGTGGTCTGGCGATGGAACACATGTGGTCGAGCGCTACTGCTGCTGGTGGTCGATGAGGGCGAGAGTGGATCCAATCTGTGTGCAGTCTGTTCTTCCATTCCTCCCGAGTTTCCAACGCACATTATTCAACTTTTCGCGGAGCCCATCTTACACGCTCGCTGCACTCCGATGGACGTAGAGGTCAAACCGACTGCTGGAAGTCCCGTTTACAGCTGAACAACGATGATCTTCGGGATCGAATTACCACGGATCAAGTACGTACTACGTACCGGCCGCTCGATATCGGGTTCGTTCGCCCGAAAAATGGACATGGCTGCCGCCATTTTCTCGCAGCAGAGTAGAGCCGATGAATATTAATTGAAAAATTATCTAGAAACAACGGAACACGCAGCAGCTTCGGAGTTCAAAGGAATCTTGGCATGTATGTAATGCGAGAGCTTCGGAAAACGGGGGAAATGGTGAAGAAAAACAAACGGCTAATGAATGAGAAGATACACGCCAATTGTTGGGTAGCGTAAGATGATGCGTAGCAGCTGAGCAGCTGAGTGTACACTAAGCACGTAATCTTTCCAACGTTTTGCCCTTTGCTGACGGGTGGCAGATTTTGTTGGCAGTTTTCTCTAAATTGGACATTTGCCCTTTACGCATGCGCATGGTGCATGGTAAAAGCTAGACCTGAACCCGCCGAGCTAAGCCAAACAATAATGGGCAGATAGTGCACAATGTCAACGCATGTCAGGGACATGGTGAAGGTGCAGCTTGATTTGACTTGCGCACTCACGGTGAGATTTGAACAATAGGGAGATTTGCTGCGTAGACAGAGACTTGGGCGACCTCCTTCGCTAACTAGCTGCATCGAGGTGACGCATAGATCCTACGCGCATTTCTAAGGTGCGACACCCCGAAAGGCATCCGATTTGATCTCGGATTCGAAACGCTTGCTATTCAGGTTGCCGCTCTCGTAGGTGCGACTCCCGGGTTGTACTCCGTGGAGCAGGTTGCTTGCGGAGAAGTCAACCCTGCTCCAGCTGATGTGGTTGGGGTGTCTGTCGACTCTCACGTGCGCACGACTTCAGGAGTGTATCGAATACCGCCAAGTCAGGTGACTTCACTAGATGGAGCCGCGTGCCGCCACAACCAAACGCCATTGTTGTTTTGTTTGTGCCAGAGTGTTTGTCTGATTTCCGGATCTTCTTTCCCGTCTCGCGCGCCTGGTGCGGAAATGATTTATTCTTGCCTTTTCTCGGCGCAAATGTCACCGACTGATTGCTTTAAGTGCGGCGTGGAGCAAGCTGAGGAGCAAGCGACAGAGAGAACCCTCCCGGACCTGTGTGTGCGTTCGCTTTTGGCGTGACTGACTGAGATTTAATTTCGCCCCGTTTGATTATGTCGTCCGTCACCTGCCAGCCTGCCCGCGGTAATGTTGGACGTGCTTCGGTGACTCGGTTGAGATGACTGCTCGGGAGGGTAGGCTCGGAGATACGAAACAAAATGGGAACACAGCCCACCATTTGCCTTGTCTCCAGTGTGTTGTTTCCGGATTCGGTTTTCCCTTCCAAATTCGATGTTACATCCATTAGATGTAGCATTTGCAAGAACCTGGGCAGTGGTCCTGGATACGAATATGGCACCGATGGCGACTCTTCGGACTCCACCATAACCTTCACGCCAGAAGGCAATGCGGCGGTGCAATTCACTTTGGGACGGTTAGGTTCGCTACGGCTCATTGGGTTGTTCGTTTGTACCGCTGGTGGCTGCTGGTCCATCTGCATACATTTCGTGGTCCACTGGACACGGAGGTGTGGTGTAGGATATTTGATATTTCGGGGCGATTGTGGTGACCCGGCTGGGGCGTGTGGATGCGATGGGCATTGATTACCGGCACCGTTCGACGATAGTTCCGGTGGACCGGGTGGAGTGAGTGGACCATTGAAACAATACCGTGAAGATTGGCGAGTCACGCGTTGCGAAAGAGCGCGATTTGACGTCAAACCGATTGAAATTGGGCATTTTTTTTTCATTTATAGAATCAATATTATTCTTTGAGAATCACAAACCGTTAAAGGGAAATATGTTTTATTCATCGCCCAACCCATTCTCCATTAGATAGTTTAGATCATTTCGGTAATGGTTTTAGAATGCTTGAAAGTAACTTCAAATTCGACTCAAAAAGTGACTAAAATTTGAAAAGACATGTCGCTTGAAAGTCACGGCAGTGGTCTGAATCCAATCCGATTCCCCACCCTTGTATCATACCTTCTCGCAATCCATATCTACCATACCAATAGGCCAGTGTAGGTGGAATCGACTTCTTCGTGCAGACTCTTAACGCAGTGGACAGGCGGACACGGCACGCAAAGAATTGTCGGTTTGATTTGGCATGAACATAAACTAGACAAAACCAATATCCCGGATTGGAACAAACATTGGCCGTGCGAGCCGTGTCACTGCCTATTAACATTCCGTGCCTCTGTAGAGTTGGGACTGATTCTGGATCGGTTTTAAGCCTCGTCTCGCTGCAAATTGCTCGGCGATCGCCGCGGTGTGATAGGTATATTTTCACTCGTTTGATTAAACGCCAGCCGGTTCCTCTGTTGGCTTAGGGTGAGTAGTTAAGGGCGTGCGGATCTTGTCGTGAGATCTCGTGTCGTGGGTGAACATGATCGTTCCGTACCAGGCGTTTGGCATTGCATAAGACCTCGACCGAGGCCCGCCACCCGAAAGGGTGCCACACGAGGCTTTGTGGCATGATGATTAATCCAGCGAGTTTTTTTTGTTTGCCACTCACACCACAACAAACACACGGATGCCCTTTTTCGGGGTATCTGGGGAAAAAAGAGTAAAACATGTCCGTGCAGATGCCACGCTTTAAAGGCACGCCGGCAGCTATGGAGCAGCGCTCTAGTTCGGCATCGCAAACTGCCTTCATCCTCTGGTTCGCACTTTGCGGCTGTTATGCCATTGCCACACGGGGCTGCATCCCGATGGCGGTTGCAAGCTAATTTCACGCGTGACCCCAGGACCACTTAACGTGGTCGAAAGCGAAATAGGTCCAGCAATTAAAAACACCCCGGTTGCATACGAAAGTGGCCAGCGTCTGCGTAATTGCGTAGCAGCACTTCACCGGGGCGCTCCGGAAAAGGCCATTCCTTTTGCTCCATCTCGTATCCCCGAAGGGCTACCCGACTGGCAGCTAAAAATGCGGTGGTGGTGGTGGTGCTAGAAAGAAAAGAGGCTTGATCGTAGAACTCCTCGATCTTGAAAGTGCTACCCAAAAGGGAAAGTAATCCATTGGGGATGACAAATAAAAACAAAAAACCCATTACGCCCAATCGCTGCTTATCCGCTGGCTCTAATCAGTGCCGCCGTGATTTACTCACTTAAGATCTGTCCGGTGGTAAAAGTTCTTGTTAAAGCTTATTGCCACTTAAAGGCGCCCGATTGTGGACTACGCGGACCGTGGAAGTTACAACCCGCGGACCCCGAGGGACGAGGAATAAAAATGAAAACGTTAAGATTACGGGCGTTTGTGGTGTTTTGAGCCGGGAGCTTATCGAGTGTTGCACTAAGTGTGCATGTTTCAGTATAAGGGAACGGGGCGGATTAAACCATTCGAATCCATATTGCTTCCTTGAGCAGCAGCAGCAGCAGCAGCAGCAGAAAACATACACATTTTTTCCCTTCTATGTCGCCAAGCCCAGTGTCTGCTCGGTGACGACGCCCTCTCCGATACGGAAAAGCCGGGAGTCGCTCCGGTGCGGCATAGAATGGAACATTCCTGTCCTATGAAACACGGCGTGTGTCGGCGACACGGTATAGTTAATAGCGATGCCAGACACGCGCGCCACATACGCCAGTTCAGCACGAGCTTGGTGGATCGCGAAAAGGAAACCAAAAGCGGGTCATTGTCCTCCCAGCGGGAAAGGTTATGGAGTCTGTTTGGACATCGGGCGCGTGCTCCGACCTCACGCATCGCGCGCGGTGGTCCGGGTTTGGTGTGAAATTGCAATTTGTAAACAAACTGTCATCCCTCCTTGCGCTTCTTGGGCTCCGCTGGAGGAGTCATCTGAGATCCGTGTCATGCTGTTGAGATCGAGGGAAGATATCTACTGAAGTGTAGCTAATGAATTGCGCATTCTGAGCGGGATTCTTGTGCATATTGATACAGACGGCGTGCGCTGTCCATTAAGGTTGCGGATCGCAATGGTTGCGCAAGTGAGTTGCACTTGCGGCAGCGCAACATCGTTCGTCAAATATTGGCTTGGATTGATTCTTGGTTCGATCGTGTGTGCGTTGGAAGAATGGGTCGGATGGATGGATGCGTGATGTCGTAAGTCGCTGCTCGAGCTGGTCTTACCAAACACGGAAGAACGCCGGACTCCTCCGTTCTCGCCCGCTTTCGTCATCCGTAGTCCGATAAAAGCAGAGGGAGTTATGGAATCGGAGTAGTGGATCTGCCAGGTGTCGCGTCAACGAGACTACCCGGGTCATATTTTGCTCTTCCTCTGTCTCTCACTCATCAGCCATCAGTATTAATACACATCACCATCAGGGGCGTGTGCCTGGTGGTGACTTGTGTCACTCCTCGACACTCCTGTCATGAGCAGTTTCTTATTCCGTCTCAGCGGTCATAATTCTTTGCCAGCCCATTAAGCACTTGAATGGTATCATCATTGAGAAGGAGTTTTTTTCCCCCCACTTTCCGCTACTACTCCACACGATCTGCGGTTCCCCGTAGTTTGACACGTCACTGAGGCACGATCCGGTGTTTTAAATATGAGGCACTGAGATCATCGCCGGTAGTGTAATGAACGGAGGGAGGTTTTATAAAAATATTCCAACGTTCCTGGCGTAACACCGCCCGGGAAGTTAAGCCTCAATTAAGCATGATGCATTACCTCCACCTCCCCGGTGTTGTTAACTGTTTAACATTTCTGCTACCAAAACAGCGTTGCCAGGGGAAGCTAAGTAGTTTGGAGTTTTGTGTTTCATTTTATTGCAAAAATAATGTGTACGCTTATTTACAACAAAAACTGAATAATTGTGCTATTGACATGCTATCCCCCCTCTCCCCCTCCGTAAACAGTTTGACAGATGTCTTGCGTGTGCGTGTTTTAGTCTCCTCTTCCGTCTGTCACTTACGCATGTCAAAACAATCATTTATCACGCGGCTAAGTGGTTTGCTGTATCGGATCCTGCTGCTTCATTGCACGCCACCAGAACCCACTTCCATGAAATGTAATTAATTTATGAAATTCTCTTCTCTTTTCCTTGCCCTCCACAGGTATGTATTGTTCGATTGCGGCTATCTGACATCACCCTCACGGTTGGTTATGGAATTAAGGATTGTTTACACGATCGGTATGATATTTTGATTAATTAACGTCAAGCCGCTGGTTGTGACACTTCGAAACAGAGTGGATGTAATAATGCTGGTTGAAGTTACCTCAGGCAAGAAAGCCGCACGAAGTCTTTATGTGCTTTCTTGAATTATCTTTGCTTACTGTTTGATATCAACTTTTGGCACTGTGCTATTTATGATTTACGTTTCAGTGTGCCTTTTTATCAGCTCTTCATTGGGTCACTTTAATGTTACGCTAAATTATAACAAAACATGTGAACGGATGTGGAAGAAGCAGATGGGAGGTTTTCATGGATCAACTACTTGCTTCCTATCAAAGAATGGTGGTGCTACACCAGAAATAATTGATGTCTCAGTTTCTTCAGTTAAGCCGGCGTATCGATTCACGTTAATTGAATGTTTACAGAAAACACCCCATTTCTTGGAGTGTTCCATGGGCGCGATCTCAATTTCATTACGGCTCTGCCTGCCATCTCCATTTCACCCTTCCCAAAACGGTCCGTGCGAACATTCTTAATCAGCGGCCGGAAATACGGACATGCGTTATGTCCTCAAGGGGCGTTTAATTGGACGCGGGCACACGTGCCACCGTTTACACCACAGCCGCCACCACCCAGCTGATTGATAGTGGAAAGTAAGTGATAAAAAAACCGACGAACTAGATGAAAGTTTCCTTAGCATGTGATAGATTCGTCGCTACGAGGAGGAAGTCGTATGACGTCGAATCGTTCTCGGTCTGATGGGGTTTCAAATTACATTACGCTTCCTAAGCCCTTGCAGTAACAATCGTACCTTTTTTCCCCATGCCGGTGAACTATGGGGACGGTGTTATTGAACCCGCATGGTGTGTTTGTTTGCTGGTGTGGCAAAAGGGAACACTTTTTCCCATGCCCAAAGAAGAGTGATAAGATATGTTGTGTGAAATCATCACCACCAGAGCGGGCTGGTTGTGTCAATTGGCTGGGGCATAGTTACCGATAGTCTTGTGACGATTTTACAATATTAGTTCCCAACGTTAGGAAACATTGGAACGAAAGCCGGATTATTAAATTCAAGGCGTAGTGTTACGCAGTCCCGTTGAAGGATTAGCTCCCTTCTTAAAACTAGTGCCCTAGAACGAACAAAGTAAAAGAAGTACATATTTCACTATCGAAGCGTCAACTTATTACAACATTTCATGGTGACACAGTTGAGGTGTGGTAGTACCCAACGCCTTGCTCGCCCCAGTCTCATTTCGACATCGACGTAAATCAATTTTCCACATACCCAACAGTGCACGCCTCTTGCGATCAACAGGGGCGTAAACGGAGCAGGCCGTTAAATATTTAAATATTCTTATCAGCAATGGCGGCGAAGGCTTGCGATGTCGCTGTATTGGGGTGTCGAATGAGGTCAGAACTAGCAAATAGAATTAAAACGTGGGCAAAATAAGTTCCGACAACCGAATGAGTAATCACATCGACGTTAGTCTTTTTTTTGTGTCGTGTATAGCATAAGAGATTATTGTGGAGTGTATTGTTCGTTTCGTACGCATCTTCAAACAGACAAAGACTACTTTCACCACTTCCTTCCTTCTCAACACGGTTAAAACACAAACACATACATTTCTTGCTGCCGCGCACCATAACCTCTATGAGTTGCGGTTACATTTTCCACAGCCGCATGCGGGTCCTTTCAGTGGTTATTTTGACCGGGAGGTGCCTATGCTAATGTGGGACATTAAAAACAACAATAATTTTCCGTTTCCATACCGGCGAGGGTTTCGAACAGGTTGCACCACATCGTCGTCTATCGGCGTGAGAAACCTGCATTTGCGTCTCCCTTGTGCTATGAAGTCACCAGTGAGCAGGTAGCTAGCTTTCCGGTCGATTCCGGTCCGACCTGGCAACCGCAAAACTTTACGATGGAACAAAAAGATTTTTAGATGTTGATCAAATTTGTAAAAGGGAAAATATAGTAGAACGGGAGAGAGCGAGAGAAGAAGGGCACCTGCATTCACGCAAACGCAGGATGAGTTCATAATCAAGTGCGGTGAGGTTAGGTTTTATCACGTCATATATTTTTCTCTCAATAACGTTTGGATAGTTTTTGCTAGCAGGGATCCCGTAGTGCAGGTCGGTTGGTTAGGTTGTAATTTTTTGTAAAAATCAGATAATGATTATGACAAAAGCCTGTAGACGTGTTATAAAAACGATGTCTGCTTCGATTGGATATGCCTAATCCGATTAGATGCGCCCGTATGCGCGGCCTTTGGGCGGTCTTTTTTTTCTTTCGATCCACCAGACAAGGTGGATGTAGTACAATAAAACTGTCTTACGTGCTGTGTTAGGATTATGTTAATGAAAATTAATAAAAATGTGATGGTTAATCCTTACTTCATGAGATTATGCGGAGTAAATGCGAGTTTCAATCTTAAAGATGCGTTTGAAGTTGTGCTCCATCGTACGCTGCCATAACTTAAAACACCGCCACTTTCGTTCAAGGTTGAAGCATTCGGTCTTCGATTCTAATCTTTATTTATAACCCTTTATCGATCACGGATGGCAGCAGCCTAGTTTTCGAGCCTTTCGACCTACATCTTGTTCTTGGTTCCATCTCCAGAAAAAGAAGCAATTAAACTCGCACTCTAACGTTTCTAATGCATTTCTTCGGTTTCCAATTCATCACGCCCTCTTTTCGTGGATGCGTGGTCTCCCGTCGGGAGCAATTAAATCACGTCCCTTCTGTGCCGACGCCGTTGTGCTGAACACGGAAGCGACCTCCCTCATCTCGCGCGCCGTAGGATGATTCCTTTAATTTATTGTTCTTTTCGTCTAGCTTCAGGTGTAACGTCCAATTGAGCTACCCAGCCCCGCACGGTCGAGCTACGTGTCGAAGGGCGAAGAAAAGAGAGCGAACAAAATACGGTGTCCTAATGCTGATTACAAAAGCAAGACCCCAGCTTCGGACGCATTGTCCTTTTTATCCTACATCCGGATGAATCTACTGTTGCGCGTGCAACCGTTCTTGTGGTGAAGCTTTCCTGCTTTTCACAGTCCCACGGTGTCTTGCTGCTAGCGTGCTGGATAATAGAATTAATTATTGGGTCTTGATTATGTCGCTTTTTGGGTTTTTCCTTCTGGAGGAGAAGCCTCCATTAAAGTGATCGAGAACATGTTGGGTTTGGAATGAGCCACAACGTTGAAGTTGATCCTTTTTTGAAGGAGCAAACTCTAGACGCCCTGTGTCGGTGAGATCAAAGCATCAAAGCAGAATGAATTGATTTCTGTATCCAAACATGTCTTCGATCTCAATCTAATTGGAAGATTTGCGTGTGTTCATGTTGAAGCAGCGAACAGTGCTGACGCTTCAAATATGACTGACAAAACAGATCGTCTATTGTAAAATCACAACACACATCAGGTCGTACCGGTTAGGAAACACGCTTGACCTCAACCGGCCCCAAGCTCTAGTTAGCAGTAGTGATCTAAGCGCTAATTGAAACTGTGAACGTGTAACCTAAGGTCGCGTACCTACCGGGCAAAGATTATGCGGTCTAAGTACCGATCACATAATGTAGCGAGGCTTATTATGCCACACATAACATAACCCTTAATTGCGGTCTTTAACTAGCCCCGAATTGAAACATACGCGCCCCCCGGTATGTCCACACATGCCGCCTGGTGATTTTTAATTAATCAATTTTATCCAAACTGTTTGTCGGATGCGAAGTTTCGCAAAAGACCTCAGATGTAGAGCTCGGAGCTCTCGTACTCCGGTGATGCCTCCAAGAGATGGGCCCCATGCTTTCCGTTTCGCAAAGTATCATCATCAGGGTCATTTGGGTACGGCTTTACTTCGTGCGATCGTCTAGATGCCATTCGATAAAGCACCTCTCTCGGTAGTCGCATGAGTTGTTCACAGATCAGCGAACGCTGCTACTTGCGAATTGCACCTGTTGAGCGCGACAAGTCCGGCAATAAACGGACGCCACTGGAACGTGACCTCCTCGCTGCGTTAATTCGCACCGAACCGGAACCCCGGGGTCTGAGATTCAAGTGACGCCGGTCTCTTAAGACTTACAACAGTGCAGGAGACTTTTGTTGTTGTTTGGTGTGTGTGTGTGTTTGTGTCGGAAATCGTTTCGGGACCGTTGCGTAATGGAGGAGACGCTTTGCTTGGTATCCGAAGAAGAAAAAAACTGCTGTTCATCAGCTGATCGCCTGCGGTGACGATGATACCTCTTGGTCAATGGGGTTTGACCGGAAATTGTAACAGTACGGCTCGTGCGAAGTAACTAGCAATTCAAATGAAGGCCACCTCTGGCAAGGTGGTGATGATAATAGTGTGTGCGTGGCCAGCGTTGTGGGAGATGATTCGGTTTCGGTTCGATGGGGACCGCAGCCATGTCCCAGCGGTGGCCATAATTCGGTGAGCGGGGATGAGCGCTATTGCGTGCGTGTCTAAACACGGGGCGCATCGAAGTTGTCATATTTTGACAGAACGACCCACCACGCGGCCGGGGGTCAGTAGGTTAGGTCGCTGTGCCACTGCGCTAACGTTTACCGGACGGGTCGGACACGCTGGTGCTGGCCGGTAGGTGGTGTATGAAAACGGAAAGTGAGTTGAGGTGCTATAGTGAAGATCGTCGTGCTATAAATATCGTCCAACCAAACCGCAGACCGCAGGTGCGTACCGGTGGCCCTTTTCGGATAGTCTTTGCCGTACCACTAACGCCCTACGGGGAACGGAAGTGGGCAACGATAGTGTTTCCAATTTCGATTTTGTTCGCCCTTTGGTGAAAGCCTAGTGAGCTGGTGCGAGCAGCAGCACCTGTTTGCTTCTGCAAGTTCCCGCTGAAGGTCGTGGTTGGTGGAAGAATGTTCAGCCGAAAATAGTTGCGGTTGGAAAAATAAACACAACAAAGGCCATTACTTTCAATGTGTCAAATCGAGCACATTCCGGATTTGTTGAAGTGTAAAAGGACGGATGGAAGACACAAAAGACGTGAGGGTGCACAATCTTCTTGAGAAGGAAGGTCGTGTAGGAGGACTAGTGCAAGAGCACCAGCCATTCGGAGGTGTCTCATGCACGTGTAATGTTTTTGTTATGTTCATGTTGTCGTTCAGTTCTGCTCAGGGACATTGCAATCTGTCAAAGCGCATTTGAAAGGTATGTCAATAGTGTTTTGTCATGTCAAGCGTGTCCCCGCCATTATCTGTCGGTAACGCTTTCACCACATTTACTCGCCTAGAATGTTATCGAAAATCCCGATTTAGATGTTTTACCGATCTACATAATTCATGACCAAAAAGATCCTGGAATGTAGCTCTTGCCAGATACGCCAGATCTTACCATTTCTTCACGCACTCTCCCAGCGTTCTCCAGCGTAAATGCAAGACAATTTGAAATTGAATGTTTTGCGAGCTACTGCGGTAGTTTCTCATTACCGGTAGTTTGAGTGCAACAGAGCGTACGGTCGTTAAAAATTACCATGCAGGCGGTTAACCGCAAGTTGTCCGACTCCTCTCACTATAGCTCCCTGATCGTCCGATTTCACGGGTTTCATCATCCCAAAACTCCGATCGATTGTTTATGTTGGTGCGCGCAACACTACCGATTGTGTTTTTGCTAGTTGCCCCAGCATATCTGCTTTGTTTTGCCTGTGGTTTTGTTTGGTCGCCCGTCTGGTGGTTGTTGGTCAGTTGATGTGTTTTTCGTGACGGTAACACGGTGTCATCTTTAGCTGCCCGCATCACCACGGTGCTGGAACCTTAGGTTTTGTTGAAGGTAACAGTACATTTACACCTACCGTGTTGCGTGCGCCTGTTTCCCGTTTGTTTAATGTTTATTTTGGCTGGCTACCGCGCAAGTACACACCGTCACAGTGTGTTATGGTTGGTCTGTTATGCCACGGTTTGCAAACCATGTTCCCGAGTCCAGAGGGTAACCTCTGGTGAAGTTTCGCAAGACTGACACATTTCAGTTGTTCTTGGGGGTTAACATTGCAGGTAACGCTGTTAGTACGATTTGAAGATACAAGAAGTGTTCGTTACTTTATTCATTGACTCTAAGATGAACGGAAAGACCTGTCTGTGACGCTCGTGTATAGTTTCCGATATTGTATTCTGCGAGCCCAAGCGCTCTAGTGAAAGCTATGGTGAAGTTCTTCTACTCCAATCCTTGGAGTGCAGCTCGTAAATGCTCACCGTGGTCGACTTTCGATGCTGTCATCAATCTCGCTCAGCCTTCCACCTGGGCGCAGTGTTCGAAACTTTTACCGAACAGAAATCACCACCACCGCGGGCACACCATCCAAGATTCGGATCCAATAAATTTCGGTTGTTGATATGCGCCGGACGACGTGACGTGACGTGGTCGCCTGCGGGACGTCGGGGACAGCAAAGAAAAAAAAAACACCCGCCAAGAACTGGTGGAGATTGAAACACCACAAGCCGTGTGGACCTGAAACGTTGCGCTCGTCGGCAATACCATTAATAAGATTGATTACATTGCAATTAATGGTCGGCGGCGCGGCTCTCCTTTCCACGACCGCGGACCACGCAGGCGTACTTATCTGCGTACTCGGAGACGAAACCGGAGACGCGAGTAAAATACCGGGTAAAGCCAACACGCACGCGGTGTTAGCAGATGGACCCTGGGCAAGTGAAGGACGGTGGCCGATTGGGGCAAAAATTTGCACAAAATTTGTGACCTCCGCGGGTAATAAACGTGGCGGAGGTCTGCTAGCGTGAACAAGTAGGTCAAACGGTGGGTTATTGATCGTTGTCAACCGCGTCTGGTGGGGTGCTGCGTTGTTACTTTCTACTGCCCGACTTTCGATCGTGTGACTGATCGAGTTTCGCAATACCAACCCGCGGGTAGTTTGCGAAAACTGATAAAAGCAGCCCGTGGCGAGAGGTGTCCGACGGGAAGTTTGGAAATTCGGTATACCCTCGTACAACTAGTGTTCGAACGCGATGAAGCTATTGCCAATAATTGACGGGGTCATCTGTAAATCTGCTCTGCTTTGGAGGTGCGATTCCAAATTCGATTTGCGTAATTTCGTAGCGGAGGCACGCATGATGATCGGCGGTGGCGACATCGCGATCAATCCTGGATCTCACCGCGTTGTAGTCGCCCAAACACCGGTGATGCCATGGCATCACCCAGTCCTATCCGATGTGCGATTGCTGTGATTGCTATTTTCGACTCGAAACCCTCGAGACGCGTGCGTATTCCACTCTCCTGATACATATTCATGAGGATGATGCCGCTCCGGTTGACTTACTGCATATGGGCGTTTCAGGCGAACTGCCGTGCGCATGAATTTCTGGGTGTTTTGCATTTGATTGCCCTTCGTGTTTTGGCATCCACCAGGCACGCCCATCGGGGATGCTCGGAGCCTGCCTGAAGTGTTGCAATATTGGACGATCATTACGAAGGTGACGATATGGGCGGATAATTTCTGTTGCGCTGTGAGCTTCATAATCGCCGCAGAATGTACCGCCGGGCAGCGATAGAAGTTGGGTCTGAGGCCTGGGGAGACCTCCTGTGGAGACACTCGTGGTGCGAAAAAGTGTTCCCTTTTGAAATGAGCGGAAATCACCGAAGTAGGTTTGCTGCAAAAAAAAAGGTTGTAGGTGTGGTCGTTATGTTATGTTTGCTCTTCAAGTTTGAATTGATCTTTGAAATCCGCCTTTAATCCTATAAAATCCTTCCCCGGTAAAGGATTAACGTAGGATTCATAAAGAGCTTTCGGAAGGCTCGGTGCGAGATTGCCTCACAGCAGCGACGTTTCGTCGTCGAGTTGCTTGATTTGTTGGGTTTGATAAACACCTCCGTTGGACGATCAGGTTTCTGTGTACAGCCATCTTTCTATCATCCTTTCAGTGAGGTTCGCTGCTTTGCTTTTGACATTCTTCGCCGAGCTTCAACCGGCTGGTTGGTAAACGAGATATGGTCATTACGTTTTGACAATACGTTTTGAGTCAAAGCTGTTTCCAAAATGCACTGCTTTCGGGTGTACCACCGGTAGCGAAATGTCAAGGTTAACGTGGCTCGCTGGAGTCAGCCACGAGCGACGACGACGCTACAATGTTTGCTAATTTTGTTCGTTTGTTTTGGATGTTGTTTTTGGTGGAGTTCATCGTACCGGGATTTGTGTTTTCGCTTGTGCACCGCCACTGAGCGCTGCTAGGTAGTAGCTCCACAACCTGTTTGTGTTTGTGCAAAGTAACATCACATAATATTTGATTTATGGTTGTAACGAAAACAGGAAAATATTTATTTTATCTTACAAATGGTGCTCATTTGTCACTTGACCAATCTTTGTTTTGGGTAAAGGGCATCCTTTTTTGATCAATTTAATCGGTTTTAATAATAAAGATGCGGAATCGTAACGGACTTTACATATTTTAAATAATCCGAACGACAACTAGCAAATAATACCTTCGGCTTCGACCGGTATAACTGCCGATTCGAAAAGGGTGCAGTTAGATGAACTCCACTCTGATGCCATATGTTTCATGGCAGCTCTTTTCGCACCCTTCGCAACCGCAAACCGCAACAAGTTCGTTATTCGCAATAAAATTTAATCAGATAACATGCCAGAAGCACTTCGAAATGGTTCAGTTTCTCTCTGGTCCAATGGTTTTCCAGCCGTAGGACCCTATCACTCGTGCGAATTAATCAAATGACCCTCCGTTGTCAACTGCTCACTGCAATTTAGGCACCGAGTCTTACGCTCTTCAAAATGAACGGCGCCCCCGAAATTGCAGTAATTTCATTGCTTATTGCAATCGATATCGTCCGGAGAACCAAGCAAACCAAAAGGCACCAAAAGCAACAAACGAATGTAATCGTGCTGTGACGAAATCAAAAATTAATTGCAAACTATCCCGCACCCCTGCTGCCAGTTTCGGGCATCGTCCCTCGATCGTCTCCCTGGGACTTTCCCGTAATTCCCGTGTGCATTATGTTGCGAGCAACAACCAAAAAAGAAGAAAAAAAACAACTAACCGTGTGGCAACATGGCTCATAAATGTAAAACCCTCACTCAAATCAATCCCGAAAGAAAAAAAAACTTTTCCCCGTGTGCTTACGCCGTGGAAGTGTCCAGGGTTCCTGTCCCGGCCAGCTGCAGCTGCCGCGAGGATCAACTGCATTTGCTCAGCCGCGTTAGGCGTAGTTTTCTCGCTCAACCCTCCCCCCGGTAAGCTAAACGTCACAATTGAAGGTCACGGACAGAGGCGCAATCCAAACATACATCGGGGAACACGGAGATGGCGGATCGGAGCGCACCCCATTAGCGAAGGGTTTTTGTTTTTCTAGCTATGCGAGGGGTGGTGGTATTAAGGATGCGCACCCTACACTCACACACACGTGCGTACGTTGTTCCGATACGCATCGCACGCTTAATTGCACTTCTCACCCGAACAAACGCGACCGATCGACCGGAGCAACCGACGCATCCTGTTCGCTTGTACGTGCGATCCTGGCCAGCTGTTTTGTTTCGTGTTCATCCTGCCGCTTTGGATGCATTACGACGCCGGGTTTTATGCTTTTTTTTCCACCCATCAACAAAGACCGAACCGCTTTTGGGAAGCGTCGATCAAAATAAACCTCATTTTTGACGGGTACTTCCGGGACTTGCAACCCCGATTCCTAGCGCAGTCTCAACGCGGACGGGAACTGCTGCATTTAGGCTAATAAGATACAGTTCCAGAAGATGGGCCAGTCGTCTGCCGGTGGGTAATTGCATCTAGGCGCTTGATTGTCGCGCGTTATTAAAAGAATTAATACCCAAACTGAAACTGAATCGCGAGATAAAGAAGGTGCTGAATGGTCCCAACCGGAGAAGACGAGAGAGAGAGAGCGCAGATGACCATCGCAAAAAGTAAATGGGGTCGTCTGTTGTGAGGTTCGCGTGAAACAACACGGAAACGGTTACATTGTGACTCAAATGCGCCCGTGGTGAGACCGGTTTTTGCTATCCCGTGCAAGATAGATGACACCAGGGAGCAGCCGGTCGTTCACGAACCGCGGGCATTAGCGCCGTTTGGCGATCTCCATTTTTGGCACACTAACTGATAAGCCGGTCGACGGCAGCAGCTGCTAGGTAGGCATTGCACTCACACCTGGTTCCATTCCGGCTGGACGGGTGAAGTCATGGCATGAGTCAGGCACGAGTGTCTCGCACAATAAAAAAGCAACAGCGTTTTAAGCGTCTAGCTGATCTAGATCTTGTCAGCAACTTCCCAAACTTAAACTCGTGGAGGAGTTTTGCGAAACAATTGCTGTGGTAGTAAGGTGCCGGACACTGTATACAAGCCTCAAGATGTTTATCGTGCTAGTTGGGGAACACTTGGTTTCATGGCTTAAGAATTGACATTAACTTGGATGAGCTATAGTTGACACGACCTGTCTTGCCGGCGTCTCAAGTTCAATGTCTTTTTGTGAGGTGTTGAGTTCGTGGACGTGATGTCTATGAGAATTTGGTGAGCCGAACTGAAGTCTTTGTGTTTCGTTGACATCCTACTACTATGATGTTTCTTGCCTTAAACCTTGTAGCGAAGTTTAAGAATTAAGAATACTTTTATTGATCTACCCAGTCATATAAAAATGTATCTAGGTCCTTTAAGATATCATTCGAATCGTATTCTATGATATTTTTTGTCACAAACCTTGTAATTATGTTAAAGAATTAAGAATTTAAGAATTGAATTGATCGACCCAGTCATATAGAAATGCATCTAAGTCCTTTCATATATGATTCATATCGGATTCTCATGGAAACAAATAAGTTCTCCACTTAAAACATAAAACGTTAACCTTCTGCTTTGGCACGTACTACTGAAACGCGCTGAAATGCCGGCTTGTAACTTTAGCTCAAGCAAATCCGCACACTATTATCCACTTAAGTCGTGGCCGGGTGTTGCGTGTGTGCAGACGGCCGGGGCTTTACGGGGCTCAATTTTCAACCGACGTACGATCATCCACCACCCAGTGCACTCGCGAGAATAAGCGATTGTTAAGATCAAAGACATAAAAAAAATAAACATCACGTCCTTCGCGCTGACTGGGCGCTTTTATCAAAAAGCTGACACCGCTGAACACCCGCAAGAGTATCGGTTCGTGTAGATATTCGCCAACCCCGTTGCGGCCGGCTGGTCGATTCTTCGCCAAGAAGAGCCCTCTCGAACGGCGGCGGGCACTCTATTAACCTCATCCAATCGGGGTGTGCAATTTATGCAAATTGCGTGGTCGTCGTGGTCGTTAGGTCCCAGCGGTCGGGAAGTACATACAAAAAATCTTACCCTATAGTGCACACAGACAGACACGTTCACTGATTGATTTGTCCACGTCTCGCCAATGGGAGTGTATGGTCGCGAATGCGTGCGTGAACATTTGTGTGTGTGTGTGTGTGTGTGTGTGTGTGTGTGTGTGTGTGTGTGTGTGTGTGTGTGTGTGTGTGTGTGTGTGTGTGTGTGTGTGTCTATTTTATTAGTCCATTGTTGCCCAACGTGCTCATTCGAAAGTGCATTCTTCGTCGTACTCTAGTACCTCGTCTTACCGTCGTAGTGATCCCCAGTTTGTGAGGTTAGTTTTTGTGCCGTTTTAGACGTCGCGCGCAGTCTACCACGCGGCCAGCTGGCACGACCGTAGACAAGGTGTCTAGGGAGGATCGCTATCCAAAGGCCACGAGGTCATCGTCGAGTTGGCGAGCACCACAGAAGAGCACCACCACTTGCGACGTACGTAACGCGATGGCGTGAGGCGTTGCTTTGTGATGGTAATTAATGTGACTAATCATGTAGCGACGCCTCCGCAACGGTTGCTCACGGCAGGAACAATGTTGAATTTGTGATCGAAACGATTGATCAATCGATGTACAAAGGGAGCAAAAAGGGCTGGAAAATCAAGCAACACTTGAGTTGGGATGGTAAGTTCTGAAAGCCCCATTCCAAACCCAACCGAATCTTGGCTGCTACCGGAACTGTGCGACCTTCTGTGAGTTGATTTTCATAAATTATTATAATGATACAGAGAAGCAGCTGATTATTGGTGGGCCCCAAAAGCTCCATACGCCTCTTCACGGTGGCGTTGCTGCGTAGGATCGAGCCATCGAGGCACCTGCTGGGGATCGTACTCTCCGCGCCGTTTGACCCTCGGTGCAACCATCAATTAAAATCTCCATCATCTGGTGCCTACGGACGCCACTGGCGGTCACTCGGGTAGCCTACGTTTTAGAATTAAACGTAATTATGACTACCGACAGCTGTGCGGGGGAGCTTTTGCGGGTGTTCCAAACGCCCTACGCCGCATGCAACCCGTGCTTCCGAACCATTTTTGGGCACGTATTAATAAGTACTCCATCGCAATGGCCCAACCCTTCTGATGGTGGTGGTGGTGGTGTTTTTTTCCAGCGCATCGAACACCCATTGGATTGTTCACTTATTCGTCAGTATTTGCTTAATGAAGTGAATCTAATTAAATAGTTGACTGCTACGAGAGCGCTCCCCGACTCGGTTCCCTGCTCACACAACGCATCAGAGAGCTAATAAAGCAACAAATCATTTATCGTGTGCCATCGTACGCCGACTTTGAAACGCGTCGTCTGGTGAGGCACGGTCGTAAACTCACACCGAGTCAGACTTCGCTGCCCTCGCCCAGTGAGGGCCTCATGATGATGCACCTAGCAGCAGCATTCTAATGGCGTGCCTGCGAAGCGTTTTCCTCGGGATGCTGTGGATATGCGGTGGGTTCCATTTCCCAACGAACGCAGAGACAAACGAAGTCAGTCATATTCAGATCTCCGTAGGGCTTGGACGGGTGCATAAGCATCTCGTGCTGGTGCTGGGTCGAACAACGATCGCCCTGTAAATCATCGTTAGTGAAGAAAGTGAGCGAGCGAGTGAGAGCGATCGCAGGGGGTAGGAAGTAAGCGGGGGTGAAGCGTCAATTAATTTCAATAATAACTCTGTTGTTTTATTCGTCGTCGCCGCCGTTTATCGTTCACAGATTCCGCGGGCATCTTGCAGAAGTGGAGCAAGCTACGACGCCGCTGTGCCTCGTTCAAATCAGTCTCCGGTCCGGCATCGCTCGATTCGGACACCAACTTCATCTTGGCCGAGCATCCGGGGCACTATCAGATCATCAGTACGGCCACCGGCTCACCGGTACCGCCCCGTGCCACGCTCGTACCATCTCGAGTCGACAACCACAGCAGCCAGTCGAAGGTGACGTCGCAACCGGCGCAGCACCATCACCACCATCATCCACTGTACCACGGGCACGGGCATCATCACCACGGTCACCATCTTCATCATCATCATCTACCGCATCGGCTCCACCCGCACCAGCTTCATCACCATCTGCATCCTCCTCCGCATCACCACCACAACCACCTGCATCAGCAGCACCACCAGCATCAACTCCATCACCATCCGCTCGTGGACTATCCGCTGCCCGGGAGTCACCTGTTGGAGTCAGCGCCACACGCGGCCGGATACGATCCGAAAAACTGGGAACTACGTCACTCCAGCTCGTCGTCGGCGTCCGCATCGTCTTCCTCGACGATCGGTGCTCCACCACCGATACCACCGTCCGGCGTTGACGAGTACTGGCAGCATTACGCGCACGAACCGAGCGATGTCAAGCTTTGGCGTCTAGGTGCGCACCAGACGTACGCCCATCGGATACACGTGAATCCACCACAGCGGCGCAGTGCGCACAGCATCGACTGGGAGTACAACGTGCAGCGGTACGAGAACATGTGCGACAACATGGTGCCGCCTCCTCCGCAGCGGATCTTCCGCACCGAGAAGCTGCAGTACTACGACGAGCTGGCGGATGTGAAGCGAACCGGTGGGGACACTGGCGCCGGTGTCCTCACCACCACACCGGCACACGACGCTAGCGGTGGGATCAAGCTCGCAAAGGAGATCAAGCTTCCGAGCTTGAAGACGTTCAAATCGGCGTCGATGCGTCTGCCGGGTCAGAAATCGTCCATACACGAGGTGCAGCAGTTGCTCCGCAGCAAGTTCAACCGTATCCACGCGGGGCTTCGCAAACGCAGGGCGCTCTCCGTGCAGGAAGTGTTTCAGATCCCCGGAACTCCCGGAGCAGGCAGCCAGGTGCAGGGCACACCGACGAAGCCTACCTTCTACGTGCCTTCGCCGTTGGTGAGCGAACGAACACCGCACAGGAACGTGCCGCCCCAGCGCTACAGTGAAGAGGATGAAGGTGATGGGACGGGCGGCGCTCCGTTCCTGAACGAGGACGCCGACGACCGTGCCGATGGCGTTCCGCCCGAACCGGCCGGGGATGAAGAGGAGGGACCCGTCAGCCTGCCGTACATCAGTGAAACGATGCTGGCCGAGGTGACCTCGGTGAAGAAGGTTACCCTCCGCCCCCCGTCGGACCACAGTCCCAGCCCGCGAAAGGAGCGCACCAAGACCTGGTACCGCAGCATAGACTTTAATGCGGCGCTCCAGAAGCTGGACTCCCAGCGGCACTCGCTGGACGCTACAACCAAATGCACACCAAAGAAGCAACCGGAGCAAGCGAAAGAGGAGAGCGCCAAGAGCGAGACTACCACCAACGAGGAACCGGCCACGAAGCCCAACTTCTCCATCGGCGGTCGTGTCAGCCTGCGGGAGCGGGTAGAGAACATGAACCTAAGCCGGTTGCGTCCGTCGAAGATGTCTTCATCGGAGCGCGGCAATGGCGCCGGCAGCCCCGTACCAATGGCGACCGTCGGTAAGAAACCGTCCGACACGCGCAAGATACGGCCCCGCAGCCATTCGCCGCTCAAGAACATCAAGATAAATCTGTCACCGGTGAAAAAACCCTTGGCGGGCGACAAGACGTCCAAGCGCGAATCGATGGGTCTGTTCGGACGGCTCAACCGGATGATGCACCAGCACCGCGGGCTCGCAGGGCTAGCATCGGGTGATAAGGGCACCCCGGATGGGGTAGCTACCCGCAAGCAGAACGGCGATGGGGGTGGTGGTGCATCCAAAAATGGCGCCGACGATGGGTCGGTGACTTCCGCCAAACCGGTGATGCGCACCGGAACCGATAAGGCAATCGTCGGTGGTGGCGGTGGTGGCAACGTTGGCGTCAGCATCGGTGGGAATGTTAGTAAACAGTCGACGATACAGAAGCTGACGCAGCTCAGCAGCTGCAATCGGCGGGAGCAGCAGCAGCAGCAACAGCAGCAGCAAGTGCAACAGTCAAAGACGGAAACTCCACACGAACGTGACCGGAAATCCAAACAGGTGAGTAAGATACCTTGTGCAATCCGGGCTTGTCCACGATACGCTTCTCCGTTAGGTTCGGCATGTTCGGTTTGGACGTAAGTGATAGAATTGAATAGGTCGTTTCACTGGCTGCGTGTTCGGAATGCATTCTTCGAATCTCAACTTGAACCTGCGACGAGTTGAACGAATCACTTAGTGAAAATACCCGAGCGTGAGCGTGAAACTGTCACCGTTTGGGAGTTGATTGCCGGAGGTCTAGGGATGAAATCAAAATCCCGAGAAAGTGTGTTTTCATCCGTTCAACGTTTCGTTCCACGAAAAAAGTGGAACACCCCGCCGACGATCTGGTGGTCAAGATGATCTTAATGAGGAGGTGTCACGTTACCGTATTGGGGACACAAAAAGCCACTCGGGTACCAGTTCCGCACGTGGACGGATCGGGTCAGCTGATGGTGATTGTGTTGTAAGTGAGTGTTGAAGTGAGCAGCAAATGATGTAGCGCTTTTAATTGGACTCCCATTTCCCGGTGTAACAGCTTCGTTCCGTTACGCCTCCGTTCCCAGCACCCTGCTTACCTGCGGAGTTGGGGAGATACCTCGGGAGCTTTGTGTTGATTGTATTGTATGATTGTAAACATCATTATGCTAATCATGCTCTCCGCTTCGGGCTGGGCTTCCGCGCTAGAACAATCATCATCCGATGGGGAACCCCTAATCCGCGTAACAATCAACTGCGATGGGCCAGAGGAAAGTGATTCGTTTCACGCCTACGCTCGTTGATGGAACGACGATTCGGAGATGGTCCGCTGTTCGATGGATCGACGAACGCACCGCGAAATCATGAGAAGCAACAAGCGTTCTGCTCACTTCCCAGCGTGCGTCCGCCATAGTCGGAACTGATCAAAGCCAAGGCAACCGAGGTGCCCGAGAATGACTCCTACACGTGACCCGAGTAATTATAAGAAGGTGCGACTGGCTGGAAAAGCAAGCTCAGTGGAGAATGCATGCTCAGCCCATGTTTCGGTGCGGGGAAGACCAGGGAACAAATTTAAAATGTTAATATGCCTGTCGGGTTCTCGGACGAGCTTTTGTTTTTTCTTTTTATTTCTTCTTGTCGCTCTAAAAGTCCGAGTCACAACATCTTTGGGGGCATCAGTGTGACCCTCACCGTACCGGGCGAAGAAAACCCCCCCCCCCCCCCGGGACCGTATCATAATTTCAAAGCCGAAAATTTTTTTTTCCCGCCGACAACTTCGGCTTGAATTTATTGCTCCGGTGCGTGTAGTTTTTTCGGGCGAGTTGCATACTCCGGTCACTCCGGACCTCCGGAACCTTTCAACGCCGGTGTGTCCAATTTGTAACCATAAACGGTTACATGGCGTGTGCAGGCTGAGCGTCGGCGTAGAAGCACCTGTGCGCGACGGTAAGTTACTTTGCCGATTGCTCCATACGTGGCGACCTCGGCGTACCTGATCCGATTCCAGTCCCGGAAGGTCTAATTAATCATACCGCCGGTTGGCGTGGATACCGCGATGTCGCATACCGAAACGCATGCCGACGTTTTTTTTTTCCTTCCCGGGCAATCGGTCGCATTTGATCTGATCGGTCGTAAGCGTGGAACGCTGATTGTCGAAGGCCGTAGCTTCCTCCATCACCCCTCCGTAACCTCCCATTCCTTGAGCTCGGGAATGTGTGGCCGTTCCCGCCGTTCAAAACTGGCGTCCGGCAATCAGATCACGAAGCTGGAAAGGAGGTCTAGCTCGTTGAGCGAGTTGGACCTAGCCGGCAGAACGAAGTCGTCCAGATTTTCGTGTATATGTGTGTGTGTGTGTGTTTGTGTGAATTAGTGCATCAAACCATGATCTTGATTAATAACTCCATCGGCGTATTTCTGCGGTGCAACGCTGATTGTCGGTCGATAAGTGTGTCGTACCCAAAGAGATGCCTCCACCGCTGGCTTGTTCATCATCCCAACACCACCACAGAACGTTGATTCCGGTCGCTCAAGTGGACGCTTCCGTTCCGGCGTAGAGTAGAGAAAGAATCCCGAGCCGTAACCGTTGCCGCAAAACAAAGCCAACGAAATGGCACTCAAAAGACGCAGGAAATGAAGTTGGTGCTTCTGTGGATATGATGGATGTGTACGGTTACGTTCGGAATCGTACTGGGCCAAACACCACTACCACAGGTGTTCATCTATGCCCTTCCGTGGAGCCCTCCACTCACTCCCGGGGCGTCGTTAATGTGATTCCGAAAAAACTATCAAGCTACTACCATATCTGGCACGATGGGACCTGTCGGGTCGGAACGGGTTGTTTGCTGTGTTGTTTCATTTTTTCGGCGTTACAATTTCGGTTACCATTTTAAACAGATGAACCCAATTCCCATGCTCGTTTTTTTTGGTGTCTTGTCATGGCGTCGAATTTTACGTTTGTTGTTCTAGTTTTTACCTGTGGCCTAATTTGTCATTTAGTGCCAAGGGCAACGGAGTGGGTTTCCTGCTTGAACCGACTCCTTAGGTCAGAACCGATGCGCTGGGTTCGTTACTGCAAGCGATGTTAATACAAAACTGAAAGCAGAAACAAAGGACCGTTACGAAGTTCAGATTTTAAAGAAACCACCAAGTTGCACTCTACGAGCAGCGTTCCAAACAAGTCTCATCTCAACCCACACCTAATCCTGGCGGCTTATCGTTTTACGAGCTTAAGCAACGTTTGACCATACGCGTGTACGGTATCCACTTGTTCTGTTATCCAAATGGCGTCCATTAAAGCGAGCACACCTCACAAATCACCTACCTCAGCGTGTCGTAAAACCCAAATTTGTCAACTGCATCTGCTCCGTTCGACTCCGAATCGGTCGGAAGTCGGGGATTGTAAACAAAAGCGGTCGTAAAATTGCTTGGTTTGAAAAGTGGTTTAAGCTTCGGTTTTTTTTTTGCAACCTCTAGGTCTTCTTCGTTTCGTTGCCCCGCCGAGTAGCGGATGAAGTCATGCCCCGGCGCCGGTCTTTTTGTGCCATTTTATTGAGATAATAAAACTGATCACTGATTAGATCATCGGTGTTTTTTTTTTTGGTTTTTGCAATCACCCAACCCCCAGAAGCTGGTGAACAATAAACGAGTGATGACATAGGCAAATGAATTGTTTCGAAACGAGGGGGAAATATAAATCCAAGTCCACCTCATCTCGATCGCCTTCCCGGAAGTTGACAGCTCGTTGAAGTTATCAGTCCACCATGGGGAAGGAAACTGTCGCCCAAACCGTGCCCGATCCGGGTGGTAGGCTCCATAACTTTTAATTGCTACACATTCGGAACCTGATACTGTCCCGGGTGGCTCGTTCCAGCACGACGGGAAGCTACCCGACGAAAGCGCCGAAAGAGAAATCTTCACGCACCGCACAGGACGCGATCGTTTAACGTTGGGTCTGTTTTTTTCTGGAAGCTGGAATGCATAATTTTGCTCCAGAGTTAGTTTAATTGGATCTTCCAAACCAAACCGCCCGGTGTGTACACGGTTAGGCTTTCAGCGCCTTTTTGTAAAACAGGTGAGCTAACCTAAGATGCGTCCGTGGCAACATGCGCATGTGACGGACCGGAACAGCTCACCGATTTCGATTCCGGTTTGAGTTCGATTTTGTGCCCCTAAAACGCCTATTAGTAAAGGGAATGGGTTAACAATTCATTAGCCATTCCGGATGCGGATGGTATCGGGTGAGAGTGCAACGCTCTCATATTCCCGGTGAGATCGTTAAGATCGTCACTTTCTCATCCACAGCCATCAATGGCGCTTGGATGCTTTGGGTTTGGAGTGCGTCGGAAGAATTCTGAGGGCGCCAGTATCGACATGATGAACCTCTTTACTCTTCATAACTTGCGTGTAGCATCGGTGGTATATGAGGTGTCGTTGTGAATAAAGATACGAAATTCGAATGGGCTCTTTCGATCACCCCCTCGTAGAGAGTTGCATTTCAGTTTTTCGGGTAGTTTCCCAGAACTCCGCGGCAGGCATGAAATTGATATTTCATGTTACGCCCTACTTGTTTCCTGCCACCCTTGTTTCCTTCATAATCCAATCGATGAAATATGACCATCCATGATGCCGACTGCGTTGGTTGCGCTTCACATTCATCGTTCCTGTCTTCAGGCACCTTCCGTTAGCGGTTTGGAGTTGGAGCGAGCGCCAAATCTTCATCTTTCTCGTTCGGTCTAAATCCGGCGTACTTTTCGCAGCGGCCGCTCCGGGAATCGCATGATGTTTTAATTAACCTTCCCTCCATCGGTGCATCGTGCGTCGTTTATCTCCGGCTGCAAGTTTGTTCGCGTGTCCCAACGTGAAGTGATGAAATTAGCTTTGCGAATCAGGCACATCCGTACACCGGATAGAAACGCACGTTGGGTGGAATTATTTTTGGGATATGAATTCCTCCCCGCCACGATGCGTTTATTTGCGGAACGAAGCGGCCCAGTTTGGCGTTTCGTTAAGGCAATTATATCGATGTACGCTAACCATTTACTATCGTTAGTTTTGATGGGTTGAAGGCTAGCAAAAACTCTGGAGTATGAGATTGCGATCGAGTGTGTAAGTGCTCCGATTTGTTTGAGGTATCAGTTCATATCTGGTTTGTTTCTGGTGCGACTATCGATCAAAGAGCACTGAAGTAGGGTATGTCCGTTAAAGGTTAAAAGCAGCTAATTGATCTTTACGTGGCTGCTAAACTGTTCTAATTGATGTTTCTAAAGCGCCTTTCCGAGCGAAACAACATTATGCCATGCCCTATTCGAACACGCTCTCACAATCGATCTTCAGCGCTGATCTTGATCTGATGTATGACGTTGAGCAGTCCATGATTGAAATGGGGTAAACCCGTTCGGCTGCTCATTGTATCGGCCATTATGCTTGAGGCTTAACCATGCCGTGCACGAATCATCGTCCGGCTCCCATTAATCTACCGCATAAATCTGAGTCGTACGCGCTGCTGTGGTCACTCCACAAGCCATCTTGGCCGGGTTGATCCAGGAAGTAAAAATGATCCCAATTATTTCTTCTCAAATCAGCGCTCGCGCTGGTCCGTGTGTGTTTGTCGTTCGTTTCCCGCTTTTATTGCGAGTTGGGGTGGATTTTTTAACTTTTTTTCTTATTTTGCAATCATCAACATCCACTTTTATGCTTGGACGACCTTGAAAACCCCATGCACGAACTGCTGTGTAATGGGACGAAACGAGGCAAACGATACAAACGATACAAGCGCCCGCTACACCGATGATCGTTTCGCATCCACCCGGCGGAGCAAATTCTTTGAGTAGATCTTGAATTTGATTCCAACGTATGTCCAATGGGATCTCCATCCTAGAGTGGACAGCAATAATGATGAAGCTGGTTGATGACAGCAAAACCACAACTTCGTGGGCTTCGATCTCACCGGAAAAGACACTGATCTGGAGGTAAATAGAAGCGATCAGCTACCGGACTGCTAGAATCTAGCGACCTGTGGCCAGGGATACTTCTAATGCGGAAGGATTCAGCCCGACTTGCCTTAATGGCGTTTTTGGCGTGGGACAAGGGGCGGCGTGCAAATCATCTTTTTCAGCAGATCGCATGGAAGTGATCCTCATTCATCGTGTCATGGTGACTTGCGTGAGCACAACCAACATGGTGGGTTGATTCCTTACCTCTTTTTTTTTGTTTTGAACACACATACACACTCGCTCACTAGTTACAACCCCCGATTGAATGTGATCGACATTAAACGAGATTGCCGCCGCGCCGTTGCCGGTGTGCTGCGGGCTTTTACACCAGCGAAAGGTGACGACATAACCCTTCCCACACGTTTGCACGCTAAACGGGGCGGGGGCTTCAAACACATGCGAGGAGCAGGAAAGAAATGCAACGAAAAAAACATGCGGAGGCTTTCTGCGGTCGACGATCAGCAAGAGCGCCCCATCGCGTATATTAACCACATCGGCAATTAATCGAGTGAGTGAGTGAGTCTAGGTTAATCGATTCGCTGTGTGCGAAGTAAAATGTGTACAAAGTAAAACGAAGCAAGAGGCATCCGAGATTATGTACCAATTGCTTCTCCCGTTTTTGGTGAGCATCTTCTTTTTATTGCTCGCTTGCTCTGTGGGAAATTGTCTGGGAAAGTAGATTTTAGATTGAAGTCTATATCGACACTACAAAAAAAAACCGGACAGTGTGGAGTAATTGCTACTGCTAAACAGTAAAAAGGGTATTAATTTAACGCACTCGTTACCGGTGAACTAGTTTTCGGGGCTCTTATTGGTTGCGTCTGCAGAGAGTGATACATTCCAATATGATTATAATATAGACACCTTCTTCGCTAATGTTTGGGGGCGACATTGCTGTTTCTTTTTGACGATCTAATTTAATCTTTTCTTGCTTAAAAATTACCCATACATGCGAAGACTGACGCTGCCATATACTTGTCTTCGTTCGGATGAATGAAGACCAATCAAGATGTTGCTCCTAGTACCTTGTCCCAATTTTGGGCCGGTGCCGTCTTCAAAACGCACCATAATTTTCCATCCGGTAAGCTGTAATTCCTTTTCAATGTTAAACTGCCCTTCTTCACACGAAGCGGATTAGACGCGTCTGGTTCGTTTAATACCTCGTTCGCATTACAAGTTAATTCGGTGTGTTTTTATGGTTGTTTTTTTTTTTGTTGTGGCTCTCTAGTGTGTCCTGGATAAGCTACACGCAATAGTATCCACTCTCTTCAGCTAAGGTGAGGGTTGCATTGGAAAGGGTCATCTGCAAGCGGCTCCATTTGGAGATCGGTTTACGGTCCACCAATGCCACGGTCAGTGTGTGCTCGGGTGACCACATTGCGCAACACAGTTGGTGGCTTCAACAACAAAACATGCTTCTGTTGTATCGTGAAGGGAAAACAAACAAATGTAAACTAGACAAACGAACAGCGCGCGATCGAGGCAAGACAAGAGGCCACCATTGACCGAATGTCACCCAATCAGTGGTGTTGTGGTGCAGCTATAAAGCTGTCAAACTACTCAAAAACGTCAAAACCTAGAACCCTCCTCAGCGGGCAAGAAAGCCGTCAGCGATCAAAAGGCGTCCTCTACTACGGCACGGCTTCATCGTCAGGGTGACAAAGTGGATCGCTTTCCTATGGATTGGGACGCGTGTGAAGCACCGAAACGTTACTATATTACGTGGGCAGAGAGCGGTCGGTGATCGCGCGGGCTGATACATAAAATCGTAAACGCGTGTTCACGGCGAGATACACGCGCACGAGTGGGTTCATGAGGAGAAAAAAAAACGGCGAGTTTGTTGCTTAAACGAGAAATCATAATCGCCCTGGTACCGGGCTAGCGAAGGCAAAGGGGACGTGGAAATCGGTTCGATTGATTTGTAATTATGACTCGCCGATCTTGGGCGTAGGTTGTTCGACACTAGTGCGTGTGTGTGTGTCACAGATTAGAGACAGGTGATGAAAATAAAACAATCACTTTTTTGATGTTTTCTTTGCCAGTTGCCCACCTCGGAATAAAGTGGCATTTAGTGAGCAGTTTTTTCCGTTTCGGGAATATTTACAACAAAGGTAGCGTCCATTAGGGAACACACTATTGGCGGGTTTTGCAACAAGATTATGTCATCGGAACCATTAGACAGACGATGATTACAATTTAAAGAACGATTGCGGTTCCCCCGGCCCGGTAAAAGCTTTACGGACAATCCTCACTTGTCTCGGGTTGTGATAAACTCGTTACGGTTACCGTATAATGTCCACGAAATTGCGGGGTTGATCTTCTCGCCCGAAATCGTTTCGGAAGCATCGGGAGAATGGGCCATTTCAGGTGGATTACCAAAAGAGGCTGCCGTTAATCTGTGGCAGCGCAAGAAATTGCACCGGAATTAAGCTTTAACTGTGGGGAGCACTTCTTCCTTCACTTCGGATGGGATCCGCTATAAATTACTATTTTTGCGATGCCTCTCGGGAGCACGGTATCACTCGCCTTTATGTGCCATTGTTTTACAGCCCCGAAGAAAGCCTTTCCCCGGCAAGTGGATTGTTTTATGGTTGGTCATCATCGTGGTGGATTGTTTTTTTTTTTGTTTTGTCCAACGAAAGTTGTAGACTTTTGGACGAAAAGTCTGTTTGCCGAATCCAAGTAATCGGACGTTAACAAACGACTTACTTCGCTACTAGCATTGCATTAACCCCTATTCTGGATGTCCAAGAAGTGTCGAAGCGTGGTAGCTTTATTGTTCTCCAGCCAGCAATTTGCGTTTTATGACTTTGTTTTCTGCGTAGCTTTTCACTGCAATCAATTATTCTTTGGTATCAAAGGTCATAAATGAAAAACTACCACCATCAACACCAATTAACAGCAATAATGCTGGCAGTTATTTTGCCTTGGATTTGGATGTTTATCATGTGAGTTATTAAAACTTTCCAACACATATTTTCCGGCGAAAAAAAAACGAAACCCAACAAGCGATCCTTTTGCGGTACACACCCTCAACAAAAAAAAACTTATCCAGTCAAAGATGTCAGTCCATTTGCCCATCGTCAGCATCGCAGCAACCGTCGAGACATGGCCTGGCACAACAAATCAATTCTTCCGAAAATGCCTTCGTTTCCTCGAAGGCACACTGCGCGCACGTGATTAATGACAAGCGATTCTTGCCTCGAAAATGCGTTTCCCATTTAAATAAACAATCAACCGGGGCGGCTAGCAGAGATCGATGGGTTTTATGTGCGTTAATATTTACACCCAGCGCGTAGTGAAACCTAACCTTAGCGCCCACACCGGTATCGTTCGATCGATCGTTCGCTCTTATCGCGTGCGCGCAGGTGATTCAACAAAATCACCACATATTGCACCACGTGGCACAAGCTGCGACCCGTAGTCAGGAGGACGCCCACGCAATTCCTGACCATCGCCACGCGCACGTTGCATTATCTCGCCACCGCAAACCAAACACCGCACGGGCGGGTTGGTTTGTTTGTTGACCTAATCATGGTGCCCTTTCTAAATCCACATGGGTCTGATGGGCTAGGGCCATCTCGCCGCCTACGAGATCTTTATGCTCGTCGCTTCGTCGGAAGGGGCCGATTTTCTGTTGATCTAAGCCTAAACTGCGTAACCATCTGTCAAGCGTTGCCGCGAGATGAGATGTGCGCTAGAAGTACGGCCTTCATGGCACGGTCGCCATCGCGTTCCTGACCTCGGTTGTTGGGTGTTGCTCGGGGTGTGTGTATTATTGTTGTTTTTCAATGGAATTCAATTACCACGCCACAGTGCAAACACTCCTGGTCGCTCCAGATTCCATTCACCAGTGTACTGATGTGGGTTTGGATCGTAGGTGACCACATGGCCTAGGACATGAACGAGTTTGTTTGTTTTCGGGCTGTCGTTTTTTCCTTCTCCTCCTATCCGGGTTCATCACAATCTGGTCCAGGACGGCTCGAGCTTCCAAGTTCCGGAGGATGCGGATTCTTCACTTGAAAGATTCCGCGGCTTTCCGCGAATCGTAAGTCAATTGCGTGTTTACTCCTCATCCCCGAGGCGAACGAACGTCCCGCTGGCCTTTCCGTTCCATGGCCATGTGTGTGCAACGTGCTCGGAAGTCGTAATTAATAGAAATTGGAAAACAGATTTACTCCCCAGTTCTTGCCTGCTGCCCTCGTGCCGCTGCCTGAAGCTAACCTGTGGTGCGCTTTGTGTTACTGCCATTAATATACAACGCACGTAAGCCATCACGATCCCGGGTGGAGGTCTCGTGAGGGGAAGAGTACTTATTCTACTACCATTTTAGCAACGTGCGACCGTTACTTCATGCGAAGAATGACGCTTCCTCCCTCCTTAGCGAATCTGTCTCTCGTGGTAGACTTCAAAATTTCAAGTTACCGCTAGTAGTGATATCTGTTTTTGGAGGAACAGTTCCAACGCTAGCGCAACCAACGTGACTAACGACTTACGGAACAGTTAGAGATGTTCTTGGAGGGAGCATTAAACGTTTTTTTTTCAGATTTCCAGATATGGCGATACGCCGGTTGGATTCGCTGGTAATCTTGATCAGTTAGTGTTGCAGCGTCTGCAGCTGGTGGAATTGGGCTCTGTTTTACATTTCTGACGACAGTTATTTAATCGAACAATCAAGCTCCGACGGTTGCCATTTCTTTACTTTAGCCTCTCGTAACTGTTGGGATCATTAGTTGTTCCGCTTACGGGGAAGTTCATCTCTTCGGCTCAGTTTTGTTACGTCACTTGCTCATACTTCGACGATCTTCAGCTTCCCCCCGACATTGTCTTTTTGATTTGATTAGTCATAAGGTAAAATTTGCACTAAGCGTCATTGCGACGCTCCGAAAACGTCAATTTCCTTTCTCCCTCTCGCTGTCTTTTAATCGACTAAGCCAGTCGTCGTGGCGCCATCTGGCGCTTTCTAGCCGGCACCGAAATCGTTTCCATTATTTGGTGCGGTAGAGAAAAAAAATGAAGCTGCGCGATCATCCGGCTCATCTAAATTAGCCAATTCAATTAAGGTGAAGAAAGCACACGGCCAGGCAGCCTTCCCTTCCTCCCGCAAAAGCCAAGCTTGTGCTCGGTTTCGGAGTTTCACTACCGTGAGCGAGAGTTTTACTATTCGGCATGCAACCGAACCGTCCAGTAATTAGACCAGCGCGGAGAAGCCGCTCTCGATCTCTAGGGCTCGAGCCGGCTTGCCGCGTGCAAATGTGCATTTTCCACCGGTGGACCTCATTTTCTTACTTCTTATTTGCGCTAGTATTGTGTGCAAGTTCGGTTGGCTTTTTTCGTTCGATCTTCCGAAGACAGACTTATCGCTTCTTCCGCCTTCGCTCGTCCGGTTCTGGTGGCGAAGAAAATCCACGGAGTACAAAACGAAAAACAGCCTCACCACCTCACATTGAGATCAACAGGTCATCGTTTGCGGTGATGAAGAGACAGCAAAAAAAAACCAACCAGGCCATATTGGAGTTGCATACGTTTTTCCACCTTTTCTGCTTTCCGTGAAAACGTTGCGAGATGCATTGCGATCTTCGAGATGGGACGAGAATGATCATCTGGCCCTAGGCCGAATTGACCGAAGCCAAAGAGAGAGAGAGAAATTTTTTTTTGCTTGACCCAGTGCGATCATCGCATCGAGATAGAGCACAGATTCTGTTGCGATGCGCTAGAAGTCTCTGAATGCCACATCATTCATCACGCATTTGCTCACAAAAGCATGACGCATCGCCTTCGAGCACTGCGGACATCCATTTTTGGGGTTATGTGCCATGTGCAAGTATGACAGTGGCAAAGTGTCCCCGCCTAGCTAACGGGAACTGTATATTCTACACACACTCACACACCTCTCTATTGCTTGTGTTCTATCCATTCGGCCATTCGATGTCCCTCACAATGCGCAGGTTTGAACGGTAACTTGTTGGACATGAAGTTTTCGGGCCGGAATGAAGTCATGGTCCTCTCAAAATCGTCAGCACCACCAGCTAAACGACGGCAGTAACTGAAAAGAGACCGAAGAAATTTATGAGCTATCTAATTTTGTGTCATATAACTCCGCCATTCTATAACCCATAGCGAGCGTACCTTATATCGCCCCTCGACCGGTCGATCAAAATGGCTGGGCAGCCAGGCTGTACGGGCCAATAAAACTTTCCGCCTGGACACCGCGTGGAAACAATAGCGCAAAACCCCGGGCACCCATTATTTGATCATTCCGGTGATCGATTTTCGATTGCTGTTATGCATTTTACAACCCAAATGAAAACAAACCCACTCGGTTCGGTTGTGGTGGAGCAGTTGGGTGATAAAACAAAAAAAAACGGAACGAAAAAAGCGAAGGGAAATATTTATGCTTTATTAGCCAACGGCAGCTAACGGGGCGGACTGGTTTTCTAAATTGAATTAATACTTGCCGATTAAAAGTAGAACCGGCGACATTTCTGTCCCATTTGCCGATGGGACTTTGCGTCTTAGGAAATTAAAGTTCGATTAATCATTCCATTTTGGCCTACTCTGCACTAATTACTCTACGATAAAAGGTCGCACGCAGACTGGAGGTGTGGTTGTTTGCTCGGAAATAAACGCTTACGGTCCTAATTTTTTCCTAAATTGCCATAGCAACGTGCTCCTTAAGGCGATCAATTAAGCGTTTACTTGTTCAGTGAAGTGTTTCTGTACCGCTTGCATGGGTTGAGCTCTACAATAAAAAATGGGAAGCAATTGAATGTTTTATAATGCTTCATCGATTCTTGCCAATTGCTAATGGCTTCGTTTCGTGCCAAAGTTTGACGCAGCAAATATATTATACTGAATAATTTAAAATATTTTTTCACCTTTTTCGTATAGATTTCTGATGTAACTGTGGGCAACGGTCACCAAAAGTCAGGTATCACCTTCGCGGACGGTGGCAAACATGGTGCGAAGGCGGCAGATAATCTGCGCCTACTAAACCGCCACACTGGCGAAGACGAGGGAGTCGATGAGGAGGACGACGAGGAGGACAGTATCGAGGAGAGCAAGTTCTGCACCCTTCCACGCCACGGTCCGAACGCATTTACCATCCGACAGGTAGGGATAGCAGCGTGACCGAAACACGTACCACGGTGAGACACATCGGAACATCTAACGCACTAATGCCTCCTTCGACTTACTTTCAGGCTCGCTTTTCGAAAGGCAACGGTGCAAAAGCGCTCGGATTTTCCATTGTCGGCGGTAAGGACTCACCGAAGGGTTCGATGGGCATCTACGTGAAGACGATCTACCCGAACGGGCAGGCGGCGGAGAAGGGTACGCTGCAGGCTGGCGACGAGATCCTGTCGGTGAACGGGAAAGCATTCCAGGGCCTCTCGCACCAGGAGGCGATCAACGTGTTCAAGGCGATCAAGACGGGCGAGGTGGTGATACTGATCGGGCGGCGCAACAATCGCCGCAAGCTGGAGACACCGTCACCGACCGATTCCGGTACCGGCACGGCACCACCGTCCACCACCGGCTCACCGACCAACGCATGCAATGACGATTGAACTGCTCCTGCTCCTGCGGGCGTGATGTATTTGTGTACATTTGTGTAAAATTCTAAAACTCCAAAAAAAAAGAAAACATCCTAACCCTCAGTGCACCGGAGTGTGAGAGAGCACCCAGCGCGAAAGCACGCGTGCGTGCAGGCAATATGATGAAATATTTAATATTTTTGTGTACCAAATACCAAAGGCTTCAATATCAAAACTAAAGAAACGTATGAAACAAAACAAAGGAGTGGCAAGTAAATTGCGATTGTTAAAAAAAATGCAAGGAGGTGTACTATCGTGCAACAGGTTGCAAGTATAACGTGCTTAAAACGTGTAGAAACCGGAAAGCAGGAGGACACCAGAGCATACAAGCCTCATAATTCATCGAGCAAGCCAAATCATGCATAGAGAGCAACATCAAAGCAACCAGTCATTCTAAAGATGTCCTTTCTAATCACTTATTGTTCTTTTACGCGTAATCGTATTCGAAAGGAAAATATATCTATTTACATTATAAACGGAAGCTGTGCGGCCTTTTATTTTATGTTTGTACATCACTGAGAATTTGTTTGAGAAAAATTTGCTCCTGACCAGATGTACCATCATGTGAAGCTTAAATTACTGGTCCTTTCTCATATTCCATATCCTAGGGTCAGCGAATAGACTCTTGGGTTCGAGATAGATGCGTTCAGTACCAAAGTTTTAATAATAATCTCGTGAGTAACGTCTTTAATCAAAGTATCCGGGGTAATCCTAGCAGTATGCATGTTTCTTCCACCACGCATTTGCTGACGTTCAGCGTTACTAGATTTATTGTGGTGTCCCCAACAGAACCTGGTCTAGACGTATCCGAGACAAGCAGACAATTTTTTCAAATCGCTGAATGTTAGCAGGTGCTATTGGTATATTACTTAAGACTCGCAAGCGTCGTTTCGCCGGTTTTGTACAATTTTAACACAAAAGGAGATAATTTTCAAATTAATTTTACAATATTACGGTTTAGCGAGAGGGAGATAAACGTTCTAAAGTAACATTCTTTGCGTTTGATTATTATTTCCAAAATCTCACAACTGTTTCTGGCTTATCGTTTCATCAATCATGTCTAGGCATTCCGACAGCGGGAACACCTCGTGACTGAGGGTTTTAGTAAGGTCGGGCATGACTTCGGATTTTTTCACCAACACAGTGTAATGTAGTTTCTGCGGCAGGAGAAAAGGAAAAAAAACTATTACTTATGTTTTCAAAAGAACAATATTCTTTAAAAAAGCCTTACCGTTTGCAGTTGTTTCATCGCGTTAACCAGTTCGATGCCGATAAGTGGTTCCTTCTTGACCGTGTTTGGTCCATCGTCTTCGGCTTTCTGTTTCTGAAACTTCTCCAGCAATGATTCCACGTTTCGGCAGGCTTTCGCAATACTTGACCATTCGCGCCTAAATTGTTGATGAAGCACACCCAAATCGATGGACAGGATGTTCCCATTTTCTATCGAGCCCAGCATGCATATCGCTTGTCGCAAACGATCAACCAGCGCGTCTTCGTCGATTGCAGATTGTTTCGTGAGATCCGAGCAGGAGTTGGTCAGCGCTGGGACATTCGTGTTCGATAGGAGATTGGTTTCGTTCAGCAGTCGCGACTGTTGCAGCGGCGTGGGTGCCGTTTTCTTGACTGATCCCTGTCGGTGCTGCTTATTGTTGTTGGATCCTGTTGTTGAGGATCTTGTTCGAATTGTGTCAAAGAGTGTGTCGATATCCTCCGCGCTCGGCCGTTCTGCAGAGTCAGTATTGTTCGATTCAATCGTAATCTTTGTGTCGGTTTCCTTTGCCAGAGCCAGCAGAGCCCCGGGAAGATCGATCGAGGAGGTATCGGTGGGCAGTAGTTTCGAGGAAATCTTCGCCTTTCCAAGGTACCGATTGATATGTGCTAAGTTTATGTACACTTCTTTAGCTACGATGTGGAAATCCGCTGGAGTCATATTTTATAGTGGCGCTTTTCTCACGGGAAATGAAAACCAAAACACCGAACGTTGCAGATCACAGGAACAGAAAAACACACCGTCACACTCGTGTTTACTCGTTTCTTCGTGTGAGTTTGCTCCGATTTATCTATGCGCCTTTCGCGTACTGTTAAGCAATTGATTTTGTTATTGTTCTAGCTGTTTATTTGATTAACAATTCCAACAGGGAGTTAATAATTGCAAGCAAAGAGGCACGAAATCACAATCGACATTTTCGAATTTATTTTGAAACAGCAAAACGGCTATCAAACAGCATACAGACAGCTGTCAAAATCAATACAAGCTGGACTATCCAGCCTCCACAGTAGCAGCGTAGTGGACTATCGCGTGTCAAGGTGTTTATATTGGAAAGATGAATTTTTAACGTTTTTTGACAACGTTTGTATAGCTACCTTGAATTTCATGGAAACGTCAGAAACCTGTGCGTACAACAAACAATTTTGTTTACGTGCGATTCGGCTGCTAGTTTTTTGTGTTAATTTTTGTAATTATGTTCTATGAATGAAAACCCCTCCAAACCAACTCCCAGCGTCCGTCTGCAGTGAGTAGCGGTAAGCGGCAACGAAAAACGGAACAAATTCCCCAGTTCCGCTTGGAGAAACTATCGAGACGCTTTCATCTCGCCAAGAGTGAAAGGCACACACCCTTTTCACCCCAGCGCATTTAAAGTGCTTCCCCAGGGGCAGCGCCAGCAGCAGCAGCCTACGACACATTCCGAAGGAGCGCCAACCTTACGCGATGGGTACGTATAAAATGGTGTAAAGTTTTGTTTTGCACCTACCTGTGTATCAACCGAGGAGGGATTCGTCTTATCAGGGCTTTATCGGTGCAAGATTAGATAAAAATCGTACGAATGTTGCATTACACACAAAGGAGCGTAAATCATGTAACCAACACAAACACACGCAAACACCAGACACAGTGGCAGTAGTCATGAGGACAGTTGTGCCGAGTTAAGGTGTGGAGTAACAGGCTTTTAAATCGGCAGTGCTTGAATTGAAAGGACAAATTTTATAGAACAATTACTCCACGTTTTAATTAAAATTGTTTGTGTGAACAAGTACAATGATTCAATGATCAAAACACACGCCCCCACTTGTTGAGATTGGTTTGAATGTGTTAGTGGTGAGTTGGTGTGCGTGTGTGGAAACCATCAACCCCCACCCTGGGTGACTTCAACACAACGGTTGATGGAATGTTGTTGATCGAGGGGGTTGAATTTTCCATTTCAAAAAACGATTGCCGACGGAACGGTTCGACGAGTGCAAGTGTGACTGGTGGTGCCCGTGACGCGAACAGCTCATCGTGAAGCCGCTGTAATTAACGCATTCTCGACTCAATTAGTGTGGGCAATTGTCCATTGCCGAGTGTCACAGACCCTGTGTGCCCTAAAACTTACTTTCGTGCAGCAAGTGGTGTGTCTTTAGCCAGTTTATTTGAACGAAAACTACGTTGGTGTGTTTGAATGCGACCACAGGGCGTAATATTGACCTTCCGTGATGCGTGGTGTGTCATTCGCTCCGTGTGGATGAGTTGAACCGAAAACTAGGTCGCAGTAGGCGAACGGATCAGAACATGAAAACGGAATGACGTTAGCTTTTATACCGTTTTGATTACGGGTGCTCCCGGGGGTGTTCTGTTACTTCTATTTCGCCTTCGCCTGAAGAGAGACTGTTGAATCCACAATCTTCGTGCCGCACGTACGCGTGTACACGTCTGGTATCGCATCTCCGACAGTTCAAACCGTGAGCGGACGCTTATCGTCCCACCTCGACGACCGGAAGCAGCCCTATCCAACATCGCATCCACCGCCCATGACCATGACGAGCAATCGCAACCGAACGCCGACCGGGCAAATACGGGATGATTTTCTACTCGAGACAAACTTCGATGACGATGGCGCTCTCACACGTGCCTACAACACCCTGCCTCAACAGCAGCAGCAAGCCGGCTTCAATGGTGGGGCACTGCAGCGACGGAGCCTGCCTTATCGGTCCAACTTATCGGTGGATCGATACTCGGAAACAACGCTGCACGGCAAACCACCGCGGAAAGGTATTTGTGGCACGGCGAAAATATCGCACGGGCAAACACTGGAGTCGTACGCAATTTGTGTTCTGTACCGAACGGTGATTCATTCGCCGCTGCACACGCGTTTCATCTCATTGCCATAGCGAGCACATTTGTGACTGTTTTTGCCCTCATCATACTGCAACATTTATTACTATTTTCGCTGGGAGCTCAATGTTTAGAAAAAATGTGTTTTTCATTTAAAAGCGATCGGATTCCATGCGTCCAGTTGTAATCTTCATCCATACGTAACATATTCCGCGGAACCTGCTCCGATAAAGCTATTGATCCATATCAACAGGTTTCCCGGTCGGTGCTGCTATTCGAAGCATCTATCCATGGCTTTTGTCACTAGGGCACGATCATTCGAATCGAATTTCTCTTCGCATACCTCACGAACCCATCGCGAGACCCGGTTCCGTTCAAACTATTAACAGTTTTGTGTTAAACAGGGCGACCAACATGCCCTTCTGCACCGTTCGCACCGTTCGAACCCGGCTTCATAATAGGGCGGCATACATCATCCCATAATTTGTGGCTCAACGATGCCTGAAATCGATTCCCATAGGATGGTCGTTCCGCTGTCGTCATGTTATCCCATTTTTTTACGTCGCACAAAATCATCGTTCCACAGTTACTAACAAGTACATTACATAATTCTCTTTAATTCTTCTTTTTCACTATATTACAAACACTTTAATTGTCCCGTCACATAAAACAACCGGTTAACTGGGATGTAAACTAAGCAAACGACAGAAAGATTCGTTTAGTTAATGTATTATTACTCGCCTAATAGAATGTGTTAACTGCAATTCAATTTGTGTGACATTTATGATAAAATACAACATTATCTTTATTTTCGTTGCCTGCACTATCAATCCATCGAAAGCTTTTCCGTTCTTGTGACGTCCGCTCATACATTGTTTCGTCTTTGTGCCCTATTCATCAGGAATATTCATTATGTTTGTCCACAAATCTTCACAATCGAACAACATCACACGCGCACACATACTCTATGTTGACTTGGGGATGCATAATCATCATCATGCTTTCCTAACTTTACTAAACTTTACTGCTCTTCCTTTCTCCTCGCAGGCGGCTGCTGTAAGTCATGCATCACGCGGATACCGTACGCGACGCTGATCGCGACGGTCATGTGCCTTATCGGGGTCGGTGTCTTCTGTGGGACGATGTTCCGCGGTACGTCGCTCGCGATCATCATGCTCGATCAGGTGTTCCACCTACGGCTGCCCTGGATCGAGGCGGTGCAGATCATTTTCGTCGTGATCGGTGCCTCGATGGCGGCCCTTGGGCTGATGATACTGTTCGTCGGTTTCCTGGCGACGGGCGCCACCCGGCATAAGGTGTATCGGGCGTGGGGATCGCGCGTCGGCGGCCGCATCTCGTGTGCGGTCTTTATGGCGATCTCGTACGTGCTGAACATCGCTTGGATACTGATCCTGTGCTTCCTGTCCATCGTGACGTTCGTGTTTACCGTATTCTGGAACATGTGCGCCAACACGAACGTACAAACGCACCGGGATTGCATCGATCTGACGCAGTTCTGTAAGTTTGCCATGCGCCCCAAACACATTCGGGTTTGTGTCACGGCTGTGTTGCATACCTTTAGGCTAAAAGCACCCAAGACACGAACCCATTTCTATCGTATTAACGTTTTCACTTTCCCGACAGATTTCATGTTCCCGGACGGTGTCAAGCAGGAAGACATGAAGATCTGCGAACCGGCCAAGGTGAAGGCGTTCTGCAAGGACGGTGTGGAGAAGTGCGAAATCATGTTCATTCTTGCGACCGTCTCCTGCCTGCTGATCATTCTCAGCTTCGTGCACTACCTGATGTGCCTGGCGGCGAACTACGCGCACATACGCGACCACGAAAAATTCCAGGAGCTGCAGGAGATGCAGAACCTGACCGAGATGGAGTACACGGCCGCGTCGAAGGATCGGTTCTAGGATACGGCCCAGGAGATCTACATTGAGCACAGTGCCTGAGGGTGGCCCCGCAAGGTCGCCGCATACGGCGCTGTACGAGCAGCTTACGTTTAAATTCGGCTCGGGCTGAAACGCCTGCCCCGTGCGTGTGGCAGGTGCGAGGGCACACTGCACCAGCACTTTCCTTATCGTATTTCTTTTTTTGCAAAATTTAATGCTAATTCGTTGTTAAGGTTCGCTTAGTGAATTAAGTTTACGATCGTAGTAGCCACAGGGGCGCTCAATTTCTTCCTTTCACTGCCAAAGGTAAAAAGAAACACACGCACACACGCTGACACATTGTGTTTGCACAACCACCGTTCGTTTCGTTACTTTTCAATCCGTCCAAACAAAAACGAACAGAAGGGCAAAGCTTGGTGATGTGCTTGCTTCTTTCGCTTGGATGTATGGTTAGTTTTTCCTATCGCTTTCCGTTCGGTCAACTTTCCGCCTCCCTTCGTTTATTGCCTGTAGAATTTAAACAAAAAGGGTTTATTCTTAACCTATGGGAAACGGTGTATTTCCATCGGTTGAGAGTAGACTCTTACGGCTCGATGTTTTATGCCCAATCTAGATACTCCTGGAACCATGCGTAATAGTGTAGTTCAGGTTAAACGTTAAGCGACAACGACACAGTACGAAACCGACTCAGAAATATGCGTGCGTTTTCGCGCAACGAACGAAGTCTGACGAGATAACAATAAGCTCCAACATTACAAAAAAAAACTCAGTATCTTTTTCGGTCCTGCTGATGGCATTGCCAGTTGCAAGAGGCGATTTAATTATTTATCACCAAACCAAGGTAATAGGGCGATAAAGTAAGAAGACATATCGATGTAAAAACCGAACCCCGTTTGGAGGTGTCTCAAGAACCACTAAACAAAGCATTTTTTTACACTGATACGCATGTATCACCATCCATAGAAAGGGAGTGAACAAAAACGCACAAACAAAACCCCAGCTTTACCTCTCTAAACAATGCGAAAACATAATACATTCCAGTGTGATAACGTAGTGGGACAGGTGATGGCGGTAGCTGTTAGAACAACCCTCCCAAAAGCAAAGAAAAAAAATAACCCCCGCGTCGTACATCCTGTGAAGAAGCACAAATGAATGTGAATGCGCGAGAAGTATTATAAGATGAGGCGAGGCTGGAACGCGCGAAGATGGGATATATATTTTTATATCTATTGCAAGTAGTAGTTAACGAAACAGAAACCCAACACCCCGGGGCAGGTGATTGTATTTTTATACAACAAATCCTTAGCATTCCCCTCTTTACGCAGGCGAGAGCCCGAGTTTCTTTTTTGGGGGCGGGCACGCTCTGCGCGATCTCCTCGAATAATGCCGGCACAAAGCTAACAAAAATCGTGGTTTCAAAGAAGGAAGCGAAATCGCGCACACTGATAGTGGAAACGAAACGAGATGAGATAGTTTAACACCAGGTGACGGCGTGCTTGACGGCTGGAAAAGAAATATTTCATCACACTAATGTGATTTCCATTTTCATAGCTTTTCAAAACGCTTGTCATTCCGGATTCGATCATGGTTCTGGAAATTCTTTTTTTTTGTGAAAACCAGCGTGTCGGTGAACAAAATATTCTTTGCGTAACGCTACCTTTTCCATAATTATAATCTGCTCCCTTTTTTTAAAAAAAGTGTATTAAATCACGCCTATTTACTCACGTGTGCAGCAAGTATTTACAAAACAGCAGCTAAACAAAAAATCGCTTATACATTCCAACGCCGTGTCGCAGAGATACGCCCCGAATCAATCAGCTTTCAATCATTCCTACTCGTAAGTGTCTCTCCTTTTCGTGTATTTGCTCAGTATTTAATCGTCGTTCCATGTAATCCAACCATTCTCTCTACACTCACCTATATACCATTAACCATGGCTATCAATTTCGTGGGCCATTTCGTTACCTTAACGTTCCCATCGGCAATCTTCCCTTTTGCTTGTTCTTGTCTATTCTTTAGCAGTTGATGATAATAAACCGTTTTTTTATAATAAAATTCCGAAAAAATATTACAAAAATATTGAATTTATAAAATTCACACTTAAAAAAACGATACATTCACCGTTCTATTGATAGTGGGTAGCAAGTAGTTGAGTTAGTTAATCATTTCCACTAGGGCATACATGATAAGTGAAGTTTTTTTTTATTAGTTTTGGATGTAAGCAATCTTTCAGTTCGTCAAACAATCAAATCGTGTTAAAACAAAAATTGTTCACTGTAGGGAGTTTTTGGAGCAAGTTTTTGGAGAGTGAGCAATGGAAATTGATCCCATTTCTTTTGTTTTCGTTCAATTCGTTCTTACAATGTGAAATAAAAATTGTATTATTCAAGTAAACTGACGTAAATGACTTCTTCTTAAGCCACATGTTTGTAGGTTTTCAATGTGTTCATGGGGTAAGTGTGTCGATTTTGCAAAAGCTAGTTTTAAACGTTTGTTTTAATACAATTTTAAAGATTTAATAAAACTTTAAAATACATTGCTTTAATATGAAAATTCAATCATTCTTCGTTGAAGAATTCAATTCTATGTTACAATGTTTCTGTTACTCATTAGAATTAATCTCAATTATGAATTGAATTACCTTTATTGACGATAAATATCCATTTGTAGGTACGAAAAATCATTTGTAGTAGACCAAGCTGGTGATTACCTTTCCGGTTTGTAGGAAATTCTTCTTGCATCTGTCTCTTTCACCGCTACTCACTCAGCTTGGTGTACTATGAAAGAAGTAAATCGAAGAAAGACAAACTTAATTATCTGTAACTGATTAAAATACGATTAAAATTAAAATAATATTATTGATCCGTTTCGAAGTAGTTACTGCTAAAAATGAGCTATGTTTAAATAATTAACGTGCTTTTACAAGTTATAGAAAGGTAAACTTGCTCTTTATACAAAATTGTTTTAAAATTCAAATAATTTTCAAAATTGTTTCCACCAAAGGTGTCGTTTAACTGCAATTCCCATTTATCAAAGCAGAAATATCTATAGCTATAAGAAATATCAAAGCAGAATGAATAATTCTTGAATGAAATTATTCTAATTATTGCTGCTTTTTTAAACTAAAATATGCCTATATTTTAATGTGTTAAAAGCTTATGCATGCAACAATTGCTTGATGTGATTGTTGGAAATGTTGTTCTCCAAAGTAGCAAATGTATTTAAACAATGTAGCTCATTAAAAATAGTGTTAAGATCCTCTATCATCCATCGGATTTATTAAAAACCATGATAAACCCAACAAACGAGAGTTGGTTATCGACAGGAGTTAGCAAGGAGGTGATAAAACTCAATTAATCGATCACGCTGGTGAGTAACTTTCTTGAGCACTGAATGAAATCCTGTATATTAAAATGACTAAGAATGATTTTTGTCTCAATCGTTTACTAATTTAAACCCGACTGCTCCAACGGGGATTTTTTTCAAACATCTCCTCCAGATTCTGTCCATTTTTCTAGCGATGAACCTATTGTGCTTATGCAAAAGTCTCTCCGGGCCCGCGTCTCGCATCTCGCTCGCGCATTTCGAGCTGCCTATCCTCGCCGGCGATCCAAATGGCCATTTGTTCGAGATTCGGAGATTGTGCATCTCTTTCTGGGGCGTTTTCGACGCAATTTGCTGCACACTGGGCCGAAACGCGGCGCCGGTGGCCACATTTGGGCGGAGAACATTTGGAGATTTCTGAGCAATCTGGGTAGTGATACAGAAACGAACTGGTGGTTATTTTACGAACGTTGGAGAGCCTAAACACATTTTGTGACGCCTAGGAGCCACGAATGTGGAGCAAGCGACGAGCTGCTTGCATATACACCATATTCTAGATGTCTTTTTGAACAAACACCGCTTGTGCGTGTGCTATAGCTTTTGAGATGCTATTGATATACGTTACAGTGGCACGTTAACCGTTTGTGGTTCTTATCGTCGCCATCGAGCTGGTCTGAAATGCTTTGGCAGATGATAACGACATCTCTGACGATAAGTTACAACGGTTTTAACTTCAACGGCATGCGAATGGCGCCAAATTCAACCGCATTGGCACTCGCCGTGTTAAACTTGTTGTCCTAGAGCTCTTCGTTTTAAATTTTGCCGTCAATCGGTGTCGTCCGTCGTGCTCACTGTGCAGTAAAAATGACCATGGCCGCGTCGCGTGTCAAAAACACCCACCGTGCGGCCGATTCGGACTCGAGCAGCTCGTCTCGCATCTCGCTCGCACGATTCGAGCAACCTATCCTCGCCGGCGATCCAAATGGACGTTTGTTCGAAATTCGGAAATTTGGCATCTCTGTCGCGCGATGCTTCGAAAAACCGGGCCTCACTATGGACCTTAGGGCCGTGGCCAAATTCGGCCGGCTCCCGGTTTGAACGTTTCTGACCATGGTGCCCATTGCAGTGCCGACTGTGCCACTAACGCCAAGAAGCAACTTTATACATCTCTATAGCGAGGTGTATTTGCTCGCCGCGGTGGACAGCGCATACACCTGCTTTTTTGCTGTCCACTCCGTTGCCCCCCGCGTTTAGGGGTGGATTTTGAAGCGACAACGACGAACCGTATCGGTCAAGATCGCACACCAACGGAAGAGGATCTCAGTTCGCGCTAGTATCCATTCTCAGTCACACTCGCGGTGCAAACAACCCGCCGTGTTTCCGCGGTACCATCGTAGGGAAACAAAATTTTCATCCCTCCTCCCGGTTTCGTTGGTGTGTTTGAAGAGGGCGGCTTTGTGGCGTGTGCGCGCATGTGTATACGTGTATGGTGCGAAGAGAAAGGGGCCCGCTGTTCCATCTCACTTCGGCAGCAGTGCAGAACCGCGCGACCTGTGCCTGTGTTTGTGTTTGTGCGCGGATGCTGGCGGAAAAGCTCGAAAAGGTGTTTCGCCCGGAAGCAGAAGCATCATCATCGGGCAGCAAAGAAGCTAACATCTCCTCGATGTGGTGAACGGCGTAGGGCATAAGCTACTGCTTTCTGTTTGTGCGCGTATGTGCGTATGTGTGCGGTGGTCTCCAGGTAACGAGGTGTAGAGAAAAAGAATAAATCCCTACTGCAAACGTGTGCGAGCAAGGGTAGAAAGTGTAGAAGCATCCTTTCCCAGTCGCGAAAATCGCGTCGCGTTTGAGTGTGTTTGTGTGTTTTGTGTGCGGAAGAAAATCTCGCAATGCTGCTCCCCCCTTTCTGCGTGAGAGTGAGCTGAAGCCTCAAGTAGTGAGATGAAGTAAGGGAAAGCAAGAATAAAATCCGAAAATCAAGAAGGCCTCAAGTTATTCCTCCCTCCCCGCCCGGAAAAGGCGAACGAAATCTGCTGCATTGCAAACGGGAGCAGCAGCAAGGTGCACATGCACCTTCCTCCCTTTGCAGATCTTGCAGTTCGTGCGACGCCCGCAGCCGCCCCGTTCCGCCTCGTCCCGCGAACATGCCGTCTGGAGCTGGAGGGCGTGCGCCTGAGTGGTGGCGCAAAGTAAAACCGGAACGCGTTGTGGCAACCAGCAAGGCGGAGGCAAAAATGCTAAAATAAAGTTGCAAGTGGTGTCCCGAACGCCGCAGTAGGCGGCATCCGCCCGTTTCCACTGGCAACAATGGGAAAAGGTGCAGCCGTAGGTTTGTGCATGACACGGGGAAGGGGAAGAAGTGAGAGGGAAGGGAACAACAACAACAAAGTGACCGGTTTTTCTAGTGCACGATTGGTAGTGCGGGTTTAAAATAAAAATACAACTTGCGAAAATTCGAGCCATAGACAAGATAGAAGCCTAAAGGCCGTTGAAGTTTGACAGCTGTGAATTTATTGTGAAATCTCCTCGGATACCTCCTCCCAATAGCCAGTACGTGACCACACACCATCGCTCCCAGCATCCTGCTGGACTTTGCACAAAGGCTGACACAAGTAAAAAGTCCTTCAGCTGCCAGGAGCAACAACGCCCAAGAAACGGAAGCAAAGCACCCGCGCTGTTGGAATCAACATTCCCGAGGTTGGCGTTTGTCGGCAATGCGACCACCAGTTCGGTGCAGTGTCTCGCTGCCTACCACCCGCGGGCAGTAGAAGTAATCTAGCAAGTACTAATCGTGTACTGGACGTGCGGAGCAAACCGGCACACGAGAGAGGTAAGTTGCTCATGCTTCCTACGGCACAAACAAAGGCAACCACGAGCAAAAACACACATGCACAGAAGTCTCAGACTTTGTTGGAACGACATTTCTTGGCGTGGTCTAACTGGGTCGAGTTGGCAGCAGGGTGCAGCATTGTCGCCCATTATCTTCCCAGTGTGGGGCACAGCCTCGCTACATTGTGTCGATTTATTCCTGCTCTTTTCGAATAAATTCCACTCAAAAACCTGAACCTCGCATATCCTTCCAACCGGAGCACTAATGACTAGTCTAGTTCTTGTTTGAAAAACTGTTAATCATACCCGCTGCCGTTTAACCCAGTGCGAAACGCATCCATGTACAAACGGCATGTTCGGCAGGGTGTGAAAGAACCGCTTAACAGCCGCGTGTACAAACCCGAGACGCATCTCTCTCTCTCTCTCTCTCTCTCTCTCTCTCTCTCTCTCCCCGGTACCGACACACGAAAAACCGGTTGTCCCGCGAGCGAGTCGAACCGGTTGTTCGGGGTGAAAGATGCCTGCGAGACACGTTGCTTACAGCCGTCGTCGTCTTGCGGAAGCAGCAGCTGATTGGCCTGGGGTGAGGCAATTACAGTGTGGCGAAGTTTGAAATATGGCTTCACCGTTTGTCGTTTGCCCGGACCGATCGAGTCTGCTATTAAATCTCGGCGTTGCAAGACCGACCCGCAAGGGGTCACACTGTGTACGATGACCCGCTCCCCAAGCAGAAGTCATGAGTGTGCATGGGGGATGTGGAGTTCGGGAGAGCGCTATGGAGAAGTGTGACGAATGATAGCAGTGAACTAACAGCTGATAGTCGTATTCGGTTTGTGCTTTGTTCAATTACGCCGATTACACTTCTTTGTGTTCTTTCTTGTGAAGAATGGCTGTGTCTGTCATTCGTTCCCGTTGACGTTCTATGAGTTATTGACTATCTCCTGGGAGTTCAAGTTCTGCGATCCAGGTCCAGTTGAGATGTAAATAAATCGCGATTAGAAATTCAACTCGGAACTATTCAAAATGTCCGGAATTTGGAGCATTAAATTGCTGACAAATGTTTCTGATTTTACTGTTTTTTTTTTCATTTACATCTTTCGAAGTCCATGAAGATCAATCGCTGATGTCATCCCAGCATGCCATGCTAAGATGGAATTGGAATTATTCAACCTTAAGGCTGGCTGTCTCTGCTCCGTCGGATGCGTTTTTTCCCGCATATGGTGTCAAATTTTGTGTGGGATTTTGAACTCATCGGTCGAGCGTTTTTGTCGTAGCGATGAGTTCTGTCAAATCCCATACAAAAAGAAATTAATACTATATGCGTAAAAAAACGCATCGGAAGGTGCTGAGACACCAGCCATATTAAGGATGAATAATTTGTATTTTTGTATATCAAATCAATGTTGTTAAAGGCCAAGTCAATTTTTTGGCCCTCCTAAGGTGTCAAATTTTTGTATATGATTTGACAGAGCTCATCGTACGACAATAGCGCACGTCCGACAAGTTCTGTCAAAAAAAAAAACAATGACACCAGCCTAAGTGGAAGGCGATATGCTGAAGATTTAAAAAGTTTTTTTCGGAACTAAAGACTCGAAATTTCAACAAAAGTCCAAATATAAATGTCGTCCTGATCGTAACCGGTGGATGGACACGATCGTGAATCAGGACTTTGTGTGTAGCACAGAGCAAAACATTTCCAGATTTAAAGCTACCTAAACAATATTCTTCAACTTCTTGGGGCTTCTGGATCCGAATAGGACTTTATAAGGCTTCTATCGCCATTAAAAGCACTTTACGCTCGCCACTTTTTAAGGCTTCTCGTTTTCGGTGGTAGCTCTCTGCTACCAATCCTTGCCGTTCGTGCAACTGCAGACCGATGTGCACACTGCGCCGTGGCCTCATTCGGACTTCAATCAATGTTTTCTCGACGCGCGCGTGTTCCGTCCGAACGCACACCCACCGAGCAGCGCAAAAAAAAATGGGAGCAAACGGAAGTGAAAACATAATGCAGCTCGTTTCCTTGCCGGGGCTGGGGCTGCTTATTTGCTCGCCGCCACGATCAGCAAGGGCGCGTACACGGGGTTGTTTACGCGGCAGCAGTAGTACTCCCTCAATCTAGCTATAATCCGCATCCCGCATTCGGTGGATGGATGTGTTGATGCAAGGGCTTGTGATGCTGTAAATGGGCGTCTCCCGGCATTCGTTTCGTGTGATGGGAATGAGATAAAGGCACACTTATCACAGCTCACTGTCACAGCCTACGCGAGTACGACATGATAGAACGGTACGTCCTCCGCGCGACTAGCGAGCAAAACCGAACTTGCATCAACGCCGTTGCAATTTGAGCACGGTAACTAACACAACCCGAGCGGTTGTCCACCGTAATGGTGGCCTGGTGATCATCTCTGATGACACTCACCCGCCATCAGGTACGGCTGATTGTTCCAGAGTAGCACAAATTGATCTATATACATGGCGGCAGCACGTAGCGGCAGCACGACGATCGTGATCATTCACTTGCCAGCTAGCTACGTCCACGACCTGAAATTACTTCACGTTTCCATCTTGCAAACAAATGGAAATTGGTATCTGCCTGGTTTCTTTTTTTTGCTTTTCGTTCTTTGCCAATCTCTCACCTCATTGTTTGTTTCGTTTTTTTACCATTATCTCACAGTGGACAGAACTTTAACTCCCCCCAAAACACGTCCGGGATTGCGACTGATAAAACGGAAAAGCAGCTGTCACGTGACAGTGGTATTCGTTTTTTTTTCTCTTTTTTGTTGATAACGAAGCATCTCTCGCTCGCGTCCAATTTGGAGCACCTCCTTCACGGCTTCGTTGGCCTTTATTTGCTCGATCAGCGCAAAACGCACAAGCTGCCGCTGATGATCTAATGTAAATGTTGAAAGCCGTTGCACCCGTCCCCGGCATTTGCGTTCGCGGTGGTTGAAATCATTTTTATTTCCCCATCCGATGCATCATCGGCCAGAGGCCGGAGGCCCACACCACCGCCGGGACTTGCGGATGCGAATGGGAATAAAAATATAATACGTTAAACCGGCAGACCTTCTTTCCGGGATGGCCGGATCGTGATCTTTCCAAAAGGTTCGCGTCCCATGCGAGCATTTGGCCATGGGGATGGGGTTCGCTTAAAATAGCGGTGCGTCTGCAGCGTGTTTCAAACGAATGCTTCCGGTCTTAGCGCTGCACTCGAGTTGGTGAAGAAATCGTTTTGACCTTATCACTTAGTCTTTAAATAGGAGATTATAGTATTAGCCACCAGCTAAGCATATGCATCTTCGTTGCTTGGTGGAGAATTTAAAGCATCTAGCTACTAAACATCAAACGCAAAGCTTTCCTTCCAAGCCGTCCGGTGGAATTCATACGTTCACCTCTTTCGGTATGTGGGCGCCGTTTGCATGATTATTGGCTCAAATTATGTTGTTTCACTTTTCTTTTTTTTTCCTCTCTCTTTCTTACCAGTTGTTTGTTTGCCGTTTCACTTTTCACCCAAATGCCGGTCGGTCACTTTTGCTATCAGTTTTTTTTTTCATCTTACCCCTCTTACCCCTTCCTTTCCCTCCCCTTTTGTTCCTGTTGGTATATGTAATTTTTCTATGCTTCGCACTTTCAATCCACCTCGGGTTCGGGTTTCGAGAGATTCGAGACTGTTTTCGCCCGTTTCCAGCTACCCAATTGCTGCTTGCGAACGAACCAGTGAATGCCTTTTTACAGCCAAAAATTGATAGTGCTGTGTGAGAATAAAATGTTTCACCGTGTTTCTTTTTTTTTTTTGTTTGCTGCTGGTTTAACCACCATCAGCCATTTTTTTGGGGACAATATTTCACAAGCATAAAAATGGGTTTATATTTTAGTGCCATTTTCTGTATGCTGGTCATTATTTCACGGTTTATTGTGTGCAATTATGGTAAATGGATGAGCTATGATTGAATAAATAGTACCAACAATTATATTTCTATTCAAAATTGTTGAATACAAGTCGTATAAAAAAAATTTACACCGCCATAGAATCATTATAAACCAAAAGGCGATGCAATCAATGGCATCTACGATTATTGCTGCTACCTCGATTTAGTGGCGCCATCTCATGGTGTGTACCGGAAGTAAACAAATATGTTTTATATTCTTTACAGAGATTTTTTTATGTATATAGAACATTTTAAGCCTTTTTGTGCACGAAGGCGGTTGTAGAAGTAAAACTTAGGGTTAGATCTTTATTTTTGTTATATCTAAAATTTAAAGTTCGACTAAAATGTGAGGGAAGAAGCTGCTATTAATGCATTTATAAACACTGATAACGACAATATATTTAATCGAATAATCAATTCCAACACCTTTTGCCAAATGCAACCTATTGCGATCATGCAACCGAAGATATAAATCGTTTCATAATCAGCAGCTTTAAGAGGACGAAATGTTTCGGAATTGATTAAAAACGCTGTAATTGCTGATGACAGATTTCTCTGGCGTATCGTGGCATACAAATTTGTCATTGAATTTATTTCCATCCTTTGCTGACCGCGCTCGTTGAACCGCGTGCCAATTCGAATATTCTTTTCACATTCGCTCCGATTGCATCGTATTTATTAATCGAATTTGCAGTTGTTTTTTTTGCGGTGCGCTGTTTACCGCAAAGCAAACCCTACGCTCGATCCTGTTCGTGTCGTCTTCACCCGAAATTCCGGCGTTTCCCTCTCGCCGTGACGAGTGATTTGTCATGCCGAGCACGATGTTTTCCTTTACCATACCTCTGCCACCGTAAACAGTTTCCGAGCAGAACACAAAACCCGCGTTTCTGATCTGGTATCGTCGTGAGCGGGCGATTTGATCGTAAATTTCGGCGCTGATAGGACGTAGGGTAGACATCGTGGACCGTGGATGTTCGCGTTCGCGTCACCACGCATCAGCTGGTCTCGGTGTCTCGATCCGATTCGAGTGTGTGTATCATCCAATTAGAATGCTTCTAATTGGAAAGATAATCCAAACCCCAAAACGCCCTTGCTGCCTGGCGATCGCGTTTTGCGAAGAAGCCGCCTGCTTGACATTTCGTCGTTGGGACTAGCTTTTCTCACATTCGTGTGGGGATGAGCGGCGACCAGCACGTATTTTTAGCCCCAACCAGCATGGGGAAAGGATGGATAGGGTGGAAGGTTAGAAAATTGAACGCGCACGTTGGTTGGTTACCCGGCAACACAAACGGTCGTTTGTAGGAAGCACAATAGTGAGCCGAAAGCGACCGATCAAACCGAAACACCACCAAGAACAACGGGCAACATTATTTCCCAACTTTGCGCGTGAGGAAATTTATGGCGCAATGGGAATCCAACTCAACACACCGAAACAAAATAAAAAAAACACTCATTTCTTGTGCGAGGGGATGAATTGTTTTCAAGAGCAACATCGTGGCATACGGTGTTAATTGTGCGAAAATAAAATTGTCATACGAAATGGTTCGTCACCGGGAAGCACCAGCGTGGCGCCACTTTGGGTGGGGTTGGGAGGTGAAAATAATGCGAAACTATTTTTGGCGTTTTTTTTTAATTTTTTTTTCGGGCCATTGTCACACCGCGAAAGGTTTTCCCAGGATAAATGAATTGTACTATTTGTGGGTACGTTTGTTACGAAACACAGTTCGTATTTTTATCTACAAGGCTTAAGATGAAGCTGCTTTCGTGCTGCTGCAAGCACCGGTTTGAGACAACGCTTCATTTTCCAATCAACGGAAACAGAGCTCGTAGCGATTTGCAGGCTCACCGCAAATGAATCGCAATTAGCCGAACCGATTCCGAGCCAATCTAATGCGATGATGGTGTGTCAGCAGAAAACCGGCCGGCCGGCGTTCGCTTCGGACGACTCACTCCATGCGCTAAATCGCGTTCCGTTTCGTTTGCGCTGAATCAGCTCGGCTGCATCTGGCTGGCCACACACGAACTACCAACCCTTCTCCCCGCATCGGTTTTGCGACTTCCGCGTGTGCATCGTTTCCTCAACGATTCCTCAACGTCATGCGGGAAAAAGTATGGTGAAAGTTTGGCAATGGAGTGCCCATGGAAAAGCGGCTATGACAACGCACCGGCTTCCGTCCTACATCCGACCTGTGACTAATGTTTGGTTTGGAGGCAAGCAAAAAGTAGTTTCGCTGTGTTTCTCCACAGGTGTGGCAAAAGTTTTGGTTGCCGTTTTTGGACTATCTATAATTTACACTTTTTTTAATTCGTCTGTTAATTTAATGAAAATTGCGACAGGAAAGTAGGTGAGGTAGCTAGCTTTCACGCGATGGGCCCGTGGGTCTTCGTGAATTTTAAACTGGGAGCGTGTGCCAGCGGGAGATTCAATTCAGATGTGGATAAAGAAAAAGTATATGCTTTATAAAACCATAATTTGCATACATTGAATTTATTTTCCATTTTCGACTAATTTTCTTCTCACACCTGTCAACGGAAAAACGTCATAACATTGACGTATTGTTGCTGGGTTGCCGGGTCGTCGATAGTATTCATGCAGAATGACAGATGTAAAATGTAAACAGATGGATTTGTTCGCAAGTGTCATTGTCCAGATGACAAATGTAAGAACCATGTATAGTATCATTTTTATAACTCACCATAATGGTTCTAAACCCTATTAGTCACAGGCTCCAATTAAAAAAGATTTACATAAAAGCCAGCATCATAAAATCCAATGCCACCTGTGCGAAACGAAACTAGCGAGTTGTTCGAAGCGCTGTAATGCATCTTATCTTTTGCTCACTAAAGTAAATGATATGCCCGCAAAAAAATCACTTTCGCTCAGCAACTAGCCTCTGCTGGCTGAGTTGTCTTGTCTCAGTCGGTCTCTTCAAGCGCACCGATTTTTCGCGGCCTGTCGGTCATCGCAATCTGCGAACCGTTGCTACCAACGGTTTCTACGCTCCACCGAATTTCGCTGCAAGTGAACTAGCTGATTCGCACCCGTGAATCGAGGTGGTCGTCGGCCGACTTAAAACCTCACGCCCGGGTTGCGATTGCACAATACAACCGATCAGGTGAAAGAGTTTTGGGTTGCGTTTATTTTGCCTGTTTTTTCTCGCCCTGCTCTCCACACTAGGAGAAGGTTTTCTTGACGGTAACTATAGTTTTTTGTCGTGCAAAAAAAACCCAAAACCTCCCGTGTGAAACGCGCGTTGCCGACCAAAGCGGTAGTCGCAGCTCCTCACGCAATCTACAATTTAGCCGTTCCGCCGGGTGGTTGTTTTTGCTTGGATGGTAATTTCTGCTTTATGGCGAGCGAACTTCCTTACTTCCGCCTGCGACGCTCGCGGCACAGGAAGCGAATCAGGTGTAAAGAGAGGCTTGGGGTTTTTATTTTTTGTTTCAAAACCAATTTAAGAAAGTTGTTAACGACTCAAACGACGTTACATAAAGCGCATTTGGGTGCGCTCGTGATAGCGTCATTAAAAGAACAAATGCCTCTTGAGTCACGCCAAATTTCCCAACCAGAAGGGTAAAGAAGTTAACAAATTAAGCCTCAAATCGTTGCGTTGCGTCCCGATACGATGTATATCAATCTAGTAACGAATCCGAAACATAAACACAGTATCAAATGTCAAACGTTTCCAGAGCACTTAGATGAAAATAAAACTCCAATCAAAGCATGCCTCGCAACGACTATTTCTTCCGTGCCTGTCATCATGCGTTCCTAACTACCATTCCACCGAGGGCATGTTCCTGCTCAATTGATCGGCAGGTTAGTTTTGATTGGTAATAAATAGATTAGAATGTGTTCCTTTCGATCAGCGCGGGGCGAGACGTTGGAATCAATTGAGCGGTTGTGTAGATACGCTTAGATTAAAATAATAATCGACTCATATTTTGATCCCACCGCTCACTTCACGAGCTTCTTTCGTCCTTCTTCAACTTGGAAATTAATGTTTGGAGAGTCTGGTTTCTATGCACTTCAACTGTAACGAGCTCCCTGAAACTACGCCCCAAAAAATCATGGCAAGCTAATTCTATTCACCTCTCATAAAACCTCAAACATCACTAGATAAACTCACATTGGCCAAACAAAAAATAAGCTAACAAACGTGCCAATAAGCCCTATTCCAGCTCGCACTTCACTTACCGTTTGACGTTGATTGCATTCGCTGCACCGAGCCGTGTTTATTATCGCTCTAGGCAGCGTGCCTCCAATAAACACGAGTTTGTTTGTTACATGAAGCCAGTACTAATGGCCCCACTTCGAGATGGAATTAATGCTCGATCGAAAGCCGAACAGTCCGATCGACGTCTCTCCGGGCGTCTGGCCGGACTGCTGGTGGATCTCTGCCGTGCGTGTATTGACCAGACGCAAACAAGAATTCGCCATTGGTCCACACCATGTGCGTTTCGTGGCTAGCGGCACGTGTTTCGTTTCGACTGCAAACATAAAGTAACCGCTCAACAGTTTGTTATGTTTGTTCGTCCCCGTGTTTCTCATTTTTTTCACTTTTTTTTGTTTGTGTGCAGCTTGCAGAATCGGCCGGCCTCCTGCGTTGCCGCAGATGGGCTTTCGTAAACAAATGGCCTCCACCGGGCCTCGCCGTTTTGCGTACCATTCATTGTTTCCAAATTGTGTTTCGTTTATTGTTGCGTTGACGGAGCGTCTACTAGCAGCCGGTTGAACGTGTAAAGAAACCTCGGTACATGCAATGAAAGGAAGAAGCTGTACTGCTCGTCTTGTCACATCAATGGCAATGGAAACCATATGGAAGTTGTGCTATGGTCCGGTTCGCGTGTCTTTTGTAAATAAACGATCGCACTGTTACTACTGCTGCTACGGAAGCAGCTCTATTTATCTACCAATAAAGAACATTTCTGTGTGTCCATTTCAACCGAAAAGAAAGCATCGTAACGCCAAACCAAACATCCTTTAAAGGTTCCACGGAATGTGTGCAAATTTTTTTTTCATGAAATAGAACATAATTCGTACCTCGATGGCGATCACATGCTCTTTTTTTTGTTGGTTAGTTCACACAGGACCAACATCTTGATTCCAGATGGTCCAAATAAAATCCTCAAACTCCGCTCTCTCGGAGCTGGCTCGTGTTTATCTAGCACGGTTTCGGCTCTACTTCTCGGTACCAGAAACGTCATAAACGGTTCCGAGGAAATTAAAACCGGTCAAATTATCTCCCCCTCCCCTCCTCACTTCGCTATCACTTTCACGAAACAAACCCGAACCCGATCTCGCCGATGACGTTTGGCTACATCTTTGCTTTCTGTTTTCACCTCGCCGTAATCTCGACGAGATTGATCGATTGCCGCTGCCGTGAATTGACCTTCGCTCCGACGACGCTTCATAAAACGATCCTCAACAAGTGTGCTTGATCGATTGATCAATCGACCATCGGTGGGCGACGTGTTGGGGTGAGGGGGGAATGATTTTATTTTTAATTTTACTACCCTACTATTGCGCCCTCTGCCGCTAATGGGCGCGTGCTCCGCAAGGCCATATCGCTACGCAATCAGCCCGGTCAACCCGGTCTGTGCTGCTCTCGAGAAGTAACGTCTTCGCAAGATGGGTACGGTTCAAGGGGTAGTACAGGTTGTCGCCATTGTTGACGTTTGAGCGACGTCTGCAACGGAACAAAGTGCAGACGTTTGCCGAACCGATCGACTGGTGAAAGTTTATTTCTAGCCGTCTAGTAGGAGGCGCCTTAAGGTCAGAACAGCAAACGGATTCGGCACCGGTTGCTGGTTGTTGTCGAAATTTTACTTCACCCATTTGAGGTTAAGGTCGACGGTCAAACGCCTGCTGGTGGGGAAAGAAGTGAGAAATTCTGCAAGGTCATTTACAAGCGAACGCGAATTGCGTTTCTAGGCGATTGAAGTTTTTTTTCTGCTTGAATTATTGACGCAAAAATCCCCATTACACATCAGGAACATCATCAACCGGTACGTCACCCCGCACTTGATGCGGCTTCGTGACTTTATTGCAAACACCTGAGCAATTGGATAGCTGTTTATAAAGTCACGAAGATTTGTTTGAAAATATGGAATGCCCTAGTGAACCACCCAGCTTAAGATAATGAATCACTTGAAGCTTCCTCTCCCAGCTACACTTCAAAAAGATATCGACACACCAGACAACACACGAGTGCTAGGAACCGTCTGAGAACGGTGCTCCAGAAGAGTGGTTGATGCATCCCATCCAAACTCTTTTGTCTAAAGCCCTCCTGGGTTTTCTGGTTTCCTATCGAAGTAACACGTAATGTTCCCCTTCACGGTGCAGGATCTTTTGATACCTCGTGACGTACGCGATATGTAAAGACTTCATTAGAGTGCTCCTCATTGGGTCAAACCCAAGTACCGATCAATGTCGCGGCAGATAAGATAACGCACCAACAGCCCCCGTCCCCGGCCATGAGTGAAAGTTGCTCGGAAACTCCTGCCGGAAGCGGCACTTGTCTTTCATTTCGCAGTGTGGTTGTAGAAAAAAAAACACACACACACACAGCCTTCAATCAGGGCATCCGCTTATCTTATCGCAATCGGTCCCACTTGCCGACCACCGGCCTATTCTGTCAGCTGTCAATCGGTAATTGAAACTATTAACACCTCATCAACGGTGGGTGCTTTGCAAGCGTCTCCTCTGGCTTGATTATTCCGATATGATTGGAGAACTCCGGTGGGAGGTTGGGTTGGGCGAAACATTCAAGAATACTTGAGCCTCAGCGGAAGTGATGATAGCAATTAGCGAGAGACATTGGACGCTCGAGTGGACCAGCTCCGCTTGCCGATGCAGACCACGTGCATCTGGTGTGTTTGTGGGGTTGTTGTAGGTTCTTTTGGAGAGGGGTGGAAGATCCGCGTCCGGACGTGAGCAGGTGAGTGATATGGCACGCGCGTCTCCATATGCGTCATGTAGCACTTGCTCATTCCGGTCGGAATCGCCCACCCAGAATGGTATCAGTACCGGGGCGTGCTTCGTCTGCAGTACAATAGTAACCGGCGGTTTCGTTCGTATTTTTCCTCCCGTTTCCCTAGACGCAGGCGAGCAGCGAGTGAAGATTTCGGTGAGACACTGGAGCAACTATGTCCGGTGGTAAGGATCGCCGGTCGCGGGCGAGCAAAACGCAAGGATGGGAGGAAGCCGGCGGCGAGTTCTACCAGGAAAGCTACCCGGCCGATCTGGAGGGTATGCAGCGGGATCCATCGAAGATTGCCACACTGCTACCGTCGAAGCAAACGCGAAATGGTAAGACATCGTGCGAAAGCCGAAAAGGAGCGGAGTTTGAGATTAAGTTTGTTTTTTTTTTTTTTTTGGAAATCTTTTTCCAGCTACGACAAGGCGCGTCCGACCGGCACAGGGGCAGGACACGAAAGGAGGTACCCGGCGGAGGGCCAGCTTTTCCACGGTAGCCCGCCGCGGTTCCCAGTATCACGAGATGCAGGTGGCCACACTACCCGATCTGTCAGGTGAGATACCGTCAAGTGCGGGGAAGTACACACGGCGGAAGCGTACTCCATCGAACCGTTTTTGAAGAACCCCAGCACCACGTGGCGGTTAAACGAACGTACCTGGAAAATGGTGATGGAGCGCCCACCTATAGGTCTCGCCAAATTGGCCCCTAATTGTGTCATCACACGTAGTTTCGTGCCGCATTGACGCCCGGCTAATGGGTAACGCTTTTAACGCCAAACCCCAAACGGCTATCGTCGGCTGCCGAAAAATCGCTCGAACGCATCACTAGAACGAACCAAGCGAAGCCAAACAAGCGAAAAAACCAACCCAAACCATCATCCACTGAATTCAATGCTAATGAGCTAGGGGTCCCTTTGGTCGCATACAGAAAGCAACCCAAAAAAAAAGAACTCCCGGCCCGACGGACGTTCGCTAGCAGGCGTAAAATTGTCCCACGATTCAATTGCTCGTCGAGTTCGCCCCCATGCTGTCGGCTCTTCTCTTTCTGTTCTTTTTTTTCTCTGTCTGTGTGTATTAATTTCTCCCTCCCCGCACACACACACACACAAAAGGGACGGGGAGGCACACGATAGTTCAACGAACGTACAAACCGTACCGCGCGAAACCCACCTCCGCGGCGACCCTAAAGCCCAGCGACGACCGGCACGCAAGCCGTAAATTATCTCAAGAACATCCATCGCCGCATCACTTCCCGGGCCGTTGTGCGTGTGGGGGTGGGTGGTGGTCATGCCAGCCCTTGGCCGTCGCTCGTCCACTAGTGGGTGATAAAGACGGCAAGCGATATTTTAGTGCCAGCGACTGATGCGTTGATATTTTATTGAACCGTTCGTTTGAGTCATTAGCCATCACGACCGGACGATCTGACGACTTTACTGCGCCGGGTGGAAAGTATGTAAAGTATTTATTACGACGATCCATCGTTTGTAGGTTAGAAACTACAATTAGCACGAGACTTTTTTTTTCTCTAGAGCCGTTCATCAAATCGTTCTTTGTTTCGCTCCCGAAGCGTCCCGAGGTGTTCTCTGCTTCTTGAAGTCTTTCTTCCAAACTTGTGTTCTTGTCTCCATAGTCTGACGTCCGTGTATCCATTCTCTACGCTGCAGCGTAACCCACGATCATCTGATATTGCAATCTGGTTTGCTGTTTATAGCTTCCTTCGGTTTTGCTCTTTCTCGCGGCAAGATTGCGCAAAGATCCGTGCTAAGAACGTCTACAAACCGGTAGTGGATGACTCATCGGGGTGATTGATTCGTGGCTGCCTCTCGGATGAGGTTGCTTTTTAACGTATGGTTCGTCTGGATCTGGTGTTTTTTTATATTAGATCACTGCTAGGCTTAAGAAAACCTGCTTTTTGGGATGCTAGCTCTGAGTGAGAGGTTTTTTTTTTTGGACAGCAAAGACACGCTTAATCACGTGGATGAAAGTTAATTTGATGTTCCGATCGCTTCATAAATATTCAACATTTTGCGGCAACGATATATACTTCGGGCGATCAGAAAGATCTAACGTTTGATAAAACCCCCATCCGATCGGTCTCTACCAATGATCCACATGAGATCTTCACCTGCCACCGCTACGAGAATCGACTCCATGAGGGTCACCCGCCGGCGACACTGACAATAGTGACACTGACATTAACCTAGCCAATTGTTAGTTACCAGTGCACGTGTGTGTGTATGTTACTTACGAGCTGTGGAACATACCGTACCCACGCTGGAACAATCGTTCTTTTGCCGTCCGTCGTTGTCAGTCCGGGGAGCCGGGACAAACGCTCGCGACGATCGGTACGTCGAGTTAATGACGGGACGTGATGGAGTACTTGCGTTCCGGCGTTTGGTGACATACCTTTGTTTCGTGGTTCGGTATTGATATCGTATTGCCCTCCTTTCCCGCCCGCCCCGCACCCACAGAGAATCTCATCAACGAGGAGCGAACATGGGAGGAAATCCGGGAGATCAAATCGATGCCGGTACCGATGGCACAAAAGCGGGAGATGAAGGCCCAGCTGCAGGTGAGTTACACCGCTGGCTAAACCCGTTTAAGTGGCGCGCACTTTAAGCATGTCTCCCATTCCAGAATGCCACCAAACTGCGGCTGCAGGGGTTCGAGCAGATCAAATGGCGCCGGCGGAAAGCGTGGCAGAGCTTCCGGTCCAAGTGGGGCGAGTATCAGACGAAGCTGGAGCTGTGGCGCATGTCGCTGAAGACGATCGAGGGCAACTTCGGTACGGGCGTGGTGGCGTACTTCCTGTTCCTGCGCTGGCTCGTCTTCCTCAACCTGCTGCTGTTTCTGCTGATATTCGCGTTCGTCGTGCTGCCCCATCTGGTGCTCCGGGAACCGAGCGATCTGCCGTGCGATCTCGTGACGGATCCAACGTCCGTCCAGTGCTGCTCGGAGGGGTACGATAACGTGACGCGGACGGCTCAGTTCTCGGTGCTGGACCTCATCCAGGGGACGGGGTTCATGGAGGGGACGCTGCTGTTCTACGGCATGTACACGAACCAGATCTACGGCTACAGCCCGATGGAGGATCGTGCGTACCAGACGGCGCGACATCTACGGGCAATGGCGGCAGCAGCAGCCGCCAACGGGTCGTCCGGCTCGGTCATCGACGTCGGTGGCCTACTCGAGGAGCGTCTTCCAGAGGTCGACCACCAAGAACGGCAAACGATTCTCTACTACGATCTGCCGCTGGTGTACGTGATCATCATCGCGATCTACTACATCATCACGCTGGTCGCGATCATGCGGGCGGTCGTGCGTCAGTTTAAGGATCGCATCGCCGAGGGCGAGGGCCTGTTCTACCAGTACTGCAACCTGGTGTTCGGTGGGTGGGACTTCTGCATCCACAATCAAAAGTCGGCCGACATCAAGCACAAGGCGCTGTACAACGAGATCAAGTCGCTGCTCTACCAGAAGCGGTTCGAGCACGAGCGCAACAATCGGTCGCGCGAGTTCATGCTCAAGCTGATCGCGATTCGGATGCTGATCAATCTGGTCGTGTTCGTCATACTGCTGCTCGCGGCCATCACCATCTACGTGCTGTTCAACGTCTCGCTGGCGGAGCTCGAGCCCAACTTTACCCCATCGCATCCGGTTAGCTTCGGCGAGGGACTCGCCAACCGGACGCTCTACATGAACTGGCCGAGCTCGTGGTCGGTGTTTTCGTCCGCATCGCAACGCGGTGCCGTAACGTTTGCCAGCACCATCACGCCGCTGCTTTCGTCGCTTGGGGACGATGGGCTGACGGGGGCCGCGGGAGCAGCCGGCGCCTTCAACGCCACCGACCCCGCGATGGATCGGCTCACGCTGGAGGAGAAGCTGCGCGTGCTGTTCTACGAGTTCCTGCCGTACCTGGCGATCGTCTGCATGAATCTGGTCGTACCGCAGCTGTTTAGCTACCTGGTGAAGTACGAGAAGTACTCGCCGCTGTTCGTGATCAAGATCAGCCTCTTCCGGACGGTGTTTTTGCGGCTCTCGTCGCTGGCGGTGCTGCTCAGCCGGTTTTACTTTCTCATCACACCGATGAACGTGACGCAGAAGCTGCTGCTAAATGCGTCCTCCGAGCAGGCGGCGGAACAGGTGACGACCAGTACGATCGCACCGACAACGACGACGACCACCACCATTCCGAGTACCACCACCACCACCGCGAGCTTTATGACCGAAACGAACGCGTCGTTCGTAGCGGATCTGACCGCAACAACGCTTTCTGTCCTGAGCAAGGTGCTCCTCGAGCAGCAGCAACAGCAGCAGCAGCAGCTACCAGCGGCCGAACCCCAAACGCAACCGCAACTTCCCGTCCACCAGCAGCAGTGCTACGACGAGCAGAACGGTGCGCCCCAGTGCTGGGAAACGTTCGTCGGCCAGCAGTTCTACAAGCTGTTCATCGTGGACTTTGCGACGCACTTTCTCGTGACGTTCTTCGTCAACTTCCCGCGCGCCATGTTCGCGCGCCATTCGAGCTCCCGGCTGGCGAAGTTTATCGGCGAGCAGGAGTTCGAGCTGTCGAAGCACGTGCTGGACGTGATCTACTCGCAGACGCTCTGCTGGCTCGGTACGTTCTACACACCGTTCCTGCCGGCGATCGCCGCCCTGCTGACGTTCCTGATGTTCTACATCAAGAAGTTCGCCTGCCTGGTGAACTCGAACCCGTCGGCCATACTCTACCGTGCCTCCCGCTCCAAGTCGCTCTTCATGTCGACGCTGCTGATCTCGTTTACGCTCGCGCTCGTGCCGGTGGTGTACGCGCTGGCGGAGATAGTGCCATCGCGGTCGTGCGGCCCGTTCCGTGGGCTGCCCTCGGTTTGGGATCGTGCGATCGCGGCGTTCATGAAGATGCCACTGTTCTTCCAGAACGTCATCTTCTACTTCGGCACGGCCAGCTTCGCCATACCGTGTTTCGTGGTGCTAACGTTCTTCATCTACTACTACTACGCCGTCTCGACCGCCAACCGGCACATGGTGCAGGTGCTGAAGCAGCAGCTCGTGCTCGAGGGCCACGACAAGCAGTTCCTGCTCAGCCGGCTCAGTCTCTTCATCAAGCAGCAGCAGGAGTACCAGAAGCGTATGATGCGGCAAGCCGCCGAACAGCAGCACCAGCAGCAGCACCAGCAGCAGCAGCAGTATCAGCAGCAACACTCCGTTTCGGGCAACTCCACAAGCAATGTGATACCTCCGCCATCTTCGTACCAGCAGGGACAGCCACCGATCGTGCCGCCACCGCGCACCAACAGTCAATCGCAGGCCTCGGAACCGACGCCAGCGTTGCCACCGCGCGCCGATCGCGACTCGAAACCGACCAGCCGAGACCGACCGAAGGATCTTCCGCCGCCACCGATTCCGGCCAGCGCTTCCGGTAGTGGCACTGGAGCGAACTGAACAACAAACACGAGCTGGAGGGGAGAAAAAACCCATGAGATTAGCACATTAGCACACACAATTTGTTCCTTCGGTGTCCTCTCGAATGTTCGCTCTTAGTGGACATCACCCCGGGTGTGTGCGTAACCCACGCACACACACACAAACACACATGAACGTGATATTATATTCCAATCGTTTAGGTTCGATTTTTGTTTTTTTAATGGTTTTATAAAATCATCGTGCAACTTTGTGTTTTATTTATTGTTTAAGGTTAGCAGGGAAAATGTTTGCACGCAGCAATGTCCTAAGGCATGAAGGAATTATTTGGAGCCAGGATTGAGTTTCTAGAGGCCATCAGTCAGATACGTGAAGTCACGTGAAGGTACAGGAAGTCCGGTCTTTGCGCGTGGTGCACATTTGTATCGTATCGTGGTTAAAATCTCGACCAAGGCTCCCCCATACTTGGGCTGGCGAAGTTTTTATATCCGCTGCTAGCAAATGGTGCAAGCCAGTTCAACTTCGGCATCTCACTTCCAAGGAGCATCATGTATGAGCCCATTATTCTGTTCGTGTTCCACTCCCTTTTGTACATACCCCCAACACGGCACTATAACTACATCTTTGTGTATTTTTGTGAATAGTTTTAAGCGAACAACTGCGATCTACTGGACGCTTTTACGTTTGTTTCACTCAAACGAAGCGTGCGTGTGCGTGATAAGCAAAATGTGACTCCGGCGCGGGAGACTGCGAGTGCTGATTTGGTCGAAGGTACAGGTTGGAGGTGCTTTTCTGGCTGCCACTGGTCGCACAGTTCACAGTGAGCAGTCGAAAACCGGGTGCTTGACATACTGCGAACGAAAGATCGAACAACGTTTGGATTAAGTGTTTCTTCGGACATCGAGGACCAAGTCAAACAAATCCCGCACTTCATAGCCTTCTCCGCAACCATACCGTTGTAGCAATCGGATGGAAATTGCGGGAACGAAATCGTTCGAAGTTGCGTTGGAGCAGGCGTTGTTTAACGAACAAAAAACAAACCAAAAACTTCATACATAAAATAGCGAAATTTAGACGAATGATCATTATTGTTTTCGAGCAAGAAGTGCTTGCACCGCGAAGATGGAGCGAGTGATTCAAAATGCCGATAATGAGACTGCCTATTTTTAAAAACTTTAGTTAGAAGGGAATGGTTTAAGGAATCGCAGCAAGTCAAGGATGCTCAACACGAAATTGTGCTATAGTGACGAATCTTCTGGTGAATGCGGTGCCCAAGATCGTATATTAAATGCGGGATCACTGAGTTCGATTAGATTTGGAGTGTTGTTTATTAAGGGGTTTTGTTTGACATATGGAAGAATTCTATAAGCTCACAAAGAAAAGCTATTGGACAAGAATACATGCTATACAAAATCGATCATTAAGATGTAGTCGCAATCGGATGTCCTACATTTAAGATATGATCCCTCTAAAGGAGAGGCTCCAATGCTCGAGAGATTCGTCATTACAACCACCACATAACAAACACACATTTTCTATTCTATCAGGGGTGGAGCAGGGTCGTGCACAGGTCGAGTACGAAATAAATATCCTGAACATAATGCTCAAATGTACAATAACAAGAACTTTTTGAATTATTTATACTACAGCTACTGCAAGTGAAATAGTTTCTACCTACACCCAAGGCCACCAAAAATTGCATCGTTTGTCCATCCGGGCTTCTCCACACGGCAGCTCGATCGTTTATCGTGCATCCCTTCTCACAGCCTACTTAACACACACCCCATTTAAAGACTTCACATATTAATAACCAACATTTGTAAATCGGTATGTTTCATATCTTGCGCGGCTAGCATAAAATACGTAAAATAGTGACGAAGCGAAGTGAAGAATTAAACTAAGATCTCATTAAAATCAAGCACATGCATACACGCGAGAAAGATAACATACCATCATCATGCAGAAATGTGAAATGGTAGCTGAGTGTCGCCGAATCGATTCGGATCGGAACTGCCGAACAAAACCAGCTACCATTAGAACACGCAGCTTTAGGTAAAACAAATAAATACATCATTCATCAAATTAGATACTTGGTCTAGAGTTGTGTTTCCTTCACTTGTGTTTGTTATTGTATTATTCTGAAAACGAAGCATATGTTCTTGTTGAAAGAAACTGTAAGACTAGCGAATATTAAATCCTGTCTTCCTTGATACTAAATTAATCAGTGGAGATTGTATATGCAGGATCAACAGTAAAACAGGTAAGTTAATAAAATACATTTTTCACTTTACACTTGAACCATGCACTGTTACATTTTAATTTACCACTTGTTTTGTTGTTTTACAGAAATAAATCCACGCAAATCCACACATCTCAAAACTATGTAACTGCTTTCGCTGAGAAAAGTTTTGTTTATGTTTTCAACGGTTGGTTTGTATAAACAGTTCTGGTGAAAAAAGAATCAGCTGTCCAGCCTCTATTTTTTACAAGAGAAAGAAGAAGAAACAAGCGACAAAATTTCTCACGCACACATATGTAAGAATCGTATACATATACAATGCGCGTACGTGTGCATGAGATAGGGTCAAAGAAATCTTCCCTCAGACCCCATGGTTCGACAATTGTCAAAATTATGACGACTTTTGCATGCCGGGTCTCGTCTACAAATTAGCTGTCAATTGTTGGCCGGGCCCGGGCTTCTTGCCCGCTGTCAAGACCCTTCGTAAAATTCCTCCAACAGCTCTACACATAACGCAAATGGATTGGCTCTTCATGCTAATCATGGTACGGTTTTATCGGAACCACACTTAAGTTTAAGTGAAAAAATCGTGAAAAATGTACGTTATTTTGATTGTGATTTTCCATCATTTTCCATGTTGTAATAAAAACATACATCGTGATCGGGTTCACATGAGTTTCAATTGCAAAGAATTCTCTTGTCTCGCATTTCCAAACTGCGTCGAATATGGCGTTATGTGTGGAACACTGCATTTGTTGCTTACACTGTTTTACCGTGTTGTGATTGTTGTTACCAAGTACGTACCGCTCTTTTCGCTGCCATATAAAACTATCGGAAATAAAATAAACCCTACAACAACAAATGCCGCAATCCGGAACAACGAATTGTGTGTAATTGTTCCCGTGTTTGCGTTTTTTCCATCCTAATCGAATGTATTACGTCTCGTAAGTTCCCGCCATTTTCCACAAAAAGATCGATCCATCTGAATTGAGAACTCCACACGCAATATCAGCAGACCCTCTCGGTAGGATGTCCTTCATGCGGCGGCATAAACGAGTTCGTCAATAGGATGTTTCCAAGGAGATAGAAAGCAACACGCAGTGGAAAAGTTACTTTGAACAAGACTCCGTGTGCGTACGTGCCTGTGTTAGTGGTTATGGTTTCGTTGTATTAGTGTGCTTGGGTTGTGTGTTGTAAAAAGATCGTCCCCGCAGAGCAAGCAAAACAATCGCCAGGAACCTTGAGCTCGCGTGGGGACTGATAAACCGTTTTTTGTTTTAAAACCTAACAATGTATTCCAAGTTTTTATTGACACGAAACGTTGCTAAGAGGTCAAACCGTTCCATTCGAATCTTGTTGCATTATCTCATACTTTATACATTTCTTTTTCTTCATAATGGGATCGCTTCTGTACCTAGATAGAAGCCATTATATCCTTTTCAAAAGCATCGGTTTCGCATTCTAGCTTGTGCGACTATATACAAAGCAACCGAATTGTATATGATTGTGTGTGTGCGTTCTGCTCTGTGCTTGTGTGCGTATTTTGGTTGGTTGTTGACCGGCGAAAAAGGTTTTTTATTTTATTTGGCAACATCTTCGCTAGACGATCGGACACGGGTAGCGCTTCAGGGGGCCAATACTTGCGAATAGAAAATGGCGCGCAATATTTTCGTGTCTGTGCCGTAGTTTGAGTCCAGTGGTTCAAATTCTGAGGCTGTGATCTAAATCCAAAGAATCAGAGCAACAGTGAAATATCATAGCAATCATAGCAATGTTGCGACAGTTTTGTGCTTGTCCAAAATCAATCCCTCCCGATTGAAGTAGGCCAATTTTTCGGCGGAAGCTTTCTACCCTATTTCTGTTTCCTGCGTTTTTTTTTTTTTGCACAACAGTCCATCCGATTTCTTTTCACAGAACGCCTTGTTCATAGTGTAATGATAAAGAGTGTAAAGTGCATAAGTGTTCTATAGAATAGTTGAGTTTTTGTGTGGCAAATGGACGCCTTTTTGTCACCTTCGTAGTGTAATGGCAGCGTTGAACCAGTTACGATTGATTGCGGAAGTCCACAAAACAACCGGCTGTAGGGGCCGGTAACGTCCCGGTGAGAATTTCCTGCTGCTACGGCAGAGGAATGGTCTCACCTTCGAAGCCCAAACTTTCCAGGAACGCCGGTCAACAGCAGCAGCAGCAGCAGCAACAACAACAATCACAACAGGCGTCTTCGTCTCAGGCGTCCCAAAGGAAGTCGAGTAAGTTTGTGTGTGTATATTTCAGCACGTATTCGCGGCTTAAAAGAGATCATCAAAGAAAACATAAACCTAGAGAAAGAATCCGTTTTTGCGACGTGCATATTAACGCCATCGTTATGTATTCATCGCGAAAACTGGTTCTTCGATGGACTCGCCGATAGATTTCTCATTGTTTACTTTCGACCGCCTTTCTGATTGGCATGCCTGTCAAATACCCCATCTGGCCAGTTGTGTCGATGCCCTCGCGCGGATTTGCAAATTCTGCTATGGTACGATCCTTCGTTTGTTGAATGATTAAATTGCTGATGAAAGCGCATCTTCTGGTGAAGAAAGGTAGCAGGCTCATGCTGGATGATGTGGTTTGTTTTTGTGCATTACGACACCGAATCGCTGCTGAGCTATATAAATTCCATGCAAAATAACTAAAACGAAACAAAGAGGGAAGAGAAGAAATGGTAGTAGCAGATCAGAATTTTGCCGAAATCGTAGCAATCGCGGAAATGTATTTTAACGCTAGTACCATATTGATGATGATTTTGATGATGATGAGGATCCGTTGCTTTGACAGCGGCGGCAGCTGTCCATTTCTTATGATTGTGTGCGTGTTGATGCGTGTCAAGACGCATTGGTGGTGTCCCCATCGAGTTGTTTTCTTTGCAAATATATCTTATATTTTTTTGCTGCACTTAGCTTTGTTTTTTATAAATGTATTAGTTTTATAATTATGGTTAGTGCATTAAGTTGTTTACAACTCTGTTTAATTCTGGAATATTTGCCATCATTGAAACGAATGTAAAGTATTCAAAATAAATTATGTAAATGTGTAATGATGTTGCATTTTAGCTTACACAGTAATAATCTAATTTTAAATTAATTTTTAATCTCTCGTAGAACATAAGGTGCAATTGGTAAAAGGACCGAAACCACTGGTTTACCATCGCTTCTTTTTGGACATCGAACAGCACCAGATTGCAACGAAGATCGAATCTACAATAAAGGAACTAGGCGGTGTAAGTATTTCGAAATTCGAATCTAGAAGGTATTGCTTTACTTTTTGTAACAACTGAATTCAGTGGATAAAATTTTGAAAAATCATAGTTATAAAGATGAACTAGTGTATTTCAAAAGAAAATCGAGCTTGGATCGTGCTCAGCCCATGCCTGTATCGGAAAAAATACATGCCCAAGCGAGAAGAATGAACGGACATCAGCCTGAATTTGTTAAGAATGTTTGTAGTTAGCAAACTATCGGCGTATTTCGCATGACTGTCATACGGATGGCATACATTATGTGTGATTTTTTCACACCAATCGCTCGAATGAAAGACTAATTTCATTACGATTAAGTTTTTGTTGATAAAACATATTGTAATGATGATTTTTATTCATTTTTAACGTTTTTTTCTGATGTGTAGTCTGTACGTTCGTTCTGGCGTTACTTTTCGTTTATTTCCACAGTGGAGGCTCGATGAACCGGTCGGCTAAGTTTGACAGCGCTCGTTCGTCGCTGCTTCTTCCCGTGTCAGTTTATTAAAACAATTTAAAGAAGGCGGACGTAGGTGCGTGCGCGCTTCGTTCGTTTCGGAGGGTCAACGCATTGTGTCCGTGCGATGGCACTCCACCCTGTGTGTTTGTGTTTTCTGTGTGTTTAATTATGTGTGAAAACAGAAATAGTACAACATATTGCGAGTGGTAAAGGAAACTAAAAGGCAAAAGGTAAAAAAGGCTATAGCAGCAGTAGGCTCGTTGGTGTCGACGCAGGGAGGTCTGCTTTCGTTTCGTATTCTATCTCCCTCTCTCTATAGGAGTTAGTGTTTCGGTGTTCTTCTAGTTTTTTTTGTGTGTGTGATGTATGTGTGTCCGTCGTTTCGCATTACACACCATTCTGGCCCGCGATCGATCGCCATCCGTTGCTAGTGTTTTCGTGTGTGTGTTTGTGTGCGCTTGTGCGTCGCTTCTGACAACCTGGTGTTGTGTGCGTGCGTGGTGGTATGTTGTGTGTTTGCTGCTGGCGCTTGCCTGCTTGCGGTGTTGAATTTTCAAGCAAACATAGCGCGCTCTTCTGCCGTGTATACGGGGTGGTGTGTGGTGTGTGGGCCTGCCTGTTCCTTTTCATGTTGCTGCCTCGCTCCTGCGGGAGTGCGTTGATATTCGCCATTTTCTCGACAACGACGACGTCGACACACCGTTCCATTTTCGCCCTGCTTGCTGCGTTGGTTGCTTTGCTGCTGCTGCTGCTGCTAGCACCGAACCGAAGGCCCCGGGAATGGAACGTTTGCTCGACGGCGAAGATGTTTGGGATGATGTCTGTGGTGTAGTGAAGCAGCATGTATAACGAACGCATTTGGAGCCAGCCTTGTGGGGGCAATTCCTTTTGCAAGGGTGTCGAAGCTTTTCATGCAAACGATGATGCAGTTTACATCACCAATTCACCTCACTTTGCATGTTCAAATAGCTCATCGCTGGTGAGCACCACAACCAAAGCGAGAAAGAAAGCGTACATCAGACCAACGCACGGAAAGCCAATCGCAGTAAAATGTGAAAGGGCGTTTTCTTTCGCCCTTTTTCCACCGTCGGGCCAAGGCTCTTATAGCAACGCATCAGCCAGCGCGAAAAAACTCGTTGGGCTGGTCATTGTCGTACGTTTTCTTCATCGGCGTGTGTGTCTCTCTGTGCGCGCGTGTACGTGAGCGAGTTGCGTACGTATGTATTTGCTCACCGCCCAGAGAACGAACAAAAGCAAAAAACACAGGCCTTGTATGAGCCGAAACAACAAAAAAAACGTTGAAAAAATTTAATCAATATAGCCAACACCGCGCATATTGTGTGTTTGTTTGAGTGTGTGTGTGTGTGTGTGTGTGTGTGTGTGTGTGTGTGTGTGTGTGTGTGTGTGTGTGTGTGTGTGCGCACACAGTGCCACAGGGCGTTGAGAAAGTGAGAAAAAGAGAGAACGCCCGTACGTGTATGGGTGTGTGCGTGCGCGCGCGCCTATGACGGAGTGTTGTGTTCGCAGCGCACGGTGGTGAGATGATGCTACCACGGTGCGATTAAGTGGTGTGCGTGAGCGCTCTAGTGTGAGTTTCTCGGTCTGTTTTGGGTGTGCTGTTGTGTGAGTGTGTATGTGCGGTTGCGGTGCGGTGTACGTGTTACATTCGCTTTAATTGAATACCTATCAGTTTGTATCCAAAAAGCGGCAAAAAATCAGCCGACAATCGATATCAAAATGAGGTCACAACTTTGTACTCGCCGTGTGCGCGTCGTCTTTTACGGCGATGAGATGAGCGCGAGAATTGCATTTCAATGTTCCCCCCCCCAACCCGTTTTACGTTTCGTACCCCACCGTACACCTCTACTTCCTCGATTGCTCATTCGTGCTCGTTATATTACGATACAAGCGCCATCCGTGTGTATATGAGTAAGAAAACCGAGAGAGAGAGAGAGAGGGAAAAAGAAAGTGCGATGTTCTTAGGTGTTCGTTCGTTCTCACTCTCTCTCCGCTCACTGCCTTCTTGACTCATCGTGACATTGTTTGGCGTGTACCGTCTTAATGGATTCCCGCAGTCTCTTTGTGGGGGTGAACATAACATAAACGAGCGCGCGTGCGTGTGTGTGTGTGTGTGTGTGTGTGTGAGTGAATGTGGCTTTTAAACATTGCATTGTGGTGGCAGAGCCTGATACCTTCCACTTTTATCACACGATGAGCAAGCCACGAATTGCTCCATTTGTGTGGCATTCGTGGTTTTTTTGTTCGTCTTTCTACTTCTCAACCTGTGTTTAATTTGTCTATCACTGGTGCACACGGGGGCAGAATGGCTCGTTTATTTCCGACTGTTCCGAGAAGTTCATGTCACGCTTACCTGGAACCTATTCTTATGTCAGCTGGTGTAATTGTACATTCTTTGACTTTTTTCTGGTCGAAATGATAGATACACGAATGCGCAACGTATAGAAAGGAAAGCGAGAGAGAGAAAGCAAGCATAAAAAATTCAACCCCTTTTGTTTCTGTGTCCGGCATTCTGTTTGCGTGGCGGGTAGGGCTCCTTTGGCCGTCCTACGTGTGCAGCATAAGTTATGCTGTATGATGTGCGCTGTTTTCACCTCTATAGTACGCTGGAAATCCTGTACAGTGTTTTCGTTTAATTATTTCCCAGAAGCTCTTTTAATCTTGCCTGCTCTATTCTCTCATCTGTCGGGTGACGGTTACGGATTCACCACTTACTCACTTTGATGTTTTCTAGTGTGTGTGTATGTGTGTGAGAAGAGTGTCACGCTTCTATTTTTCGACATTAAGAAATGACAGCTTGTCTCACGTTTTTACTATATAGACGTTGTTTTGCCAAAGGGTGCATTGGCAAGGGGAGGGCGGTGGGCGATGTGGATAGACGAATTGAAACACGTTGGCGTTTGGATGTGGTAGTGAGCGGTGTGTGTACGCGCTGTGTTTACATTGTTTTGTTGTTATTTGCGCGCTGTAGAAAGTTTTTTCCATCTTCAAAACACAACAATCCAAAAAAAGCGAATTTGACAAATCTCGCCTGTCAAAGTTTGTTTATATTTTGCAGGTACCATTTTTATGGATGCATTTTCCCGTCCTTCCCTATAAAATTTCTTCATATTTCTTCAACGCATTGGTTGAACAGAAACAAAGTATGGATATTGAATTTATTTAAGACATAACAAAAAATGATATGAGAGCAAAAAACTTGCTTTAAACGATGGCGATGCGAAAGTGGACGGGCGAACGTACTCAAAACTGCAAAAGGCAGCAGCAGGCGAGTGCGTTTATTTTTTTGTGCGCTCATTTCTGCTGCTGCTGCCGTCATCCAAGCGACTCGAGAGCTCGAAATTGGATTTCTTTTCGCTCGGTTTCTATTTCCCCATGTTAATCTCGCTTCCCTTGTTTTGCCGTTCCATCGGGGTAAGGAGCAGCATATTAGCAACAGTTGCAGCACACCACCACCGAGAAGGGATGGGGGAAAGATCGCAACAAATTTCGTTTCTTCATCATAACATTTCCACGTTGCCTGCCTGTCGGTCACCGTTGAAATGGAGGTAACGGCGAAACCCTGAGGTATTAGCAGCAAAAAAACTTCCCCATCTTTTGCCACTCGGAGTGTTGGCTACGGGGGGAAAAGGGAGGTGAGCATCTGCTGCTGCTGCTGCTGCTGCTGCTGCTGCTGCTGCTGCTGCTGCTGCTGCTGCTGCTGTGTTTCATTTCTCGTCTGCTGCAGAGCTGCAGACAGTTCTCTTGTTTGGTCGTTCGTTTACTGCTGCTAAAAAGGAATTGGTTGGTTCCGCCACACGTCTTAGTGTCCGTGCCCGCGTATGTTTGTGTGTTATGTGTGATTCTAAAAAACGGGAAAGAAATAATGTTAAACAATTCAAAACTCGCACCGGTTGCCATAGGGAAATGTTCATGTCTACTGTGAAACGTAAACAAATAACAAAACGACTGGAGGGGCAAGCACGCACGCTTCTTTGAAAGCGCTGAGTTTGAGTTTAGGTGAGACAAAATGTGAAAAATATTGTGTGCATTTTGGTTGCTCTAAAAAGTAGTTTACTTTCGATTGGTGTGGGAAACTGCTGACTGTAGAAAAACGTTCCCCCTCTTGGGGAGTTTCGATCATCGAAGAGCCGTTCGGTTGTACATTTGCTCGCTTAATTTGATATTTTCACGCCCAAAACAGGCACGTAATTCGTACCATCACAGCAACTGGCGCACCAGCCTGCTAAACATACGTCCATGTATAGCGATGCATCACTATCTCATCGTCGGACTTGGTGGGGCCCAGCTTGTTTCTCGATCAAAGCAACCGAAACGAAATGAAGCGAGCTCTCCTAGAGGGAAAAACGTCTCGTACTGGTGGTCGGAGCGGCCACCACTAGCAAAAAGACGTAAGCTTTTGCCAGCTACCTCCTGCCAATGCGACTTCATGCGTTTGTGGATACGATGGATGATGATGGTGTAAGGACGAGTGAGCAACCTCCCTCCTCCTCCACTGCGGTGTGTGCAATACTTCCTTTCCTGTTCGTGCGCGCATCGCTCAATCCGTGTGTTTCTTGTTTCTTCTTGTAGCTGCACGGCTTAGAAGTGGGGACGTTCTTCCGGCGGCGTTCGTGGCGGTACTCTCCAAGACACACACACACACACACACACACACAGTGCCGGTGGTGGTTGCTCGTAGGAAACGGACGACGACGACGACGACCATGCGCCTCTTTCATTATTTCTCGAGCGTTTTATACTAACCGCCGCTCTTGCCCTTGTTCGGGCATAGGCGGCATACGATGCAAGAGACCACCATTTTGTGTGTTATATTGGACGAGACTAGTTTCTCTTACCACGCTCCTTCTTGAAATGGGCACAACAAACACGTTCGTCGCGTTGTCAGTGTCTCGTCGCTGCTGACTCAGCTCAAATGTTCTTGCCCACGGGTTCCAAAAGCTGGTTTCGGGTGTTTCTTTCACACATTCAAAAACACCACACTAGCACACGGGACGTACTTCCAGTGTAGCAGCTCGTCAGAACCATCCCCTCCCCCTGCTGGCTGAGTGGTAACGTCCAAAGCCCTCGGCCGGTTTCGATTTTTGAGAGCAGAAGAGGGTTTAGTTGATTTGTTTTGGTTTTGCTTTGACTGTGTGTTCGTTCGCCCCGCTACAGGTGCTGCCATCTAGGTGCAAAAAGGTGCCACAAAAAATTGAGTTTAGTTTCAATTGAAAAGGGTGTAAAACTTGGTCGTGGATGCGCTCGTGAATGTGTTTGTGTGGAGTGAAAAGTGCACCAACGATGTTGCATTGATTATGTTTTTTTTTATTTCATCATTTCAACTGGGGCGCGCGACCTGTATTGGGGACAATATCTGTTTGCGATTGTCAATGCAGCGCAAAACCTTGTGTGTGTATGTATGTGTGAGTGTATCGAAAATGGGAGTAGAGATTGAACGGTGGGGTGCTTGCTGTGTTACCTCAGTATGTAATTGCTTTCAAACCTACCATTGACGGTGGCGGGGTAAAACGCGTTTTCCCATTAAAAAGTGATATTGCATGGCCAACTGCGGTGTTGCCTTGCAACATACATACGCACGCATACTGGCACACTCATACAAACCAGGGTGACGGGAACAAACAACACACGCGGGCGGGCTGCTGCTGCTGTTGATGCCAAAGCAATGGGAGCTAAATCGTATGGAGCTGTGGAGGGCAGAAAAGTGAACGACAGAAATCAAATATGGCTGCTGCGCTGGGGCACACTCCACCGCACGCAGCGAAACGAGCAACGAATTTCTATCCAACTCCATTTTGTGCACGAACATCACCGGGTCGCCGCCGGGTGGCATTGGCTTGCGCGCTGCTCGAGCAAACGAAACGACGGAAGCGAAGAGCGAGCGAGCGAGCGAACGCGCGTTGTGCAGTGGTGAGCTGAGCGTTCTCATTCGCTCACACCTCTCATCTCACCGCGGTGAGCCACTCTCTCCCGACCGTTTGTTGATTGTTTACGTGGAGCGAGAGAGTGAATAATGTTGCGTGCTCGCGTGCGCCCGTTTGTGTGCGTGTGTTTTCTTCAATTGATTTCCTCAAGCCTCAAAAGAAACCTGCCTGGCCTTTCTTACAACGGTACGGGATGCGATTGGACGAAGAATAAAGGGCATGTTTGAAGCAACGCTTCGGGCGATCAATGAGGGAGAAAATCGATTTCATCCGCTAAACGGAAAAGCGCATGAGATGCTGATATTTCCATTGGTGGACGCGAAGCATTTTTGTGGTTTGAATATAAACATTTAGTTTGTCTCATCGTAAACATGTCTAGAATGTAATGTAATGAAGGAATTTTGTTAAAAATAACATAACCTGTATGTATCACATAATTATGTTTGTGAAATAATCGTTGCACAAATGTTTTGTGCTGCTGGATGATGCTGCTTTCCCGCGACCAAACAAACAAAACATACGCGATTGGGATCACACATACATGCTCACATTTTTATCAACGTATGGTGTGGTGCCAGTTCATTGTATTAGTACGCTCGTCGCGTTCAACATAGCGGACTGTGCGATAGAAAACGAATTGAACATATTTGTTGTTTACATTCCAATAAACAATATTACAAATTCATATTTGTATAAAATTTTCTTCATTCGTTTGGTAGCAAATTTTCCAACTCGTGAAAAGTGTAAAGAGTAGAGAAAATAGCGATCTCTCACATTGTTGCTTACCATCATTTTTGCAGCTCTTCTCACTATTTTCTATGCTCCGTGTGTTTGTGTGCGTGTTGTGCAAAGCACGGCGCGTTGTGGAGGAAGAACCAACAATAACAATCGATGGAAGTTGCCTCCCTCTATGCTTCGGTGCTGCAGCCCTGCCGAACCACAGAATCTGTGGAAGGTTAGAAAAAAGAAACGACCGCAAATCAACACGCGCACACACACACACACACACACACACACACACACACACACACACACACACACACACACACACACACACACACACAGCTTGTAGGGAAAGAGGAGTTCAACGGTCTTCAGAATTCTGGTTTTGCGTTGGTCCGTTTATACGTTCGCATCGTCACAGCATTCGAGTGTTTTGTGCTGACTTCGTTGTTGGGCTATACTTAACTGTTACTGAACACTGAAATTTCTGCTTGAAGATATCTCTGATTGTAAGGGAGCGACAGAGATAGCAGCAATTTTCCCTGGGATTCAAATTTTATCGTATCGATGGTTTTGGGTGTAAAGATTCTCGACCGTTGCTCGGTTGGGGAAAATCGATCAATTTCCGTAGTTTCACCATCCCAACGGAAATGGATCGACTTTCCTCAGTAATCATTTTTCCCCTCTGAAGTAAACATGAGCCATCAGCACACACAGTAGTCGTGTAAAGTGAAAAAAGATCACATTTGATGCGGTTTGTTGTGATTTAGATACGGTCCGAGCACGCGCCACCACCAAGGCACACTGAGTGTGATAGGAAAAGAAAGTCTCGCGATGGTGAGATTTTTTTCCCGTGCAGCAATGTTGTTGACAAAGTTTAATCACATCATCTTACCGGCTTACGAACCAAGGTTGAGAAACCTATGTAAGAGAGAGAAAGGAAAAGATGAAAAATGTAGCCGTCCTTGTATTTTCTGTCTTAAAAGGCTTCTGAATATCATCACTAGTGTTGTTGGAATGAGAAAGCGAGGGATAGAGAAAAAGAAAGAGAAATTTATAGAAAAAAATCCTATTTTTATTTTAGTTTTAAATATTTTGTTTTACAACATCTTCTCCGTGTACTAATTCGCCCTGTTTCGATCTCTCTTTTCTGTTGCAGTCGATTGAATTTCTCCTCAACAAGGACATTACACACTTCATCACCGACAAGCAACAACCGAGTGTATTTTTCACCCACAACCGACCTACCACCGCCGCTGCTGCCGAGACTGGCGAACGGAAAGATTACCGTCACTCATTAGCGTCCCCTGCAGCAGCTCCAGCATTCACCGAGAAGACCGACCGCCGACCATCATCGGCCGCATCAGCTCGTCGGCCTAGTAGCGGTTCGGTTTTATCACCCGCGGTTAGCAGCACCAGCACCGCCAATACAACAGCACGACAGCCGCCGCAGCCGCAGCCGCAGCCGCAGCCGCAGCCGCAGCAGCAGCAGCAGCAGCATCATTCGCGTCAACTTCTTCATCTGACGCACCAGCAACAAATCCACGGTCAATATGTAAATGATTACGTACCGGCGACCAGTCGTACATCGTCACCATGTCCATCACCGATAACACCAACAGTAGCAGCTGCTGCATCACCAGCCCCAGCAGCAGCAGCAGGAAAAGTAGGAGCACCACCGTCCTCGTCCTTCGCACTAGGATGCAGCAGTACCGCCAGCGGCGGCACATTGCAGCAGTTGGTGAGCGTTGGATCCGTTGCTTCACCGGTAGGGTTTGATGGAAAGGTGTGTAGCTTCGATGGTGGTGCTATCGTGTGCGAATGGAACTGTTGTGTAGTGCAGCGACAGGAAAGATCAAAGTAACCATGTCAGATTAAAATTGAGAGATGTTCCCTGGAAGAGCTTTAGTTGTTTTCATCTAAAAACTTCAAGTAGGGGTTTTTACAAACTTTCAACCAAAGTCAAATGACAGAGCGCGGATAGAGAAAAACGAAAATTAAAGTTTGAGGCAAGAGTCTGATCTGAGATAGAGCATTGTAAAATTAAGACTTTTTCCCAACAGTAGTGTTCAAGCTAGATTATAAACATGTCTCTCAGTTCGTAGGAGGGGAAGATAGTTGTATAAGAAATGAAATAAATTAACTTCAATCTGTTTTCGTTTCTCTGCCGTAGGTTAAATCGTCCATCAGCAACAACCCGCCGGCGGCAACATTTCCGCGCAGCCGTGCAGATGCTATGCTACAGCTTGTCCGCCAACAGCAACACCAACCGAACTCGTCGCCACTAGCGCCCGCCAGTGTAGCAACACCGACGAAAGCGACCGGCGGCAGTGTACCACCCTCACCGTTGTCCGTACATTTGGCCGCATCACCGAGCCCCTGCTACAGTCCGTCCGGCGTGAACGTCGGTGCGACAAATCTCGTTGGAACGGCAAGGTCCCAACGGCAGAACAGCCCGATCCAGCTCGCCCACTCCTGGGGCACGCCGGTCTGGAGTGCGGAGTATGCCCTAAAGTTTCTGCGCAAAGTGCTTGCCTCGCTACCGAACGAAAACGGCACGGCAAAGGGTGGTTCGCGGGCTGCCGGCGATCGACACCACCACCATCGCCACCATCAACATCATCACGGCGGTGGAGGAGGAGGAGGAGGAACGTCGTCCCGGCATGTGCATCATCTGCGCCGTCCGTTCATAAAGATCGAGTGCCTTTCCGCACCGGGCAGGTATCGGCCGACCTACCAGGAGTTCAAACGGTGGCCGTCACTAATATTGGACCCTGACAAGCTGACAAGCAAGAAGGGCCCGTTTGTGGACGGGTACGAATCTGCGTCGGCATCGGAAAGGAAGCAGGCGGGCAGGGAGGTGGAAGGCAAGAGTGCGGCTAGAATGACGAGAAAGCTCTCCACCACTACCAACAACAGTAGCGCGGCCGTGAAATCGGGCAAAAGTGGTGAAACCGGGACGAAAAAGCGCCCTCTAGAAAAGGCTCCACCACCGCGAGATTGTGGCTACTGTGAGATTTGCCGCATCGAGTACGATTCACTGGCGGTGCACTTGCAGTCCGAAAGCCACCAGTCGTTTGTGCGGAACGAGGACAACTATCGTTCGCTCGATCAGCTGCTCCTTTCGCTAGGTGGTGCTAGTGACGACGACGAAGGGGCGGATGGTGTTGCTGTCGCCGGTGCTTGCGGAAAGGATGCGGATTTTGTGAATCCTCTTCCGGCTGAGGACGCTGTGGCGGAGGAGGAAGAGGGGAAGAAGGGAAGAGGGGAATGGAATTTGCAAGTTCGGCGTCCAGCACAGCAACCGGCAGGGAAGGAGGAGCAGCAGGAGGAGGACGGTGGCGGAGGAGGAGGAGGACGGCGGACAAGGAAAACATCAGAAACAACAACCACAGCAAAAGCAACAGCAGCAGCAGCAGCAGCAGCAGCAACGGTGACGGTGGCGGTGACGACGACGGCCGCCGCTGACGAACTGATCGATAAACGACAAAACACAGCACCGATCGGTGAATCACACGAGAAAGAAGAAGTAGCAGCAAAAGAAGAAGAAGAAGAAAAAGAAGCAGACGGAACAAAAGTTAAGGTGGAAAAGAAGCAGCGCCGTAAAGTGGTGAAAAATAGTAGTGGTGCATCGTCTGGGAAGGGAAAACGTAAACAAACGGATAACGACAGTGGTGCGGCGAAGGTGGAAAAGGAGAGTCCTGTTGCCAGTGCTAGCAGCACGGCGACGAAGAAGGAGTGGATAAGGCAAGCGCTCAAATCGGTGATCCGAACGTTCGACTGCAGCAACAGCAGTGATTTTTTGGCGGAACTTGACACGACATTGGACGAATCCGGCGCCGGGATCGGGGTGGATGAGAAAGTGAAAGGTGGTCGGTTTGGTGAAAGTGAGCGTGATTGTGATCGTGCGAGAAACTCTGCTGCCAATAGTAGTAATTTAAACGTTAGTGATAGTGTCGGTAGGGAAGGGAGGGAAAGGATCGGTGGAGTGAAAGGCAACAACGACGACTACAGCAAGGAAGAAAGTGCGTGTAGTAGTGAGCAAGAAGGAATGTTTGGGCGACGGTCAGCAATTCATCATCATCCGCATAATCAACTGAATCATCATAACCATCAGAAGCACAAATCAACGCTCAGCGCACTATTGCTCAAGCAGCAGCAGGAGCATCGGAAGACGCTGACCGCGACCAGCACCACTACCACCGAGCAGGAGGAACAGGCAGCGCCGAAGGAGGATAACAGTCGGCACGTCGTTCAACCGCATCATGCTGCCGGGATGAAAGTGATAACCGAGTTTTCGAAAGCAGCAGACGTCGACGAGCAGCAGCAGCAAGCGTTCACGAACATTGTGGAAGGATCGGTGAAATCTTCGATTACCGGCACGGGTCGACGAAAGCGTCAATCGTCCCGACAGGAGGAGACGACGGAGGATAGGGCGGAGCAAGCCAGTATGGGACAGAAAGCATCGACGGTGGCGGCGATGAACAGCAGCAAGCATCATCACCATAGCAACCATTACCATCACCACCACCACAACCATCACCATCATAATCACAACCACCTGGGCGACGTGGTGGTCGGTGGTGGCGGTGGGGGCGGCGGCGGCGGCGGCGCCGGTGGAATGGGTGGTACGAAAACGCGCCACGCTACCGAAATGGCGGCGGCTGCTGCGGCCGCGGCCTCACTGCTCGAGTGCGATGGGCTTGATCCGAAAAACACGAAGCGCATCAGTCTCGGGCTGCGGCAGAATCCAAAGCGTGCGAACCTGAACGAAGACTTCACCAGCCTGCTGGATGAAACGCTCGAGCGCTCGAAGACGGCGGTCTCCGCAACGACGACGTCAACGGCGGCGTCGCGGCGCAACGCGGCACCTTCCCGGATGCGGGGTCAATCGAAAGCAGCAAAGCAACAGCAGCAGCAGAAGCAGCAAAGTGAGGAAAAGCAGGAAGAAGCGGTAGTTAGTAGTAACAAGCAGAAAGCAGCTGCCGTGTTGCAGGATATGAAGGTGCGCGGCATCCGGTGGCGAGCGCCTAGTCCAACGACACGCCCGCCAGTTAAATCGCCCCTGCTGTACAAAGTGATCGATCACAACGAGCCAGCGGCGAGCGATCGAATCTCGTCCCACAGTGCGTCAGCGGGCACCGCTGGCTCCGGTGCTGCCCCGGCGGAATCGGCATTGCAATCTGCGCTGCGCAGTGGGAGCAAGGAGGAACGTGACGCATCAGCGCAGCAACCGTCCGGCAGTGCGCGAGCCGCGAAGACGACGAAGGGATCGTCACCACCGGGCAAGAAAAATGGACTGATCGTGAAAATACGGCGCGTGCGGCAGTCGGAGCTGAGCCTGCTGAACGACGAAGCGGAAACGTTTCTGTTCCCGCGCAAGGACGACGACAGCTCGGAAGCGGACACGGACGACGATCGGCAAACGTCGTCGGAAGGGTTAGCGCCCGGGGTCGGTGGTTCTGTCGGTGCGGGCCATAATAATTACTCGATCGATTTGCCCAGCAGCAGCGAGCGTGGGGAGGATGATGAAGACGAAGAGGGGGACGGGGAGGAGGGGCACGAGGAGGAGGAGGAACAAGAACACGACGACACAGCGAGTGAAGCTGCACCGGTCGGTGCGAGTAGTAGAAAGCGCAAGAAAGCGTCCCCGGTCGATCGTTTCTCCCCGTCGTCTCCCACGGCGCCACTGCTGAAACGGGCACGTCTCGAACCCGGCACGTCCCGCCGGAAAGGTCAGCAAACGGCTGACTACGAAAAGGGGCAGGATCCTGCCGGTAGCGGCAGGATGCGCTTTCCATCGGCCCCCATCCAGTCGGGCCCGCCACTAGCAGCAGCAGCAGCAGCAGCAGCAGCAGCGACAGCGACATCGTCTTCGGCCGAACGGACGCGGCATCGCCGCAGCGTTATTCCGTCGAGCGCGTCGGAAGACGAAGGCGCCAACGATAATGATGATGATATTGAGGAAGAAGCGGCCGTGCCGCAAAAACCAGCAAACCGTCGGCGGGGGGGATTGAGTAAACGTACCACGAGCGTGTCGTCGCAGCACGACGATACGGCGCCCTCGTTCACGACGGCGCTTTGTGAGCACTGCCGAAGTGCGGCGAATCGCGTCAGCCGTCGGGGAGGACGAGGCGGTCGGGCAGGTCGACGACGACGTGGTGGTCGAGCGGGAAGCGTCCGTGGCCGTTGGGCTGCGGTGGATGCTTCCTCATCCTCCTCCACGGCCTGTACGTGCCATCTATTGCTCGATGCTACGCGAATGCCACCACCGCCAACGACCACCAGCAGCCGACGGCAGCGTGGCAATGCCGAGCAGAACGAACACGGTGCATCGTTGGCCACACCATCGCCGCGCAAATCTGGCACGCGTGCGTCGAAAACGAAGACAACACCGCCGGCAACGGGAACAGCAACAGAAGCGGAAGCAGAAGTATCATCATCATCGTTAGCGTTGGCTGCAGCGGCATCGCTTGCAGCAGCCTGCAACAGCACCAGCAGCAGCAGCAGCTCCAGCGGCTACGGCAAGGGCAAGGAGGATGGGATGGGGGCAGTATTCAAGTGGATCAACTTTCGCAAACGCTGCGAAGAGATCGAACCGTATCGGTTCGCCTTCGAGCGCGTACCGTCGCTCGAACCGTGGTACGAAACGTTCCAGCGCCAGGACGACGGTACGGAAAAGGTGTACGAATACTTCGGCAGCACCGGTGAGTGGTTTTCTCGCTCCCTTATTTACTATGCTGGGTTTGTTTTTCTTTTTTCTGCACGCAAACATGCACGCAAACCGATTTCTGTTGAAAAGTTAGCTTCAAAACAACGTGGTCGAGAGACGTGTTGGCGTTTAGTTTATAGTTAAATAAAAACACAAAAAGCTTACTTTTACACTTTACATCGCAAGTAAACGTATAAATTCGGTTCGACTTCAACAAATTAAAAGATTGCTTAAGGTTTTTTTCCGGTAAAGTTTATTAGTATTCGCGTTCTCTCATCGCGCATGGATATGAATCAAATTTGAAAATAAAATGTTTGCCTTCCTCATTTTGCAGGCTACCGGAAACTACCGTACGAGATGGGGCCACTACCGGCCCTCGGACAGAACTGTTGTATACTAAACTATAAAGTGATCGCCAGCGGCAATCGGAAATCGAATCGCACAACCTCGCTGCAATCAACGTCCTCGGTTTCGATGGAACCACCGTCACCGGGTGGAGCGGCGACGGGAAGTGGCAAACGCGGTGGAACAGCCAACTCTCGGCCCTCCAGCTCGTCCGACACGGTGCAACACTTCGGTGGCATCGGAAACGGCGGGACGACGGGTGCTGTCGATGGGGATGCGAAGAAATCGTCACCATCCGGCTCATCTTCCACCTCGTCGTTACCGTTGAAAAAGCGCAAACTGTTGCTGCAGGAGGCGGCCAGTGGTAGCGCGGCCGGATCGAGTAGCGGTGCGTCCGCGGGTGCCGGGACGGGTGAAAGTGCTAGCAGTCGTATAGCGCGCCTGATTGCCGGTAGCAGTGAGCGACCGCGGAAGTCACCGCGTGAGCACGCCTCCACGCTTGCCATTCTCAGCCTGCTGCAGCAGCAACAGCACCGAAAGCGGGCGGGAACGATCAAGATCCTTACCAGCCCGAAGAAGGCGACGGCGGCGATGGCAACGCAGACAGCACTGCTGCTCGACCAGCAGCACCAGCAGCATCATGATAGTGCCGGGACGGCAGCGGACAGCAACGGGGAGGAGAGCACGAGCCGGTCCTGTTCGCGGGGAAGTGATCGAGGAGCCGGAGGAAGCTGCTCCACCGTCGGTGGTGGTATCAAATTCGAACGGCCCCTCTTCCCGGACAGTAACTACGTGAACAGCCGCACCCTGTGCCAAGAGTTGGACGCGTTCCTGTCCGACGAACTGAAGCGTGCGTCCGGTGGTAGCAATTCTGTCGCGGTCAAAACGGAGCGTTCGGAGAGTTTGGTGGCGGGGGGAGATGAGGATGTGGCCTCGCTGGACGTTCCGATGGTGGATCCGGCGGACGCGGAAACGCTCTCGGAGGACGAAGAACTCCTGCTGCCACCACCGTCGGCGAGCCACGCTGGTATTGCGATCGAGCGCAACGAACTGCCGATCAGCAAGCGCGATCTGCTCGACGTGCTGCAAACCGTTGGGAAGGAACCACCGCTTAGCCTGAAGCTCATTCAGCGCTGCGAATCGGTGGTGAAGAAGGTCGTTCAGTACGATCGGAAGAAGCGACCGATGGTGAGTGGAAGTTCGGCGGCTGGGTCCGGTCTAGCGATTTCATCCGCCTCACCCGTCATCGGTTTGCAGCTGTTTGATGGCGGTGGGCACCTAGCCGGGTGTGGTGGTATTGGATCGGGAAGCGGTGGCATTGGTCACGGTGTTGTGGGAGGTGGAACGTTCCTGAAGAAGCGCATCAATCGGACCGGATGGCCTACGAACAAGCGCAAGATCGGTACGCGTACGAGGCTGCAGTCGCGCTTCGTGCTACCGAACGTGCAGCTACCGACGGCGAGGATGATGGCGGTGAAAAAGGAACCGATCGATGAGGAGGAGGAGGAGGAGGAGGAAGAGGAGGAGGAGGAGCAAGAGGAGCAAGAGGAGCAAGAGGAGCAAGAGGAAGACGATGGCACTCAACCGGAGCGCGAACAACGAACTGAAGGTGGGGATGATGATGAAGAGGAGGAGGCAGATGAGCACGCGGAAGCTGAGAACGACGAAGAAGAGGGAAAGAAAGCGGCTGCTGTTAATCTTGCTGAAAAGACTGACGATAAGCGACGGACGAAGCGTTCGGGTCGCGTCGATCGAAAGCTGCCCGCCAAAGGTAAGAAGTCGGTGGCAGCTTCCGAACCGGAGCAGGAAGTATCCAAAGCGAACGCGCCGCCGCTGGTGAAGGAAGAGAAACAGGAGCGTACGAGTTCTATCGCGTTCGATTCGATGCCCACCCTTCGTGCGGCGCTCATGCGCGATAACAGCCAGCAGCTGCAGCGTTCGATGCTACTTTTGCCCTCCCCCGTGTTGCCGCCACCTGGTAGCCACAATCGAGGCACGGTTCCGTCGTTCCCGAGCACGCCCATCCCCTCTGTCACTGCCCCTGTCACATCCCCGAACAGCGCCGTGCTGGTGGTCGGTGCCAACTGCGGCAAGTACGTCACGAAAACGACCAATACGATGACGCGCGTCGATTACGACGGTACGACGGCGGTGTCGTCCTCCAGGCGAAGGAAATCCTGTGACGACGAGGAGGACGAGCAGCAACGGGCAGGCGAGAGTGCGGCGTCCCAGCAAAAGCAGGCGAAAAGCAGCCGGCTCCTCCTGTCGGTGGCACCCGAGGACGACGATAAGGAGTGCGATTCGATAAGCTCGCGAAGCATCTTCGTCAGCGATGACTGTGATACGACGTCCTCCTCGACCGCCATCAACAATCCACCGCCGGATGAGGCACCGGCAACGAACCATCTCCAAACCAGCGAACCGTTGGCGACAGCGAGCACGACCAATGCGACACGCGCCCGGCGAAAAGACAGTTTCGAACGCGAAACGACGCCGCCAGTCAGTGTTGGGAGTGGTGAGGCACGAGTAGCCTCCAAAACGCCGCGCACACCGAGCGAACGAATACGCAACAAGCAGGTCAGCCGGAGCAATCGTCGGACTGGTGGCGTTAGAGGGAAGAAAAAAGCAGCAGCAGCAGCAGCAGAAGTGGAAGCAGAAGCAGCAGCCGACAACAGCAATCACCTTGACGTACAAACGGCGGCGACAAAGCGGAGAAAATCGTCCTCTTTGGGACCGCCGGCAGCACCGCTACCGCCTCCGACGATGATGCCCCTATCGCCACCACTAACCACCTCGACCTCCTCCTCGTCCTCGTCCTCTTACGGTCCGCTGGACGAAAAACCTTTGTCACCTTCCGCGGAGGGTGCTCTGCTGACACCTCCACCACCGTCTACCAAAATAAAGACTCGCTCGTCCACCTTCGGTCGGTCGCCGGTGAAGCGTGCGTACACAGCGGGTGGTGCCGGCACTAAGGCGAAGTCGCAGGGAAAGGTAAAGGTAAAGTCGCCACCCAAAAAGATCCCGTTTGTGAGCCTGGTGAGGGCAACGTTTCTACCTTCTGCGACGGTGGCAGCAGTGGCGGCAACGGTGGCAGAAGAGAAAGGATCTCCTCCCGGGAAGGGTCCTTCCAAGAAGGGCCACTACAACAACAGCAGTAGCAGCAGCACGAGCAACCGCAATCGGCGGAGGAAACAGACGCTAGCGGATAACAAAATGGGCACGAGTTCGTCGCCTTTGCCGCCGGTGAAAAAACGACGAAAGCTGCAGCCGTCGAAAGAGCAATCGTCGCTGCGGAGAAAACCCGCCGTAGGCAGGAAAGGTTCGGCAGCGGCAGCAGCAGCAGCAGGTTCCAAAAGCGGTGGGAAGCAGATTGTCGCACGGAAAAGGCAACGGAAGATGGGAGAGACGGTGGAGCTGAAGCAGCAGGAAGAGGCTGCAACGCACGAGGAGCCCCAATTGAACAACAGCAGCGATGCAGCAGCGATTGCTTCCACTGCCACGAGTGATCGGGAGGATGAACGTGATCCTTTGGACACTGAGCACGGCGCTGCTGAGCCGGACGAACACGAGCCGGCAGTAGTTCACCATCAACCTCGCGATAGCGTGCACGAACTGATCGAGGAACACTTGATTGAGGAAGAGGAAGAAGATGATCATGACGGTGTGGTTGAAGGGGAGGAGGATGAGGAGGAGGAGGAGGACGAAGATGATGTTCATCTGAAAAGTGATCATGAAGAGCACGATACCAACGAGGAAGAGGATGAAGAACAGTTTGAAATACTGGAGGTGATGGAAGTAGACGAGCAGGAAGTGGAGGAGGAGGAACCCGAAGATGAGGCGGTGCTTGCAGAAGAGGAGGAGGGAACCGATGGAGCTGAACAGCATCATCGGCAGGAGGATGAAGAAGAGGATGCGTTCCTAACCGGGGAAGATGAGACTGAACTGCAGGAGCATGAGCACCGCGAGCACCACGCAAAAAAGCAGAACGAACAGCAGCAGGAGGAGCAGGAGCGAAAGCACATTATGGCCGATCATGACTACAGCAGCGATCAGCTAGTCGATCCCGCTGTGAAGGCGGAATACGTCGAGGTAGAAGAGCTGGAGGAGGAGGAAGAAGACGAACTCGATAGCGAAGAAGATGTAGAAGATGAGGAAGAAGAGCATCTCGACGATGATGAAGACGACGGTGACGACGACGAGGCCGAGTCTGGCGGCACATATCTGCAGCGAGTTTCAACCGTAACGGCGCCCTCAAGTGGTGGGTTCTCGAAGCAGCATCACCGTGCGAAGCTGCCATTTCCTTCTCCACCTTCAACTTCTGCCTCCAACAACAGTGCGGCTTGTGGAAGTGGTAGCACTACCAGCAACGCGGCGGGAGCGACCGCTTCCCCGACCGGGCAAGGTGTTACCGCATCCTCCTCACCGAACAAGTACAGTCCGCGTAAGCTGCGCAAACCTCGTGGTCGGTGGTACCGGGAACGATGAGTGGTGGTAGTAGTGTAGTCAAGTCAGCGCCTCCACATCATGCTTGTGTAAGATAATAGAAGAAACAAAATTACAGCCTCCCTAGAACTGATAGGGCCATAGTTTCCTTGGTGAAGAAAAGCCGGAAGAGAGGAAAGGGGAGAGAACGAGAGTAGTGTGTGGCAGTGAAAACAGGGAGAGATAGAGGAAAGCGTTTTCGAAGGTTGCTTGATGTGCATAAAAAACGCCAGGATACGGATCTCTATTTGTTCGATTGGCACTCGAAACGCAGAAACACACATAACACAGTTTTGTCCCGCTTTCAACGTATGTTTGCTTTTAATTTGTACTTTCCTTTCTCGATCGATCGCATTATTTGTCGTTTTATGTTTGTTTCTTTTTTTCGTTTCGTTTTTCGTTCACCAAACGCGCCCCATATAATTTATGTTTTTGCTGGTCGCCTTCGTTTTTTTCCTTTTCATATCCCTTTGTCGAACTTGGTTTGAGGTTGTGCTGTCGCAACATCGTCGCGATCCAATTAAAATGTGTAAATGTATGTTTTTAAGATTTTTTTATTTAAGTTCTAGTGAGTAATTGAAAAACGCCATTTTCAGTTGTTATCTACAGGCTTGAAATTTCCAATATATCAATCTCCCCAAGGCATGCAAATGTGGGCTTACAAATGGATACGAGAATGGTATCGTTAGAAAATGCAAAAATAATTCAGCAGAATGAAGAAAAACATGAGTATTACTACGAATCAAGCAGAGGATGATTGAAAGTATCAAGCGTATCAGCCAGGCAGGACATGTAAGGTCAAATCACTACTCGTTCGTTCTATTGCTCTTTGGCAGCCAAGGATCGTTGTGTCCGCGCTGCAATTTCCTCTTTTGGGAAGTATTTGTTTAGAATGCAAAGTGCCAAGGATCGGCTCTACGACAAATTGTGCGGGACTGTTGCAAGTAGTCTAAAATACGTGTTGTGTATCCTAATGAAAGATGATTTGTAAAGCCAGAAATTTGTTTTATCAAGTGCGATACATACACACACACTGACGTAAACCGATCTTCTCCCCATTTTCATAACAAAAAAAAACTAGCAACATAACATGGTGGAACCACAAAACCGGAACGTGTACGTGCGTGTGTAGTTGTGTAAGTGTTGTTAAGTTACAGCAGGATGGAAAACACGGAAGAGGAACATTAGTGAACCATCAAATTCGGAGAGAAAGTACTAAGAAATGAAGAAGAAACACTGTGTATGGTATGAAAAATGATTTGTTTCGTTTTTGTGTTTTCTTTTCTTTTCCTTTTCATCGTTGTTCAATCGTTGTGCATGTACATTGTCTAATTTCTTTCTTATTTTACGTTTATTTGCTTTTCTCTTATGATTTACTCTGTCTCTCGTTACGTCTGGTTAAGGTGGTAAAAGATCTGATAGTGAAATGTTGTAAACTGTGTCGCTGATGCTCGCGTCCGGGTTTTGTTGTTTTGAAAGAAGATGCGGGCTAATCCGTTTAAGCTAAATACTCTAATGCACATGTTCGTTCTATTCTTTCTTCATCCATCTTATCAGTTAGCATTTTATCTTGCTACTGGGAGTGGTAGCGATTAACTTTTCTAGCACAAATTTTGTTATGGCATGGTCATGGTGTGCCAGACAATGTGGGTATGTTTTCCGAACGTGACAAAATTGATCTTGTGGAACTGCACTGCATGTGTTCGCATCATGTCCACCGACGCAAGAGGCTCAAGTACGAACCACAACTAAACCAGCGCTTTCGCCAATATTTGCGAAAGTAGGAAGAGAACAGGAGTAGTAGCAATCCGTAAGTAATAATGAAACAATTTGGAATTTAAGATAAGAATCCGCAAAACGCGGTTGGACTTTCTCATAAGGCATGACTCAAAATTATGAACAAAACTGAGTAAAACGTACATACCATTTATCTAGAAGTAAAAACTAAGAGAGCTGGTAAACGCAGGAAAAGAAGTCGCATTGAGCAGTGTGGACATATTCTGATGAAAGCATACTGTTAAGAAACAAAAACAACTACGAAAAGACACAAAAAGAAATCGGGAATCGGTGGAATAAATCGAAAAGAAAAGAGCCGTTCACAGTGACGAAAACAGTAAGAAATGGATTTGTTCGCACAAAGGGGATTTATTTACGAAAAGAAATTATGCTGGTTTGTTTCAAAATTTGTGTCATCATTCCAACGCTTTATTTTTCATGAGCTAATTGTTATTCTAGGTGAAATGTCCACTCGCTGTTACGATTTGTTTGCGTTTTCTTGGTAGTAAAATAATGGTGTAAACAAATCATTTCACATATTTAGCGATCATCATTCCGTTTTTATTATGAAAGGTCTAGATTCCTAAAATATATTTGATTTTCGTTAGAAAAAATGAAAAAAATGCTTGCTTGATTAGCTCTGTCGGTTTCGTAACCGGGACAATTGTTTAACGATCATAACAAATTCAAATTTATTAGCAAATGAGCGCCATCTTCGAAAAAGCATGCAAACATCGAGCTTTTCGAACATGTTTGACAGCATGTTGTCCTTCTGCGACATCAATAGCTTATAGGGCCCAGATAGCTTGGCATGCATAACGTCAAAAATGAGAAAAAAACAAAAACGTTCGAGAAAAGTAACATGTAATGATCAATTGTTCTATTTGCCGGGGATTTTTTACACCTGATGTTGTTTAAGAGTTAGCAATGAAAATGGTAGAGTGCAAAAATGAAACATTACTGAAATTAGACGAACTTAATTATTATTTATTGAACCCTTTATTTTTTTGCTTAACACACTAGCTCTTAGTTCTCGAAGATTTTCCAGATTGTTAGAAATTTTATGTTCCTTTAATTTGAAGTATTTTGGTAGAGCATACGAATGCCAATATTGCGTCTACTTATTTAACGTAAATGATTGTATGAATACTTCATCGCGGTGTCCTCGTATAGTTTCATTCTTAGAGGATTATTTTGTGTGCTTGAATATTTGCGCATTGATATATTTTTCAGCTTTTTGTAATACAGTGAAAACATAGACAAAATTTAGACATTTTGGTTCAACTCAAATTGCGTATGGGGAAATGAAACAGGCACAGTTCGGCGTTCTCGTTTTGGCACTGATAGGAGGAGTTTTGACCGGTTGGGTTTCTGGTTGTTGACGTCTTCGCCATCAGGTTGCCTGGGTTGTGTTGTTGTATTTCAGCACGAAAAACAGAAAAGAAGAAAAAGTCGAAGAAGATAGACGTGTCGGTACGTGCAGCTGCTGGAGTTGGAGATTTGGTTCAAAAAAGTTCGTACATTGTTTAGTAAAAGTGTCGCAGGACATTCTTGCAAACAACAAATCCAATTCGTTTAGCCCTCGAAATCGAGACTTTCTTCTTGCTTGCATTTAAAACAGTTGTTGCCAGTGTTTTGAGAATTTTTTTTTACTGTTGGCGCTCACACTTATCACGGCATTGTAATTGCATGCAGTAGTGCCTATAAAAAAGTGATAAAAGTTTTTAAAAAAATATTTCGACCGCGTTGTCGGAAGCAACATTCTTCTTGAGTGCCAAATGTATAAAAAGCCATGGCATCAGTGTAAACTTTCTTTTGCCTTAAATGCGTCATACAGTATGTACTATTCGTAATATCCTGCGAAGGGGTGGGGGGTTGTGTGTGTGTGTTGCAAAAGGGTTTAAATTCCAGCGGTGGTAGAACTATCAACATACATACTACACAAACAAACAAACAAAGGCAAACACCCTTATCAGCCGGGGTGTTCGTCGAAATCGAAATCAAGTGAAACGACAGGGCGGTGGTGAAGGCAGGGGTGAAGGAGGGGCTGTTTTATCGGTGAAGTGAAATTAAAAATAATTCCAGCTAAAAAGTGGGGTCTACAGCGAATCAAAAAGCGAGGGGGGAGCCGCGCAACACATCGATTTGTTCGATTCGTCCAGGAGTGTGTGCGTGTGTATTTGAGAGTGTGTTTTTTGCGATAGTAAATATCAGCCAAAGAAGAAAAAACATCATTCATCGCTCCCCACACCGTGTTGCTTTTGGGTTTTATACTGCTGTAGGTGTGTTGGTGTGGCGGTACGTGTGCACGTGTGTGTCATTTAGAAGTGTTCGTCCAATGTACAAAACATAGAAATTAGCACACAGCAACAGAGCCAGCCCCAAAGAAACTCCTTGTGCGGTTTGTGCGCGTACGCAAATTGTGAGGGCTCCATGTGTGCGTGCGTGTGTTTGTATGTGCACGGGTGTGTTTGTGTGGAAAACAGAGAGCAGGGAAAATGTGATGAAAAATTATGCAAAAAACCCGCACTACTCATTTGAAATGAGTCGATTAGAAAATTTGTGATATCTCTGTCCGGTAACATTCGAGCGTGAAACGTTTATCTCCTGAGAGTGGATTGAATTGACAGGCGTGAGCCAAGCGCGAGAGTGAGAGAGAACGTGTAGAAAAGCATGATTTTATAAGTGAAAAATCCTCCCTTTCCTAACCGATGTTTCCAACAGGCTTCTTTTTGAATTGTTTCGATAAAAAAGCCGAGATGTTGGTGAAAAAACGGTCGCTGTTAAATCCCATCGGAACCGAGAGCGTTTGTGCGGTGCATTTTACACATTTTCCGTGAAACTTTGCCCGATTAAATGCGCTGTTGATTTGATGAGCTACTGCGAAAGAAATTGATTTCCACAATCCTTCGTCGTGCTTGTGTTTATTGTTTTTTTTTTTGACTCACTCTCGGTTCTTTCTCTCGGTTGTCGGTGGGACGTCGTCCAAAAAGATGCTCAGCATCCAGCAGAAATATGCGAGAGCAGAGCGCATGGAAGCGAGAAAGAGAGCACGATGACTCGCGCTCTCGTTTTCGTGCTCCGAAGTGTGTTTTTTTGTTGCTTCTGGATCCATTTTTCACATCGCGCGCTTGGCGGGGTAGAATTGTTGCTTGCGGTGGAGCTCGAGTACGCGCGAGATTCTCTTGCCAGCAGCAAAAATGCTCTCGCTCTTTGTTCACAAACAACTATTATTAATAATTTGGCAATATTAGCAGATCGGTTGGCCAAAATATAAACTACCAAAAAGCGTCTTCCAATTTGAGGGCATTAATGTTTTCTAAACGTTGTGTGTAGCCTTTTGTATGTCAACGTCCCCAACCTGAGGCTAAATATGGTCCCTCTTCCCGGCTCAATAAATTCGAGAAATAAACATACAATGCATTGGTTCCATTGGCTAGCTTCTTTTAACGATATTGTTTTTGGCACACACCAATGCCTTTCTTGATAAATCAACAATTGTGCCAAGTTCACACAGTTGACAGCTCTCGCTGAAATGTTTTGCCAAAAACGATATCTCCCCGTGCTTGCCAAGCTCCACGAAACGGTGAGAGAGAAGCATTTATTTACTGAGATTCGCTCAGCAAAATGGTTCGTCGTCAACGGGGCAAGCAGCTGCCTACTGTGTGGCGTGTAGATTCCCCGATTAGTTAGTACATTTTGCGTGCTGACATACGCGCGCCCGTAACACCGTGTGTAGCATCAAACGGCGACGACGGGAAGTTTGGCCGCGCGAAGAATAAGAGCGTAAGCAAGAAGGCGCCACACCGAGGAGAAACGCATGTTTACAAAAGTTTGGACCATATTTTTAGTAAAACTGACACCCTTAAATTGCGTATATTAGTGGAGCAGGGGTCAGGCTTTAGATCTTCCGGTCCAAGAGGACGCCGAATCGAAGGGCTTCGAGGCAGCGAAGTTTTGTTCGTGCAAAAGAAATGTAAACGTCAAATGGTAGTGAGTGTGTGTGTCAAATAAGAATGACGGCGATTGCTATTGGAGGAAGTTTGTTCCGCACCCCCTCCTCCGCTAATGGTTTGGAACCATCAATCCATCATCCTCTTCGTCTCAAACGTTTGCGAAGGGCGCCCTGCACGACGCCACAGTTGTCCAACAGTGCGGCAGTGTGCGTGAATTTGTGTATTTATTGTGTCTCGCCTTTTTTTCAATTAAAACCCCCAACCCCCTCTTCATCCCAACTTCATCCCTCCAAGCAGTACAACCGTGTCACCGGTAGAGCGGGGAATGGGGTGTGTGTTGTGTGTAGGTCGTCGTGTTTGACGCGGTCGTCGGCATTGAAAATGGCGGGGTTGAAGGTTCGTTGCTGTGTAGCGAAGGTTTGTCAAGGTTTGGTTGGTGACTTCACACAACACACACGCACTCGGCCAGTTTGATAATCAGGCATTGTTCGGTGCGCGCTCTTTTTTTGTATGCGATGCGATTGGGGTACTAGTGGATCCAGTGTTAGCACGAGTCCGTTTTGAATGGCCACTGTGCAAGTCATCACGGGCAGTAGGACTTCTGGCTGAGTAGTTGCAGAGGTTGTAAGGATGTTCTTGCGTCCAGTGCCTACTCGAGCGAATGACAACTCAGCTATCTCCAGTTTTGGATCCCAGTGGTTTCCCAGCTATGTCTGTACAAACTGGATAAGATTCCTCGTGTGTTAAGAATATTCGCAAATGTCTTTATAGAGATCTTATCAGAAGGTTCCAGGTTGAGTCGCATCTCAGAGGATACCAAGTTCCTGAGACTTCTCTAGCTAGGGTTGCTCCCAATAGCTGGTTCGCAAATCAAAAGACTACTAGATTAGCTTACAAATGGAATACTTTATTCGCGATTTTCAAAGTCATAGCCAAACTATGGAGACCTCAAAATCATAACCAATCTATGGAGACTATCATATTATAGAGATAATTATTTGCAACCGTGTAAAGCATGATGGTGATTAGCATCTGTTGAAGTCTTGTTAAGGAACTAATCCAATAAGTAACCCCGATCCATCCATAATTTCATAATACATTCATCGATCCATAATTTCATAATACTTGGAGTGTTGTTTAGCTCACTGGGGAAGTCATCGTTCAGTGGCCGAATGTCTCAGGTACTGGAAAAGGTCCCGCTCAAAAACTTCGTGAACCGCGATACGCAATCGTCAATCCATCTTTGTTAGCGAATCAATCCCTCTGCTTTTGACATTTGGAGTAAAAAGTTTGCTGGATGTCATCCTCGTCGTGGTGTCCCTGGGTAGCGGACGTCACATCGCAGCAGGCATGGGAAGGAAACAATAGTCGCTCGAGGTTATTCTAACCGATTTGTGCTGCTGTGCGCTGCAGCTATTGACTTCTAACGTGGAGCAATCAAAGTGTGCGTTAAAACAAAAAAAAAACGGCGATGTTCTGTGGCAAGCGTTTTCGATTGGTTTTGCCTCGGGCAGCACATTTACCCGTCTTCTTCTCTTCACAGCTGCCACTGCTGGTGTCCATTCCCGGTGTGTATCTTCTTCGAGTTTCGAGTGCGATTTTTGTTTTAATGCGAGAGTGCTCACAGCAAACGGGTGTTTATCGGGAGCCGCCGCTTGATGATTACGAAATAAAATCGCGCCGTGCTTGGTTGTGTGCTGGTGCGCGCATGTTTGAGTGTGCCTGCGTGTGCGTGCGTGTGTGCACAGGAAAAGTGTGTTGAATGGTATGGTGGCGGAAGGTGCCGGGGAAGCAACGCGTTGTTGCTGTCAAACAACACCTCAGTGATGAAAGTGGAGTGATCTAGTGGTCGTAAAGTGTCCGTTTTCCAAGCCTACCGAGAAAGCTAAATAGCGTTGTAATTTGCGTGTAAGCTAGCGGGTAACAGTTTGGCGGGAAAACCCGTGCTCGAGGTGGGAAGTTTTGAAGGTTGAAAACGGGCATCAGTTGAAGGAGAGAGAAAAAAAAAACAACCCTTAACAACATAGTGCGTGTGTGCGTTACGAGGGGGAAGGAAGTAGTACAGCAAGGGGAAGAAGTATCTGTGTGGAGGCTGCCGCCCGCTACTGTTACTTACTGTCAAACGGCACAAGCGTCAAGATGGCGGATCTGGAAGCGGTGCTGGCAGACGTCAGCTATCTGATGGCGATGGAGAAATCCAAGTGCATGCCGGCGGCCCGGGCCAGCAAGAAAATCGTTCTGCCCGATCCAAGGTGAGTTGAGCAGAGCCAAGCCTGCTTTGTCTATTTATTTTCGGCGAAGCCGACCACCGTCAATCCCTATCCCCCCCGATCCCATTCCTTCCTCACTTATCGAGGCGTTTAATTTAACAGCTTTCACCCAAAGTGTATTCGATTCCATCGGGCTAGAGCGCGGTTTGTTTACGTTACGCAGATTCCGGGGATTTATGGGTCCGGTCCGGCCGGGGGTGAGGGAAATTTTCCGACCACCTGGTGATCCCATCCCGTTTTCCCCGGTTGGCTTCGCTCACCTTTTTCTACGCTCTCGACCGTTTGTAGATCCGAAGAAAAATCGCAAAAGTGCGCAAGCAACATAAACAACGGACGCGCGCACACACACACAATCGGCTTGAAAAGTTGGGTGGTGAAACTTCATCCTCTCATCCCCCTCTTCCCCGACACTAAGCAGCCTCCCTATCTCCCCTGTCCTTCATCGGGAGGGAAGAAAAGAAAATAACTCTCCGGGATCATCCGGTGGTGCCGATGGTCGTCTCGTTACATTCCTGGGAATGGGCCGCGGGTGGAATGGGTCGCTTGTATCTCTTTTATCCCGAAAACCCGATACAGTGGTATTTCTCCTACGTACGTGTGAGCCAGCGCGTGTGTGTGTTTATCCACCAGGGAAAAGAAATCTCAATTTCGAAGAATTTCTCTCCAACTCGAGCTACTGGTTTGCGAAAGCACGGTGTAAATCGCTTTCAAACAATAGAGCAGAACGAATCTAATCACAACCCCAGACGCGCGTCTGTTTTTCTATTCGTATACTTTATTTTTTTTTTAATTTTGGTACGCTCTTACGTTACGGATTGAACCAGGTGGATCGGTTTAGTCTCCGACAAAGTTGTGTATGTTGTTTAAAACATCTTCTGGGAATCGTTATTTCGAGATTTTTCGTTTGTGCCAGCGTGCATTTCGTTCCGAGTGGCAGAAGTCGTATTGTTGAAAATTTTCTTCTATTTCAGTTAATTTTTTTGGTACGTTCTGCAAAAAAAACACATAGTTAATAATGATATTTCAAAAACGTGTTGCAAAATCTTCAACAAAGGCAACAATTTTGAAATTAAACGCATTTTTCTGTCGGTTGAAAATTGTTGACGGAAGTTTGATTTTAATATAAAATCAAATAAAGATAGATAAATTTTTGGCCATGCTTTCCCAAGACTATTGAAGTGATTGTTGGAATTGAATTGTTCTTAACAATTGTAAAAACGTGCAATTTTTTCCATGTCCAATTTCATGCCGAAAACATCAGTGTTCTAGTTGCATCCGCTATTTAAATTTATAGTGTTTGATGGTATCAATTATTGTAATTTGTACAAAACTTTATGGTCAACAAATTATCGCTTCAATTAGCGGAAATTGGCGTCCTCTTTAAATAGTAGCCCATCTATGTACAATTTTATGTACAATAATGTCTAATGAATTTTAAAATATAAGAAAAAAGATTTTATATTGTTCAAAGTTTAACACAGAAAAGTCCGGTTATCATTGTGTGTCATTATTGACAAAAATGTAACCTTAAAAAAATAATTTTAGTTCCACTATAGTTTGCATAGTTTGCAAACACAGACACTTTGCAAACAACACTTTTCAACTCCTAAATTTGTACATAAATAAATTTGTTAAAAATTCCGCAATATTTATCACGGCTGTTGAAATAAAATTACCATTTTTTTTTGTTGAGTCGATATAAAAATTGATTAAATTCTTTTTTTCAACTGTCACTGTCAATCGCGTGGGATTGTTATGAAAGTTTTCGTTTGGGCGAAACGGGTCTACCACACCGCACAGATAAATGACATAACGAGATTTTTGCGTTCGTCCCGCAATCGGTTATTCCAGCGGCGGCGGGTATTTCGTACCATCAACACACCAAAAACGATGCCAAATATGTCACTCGACCCATCCCCTTTCCTCTCGCAGCGAGCGAAGCACCATTATTTAATCAATTAAAATCGATTATCGAAGCGAAATGGAACGTAAACGTTATCAACCCGTTGCTCAAGTGTGTGGGTGGCTGAGAGAGAGAGCGAGAGAGAGGGAGGCGTTCTGACTGACCTGGTGGAAGCACAGACCCGAACCACGGCCGTGTGAAGGCTCCTCTGTTCCATTGCCGCAACGCAACACAGAGTTTAATTAAACCGAACAAACGAACGGATGGACGGACTTCCTTCCGATGCGAACAACAACTCGCATGTAAAATTGATTTCGAGCACTTGACTCGCTCCGGCGTGTGTGTGTGTGTTTGGGTGAGGGATCAACCATCCGATTGTTGTTGGTTGAGTGGGTGAAATTTGCTTTTATGGGGTTCGATTGTTTCTCGGTCCACTCCATCAGCCCCACAATGTGCCCAATTGGAAAGTCGACGTCGAAGAATAGTTATATTAATTAACAGCATTTTAATTGGAAAAGAGAATTTTTAATTTTTTCCGTTGTTTTGCTTTGTTCTCAATTCTACTGCGGTGTGGAAATTGAATCACTCTAATGGAGTTTGCAATTTTGGGAAATTCTTCTGTGCGTATGTGTGCGTGTGTGTTTGTGCAGCTGCCCGTAAATGTCCATTGACAATTAATTTATTAATTAATTAGCTTTCACCCATCTCCACTTGCTTGGTTGTTTGCTTGGCGATGGAGAGGGTGGAGAATTTTCCGTGCCATTTTCCTGGGCGCAATTTGGATTTTAGACTCGCCACGATGGAGCGATGTAAATGCGCTTCATAATTCAGACTTATGTTTGTAAAATAGCCATTCCACGCACACCCACAATTACACTCGTGTTTATTGCAATATATGTTTCCCGATGCGCGTGCGTCATCAAGAATGGTTGAGCAAGGGGATGGGGGCGGGGGGGGGGGAAGAACGGACGAACGAAAAGAACAAGCCTTGGGGGGAGGCAATAATTCATCCCCTTCCGTGCACGCACCCAACGATGATGATAATGTATCATCGCTTGAATCGCAGGTGTGCAGCGTGTTGCAAAATGCAACTCTATTCGCTGGAAGCTGGCAGGTCGATTTACACCCTTCCTCGTTCCTCTCGCCCGGCGCATCGATGAGAAATATGTTGCCCGGTGTGAATTCGGTGGCACAATTGATTAAACGTTTGCATAGATAATTAACTCGTAATGGGTAGTCGTGTTTCTCTCTGCTCGCCCAAAACTGCCCGAGTCGGACTGTTGCTACCGCACCTCACAAACACTCTCGAATACGCGAGACGGGCAATTTGGGGAGTTGAATTAATCGATGTTGATGAGGCCAGAAGGGGCGGTTGTGTAATTTAATTAGTTAATTTTAAAGGGAAATCCTTCCCGAGTCTCCCGCATCGGCTTCAGCGCATTCAGGGGGAGAGGATTTCCAAACGGCACATTTCGGAGCAGATTTTCTCGCAAACTACGCAAAGAAAACAGCTACCGAATGGAGCCGAATGGCAAGCGCAACAAGCCTTCGCAAAATTATCCCCGATTACGATGTGGCCATCTCGTAATAGCGCTCGGAGGTGAAATAAATCACAAATCCCAGTACCCAATCCTAATGCGGACCATCCACTTCGGGTGGTGGAAACGTGCCCGGGAGCTCACGTCCAGCTTTCCTCCGCTTGATAATGGTGAGCTTTAGGCTGGAATCGCGCGAAGAAACGGGTGGGCGGCGTGTACGTGCCCATGTGCAAATGTCACCGAAAGTGTACGATAAATCATCGGAAGCGGACGGGGGGATGGTGGGCTTTTTTGAGAGGGTCACGCACACTTATGGTGGGCCAAAATATCCGTACGATTACTATTGGTGATGATGGAACTCATTGGCTGGGCAGAGCGGTTGCGAGAGCGAGTGTAACGAAATCGTGTGCGAAATTTTGGTATTATTTTTAATTTCACTGTGTTCTCGCTTTGCGATAAATCATTCCGACTTCCGAAACGTTTCGTTCAACCACTCTTAGCACCATAACTAAATTAATGCGTTTTGAACTCTAGCACCAGGTGCTTAAAGCAAGCAGAATGTAGGTGAGATTCAAACCGACTCGAAAGTTTTGATTATTTTATCTTTATTTCGTTTTTATCGCAAACAACAAAATGTGGCGTGAGGATTTCACAATGTTTTTTTTTCTACTCTTTTCTGGAGTTGTGTGTACATTTTACCTTGCAAATGCTCGTACAAAGTCAACAAAAACGAAAAAAAACACGTAAGCTTACGGTAGGAAAGGAAATAATATTTCTCAAAAGAATTGAAAAGGAGTCGAGTTATATAAAATAAAGAAAAGAAAATGTCGCAAACTCTCTGTCAAGAAAACCAAAGTTGACCGAAATTCCTATAAAAATATTTAAAATTAATACTACAAAATTGGACCCCGTTAAAAATGACTCACGTAAAGTGTCGCGTAAAGAGTTGGAAAAGTTACCGGATGAATCAATTTATAGAATTCATTCGTTCACTTCTAATATTACGGATGTTCCCATTTGTGAGGGAAAATCAAGTAATAAGTGCGTTTACCTTTTTGCCCAATTTGTTTTGTTTTAAATTGCTTCACCATTTTTATGCCTAACGTTTAGGAAAGAATTGCTTTTATTTGCCAAACACTTTCTCAGCTTGCTTGACTGAAACTGTAAAGAAAGTCGCACGATTTTACACTACCTACTTATTAAGCTGTAAACCGCATAAAAACAACAGCATTTTTATCCACCACGTACTGCACCGGTTCCAACATTTTCCACCATTGGATTAATTGCTCAACACCAACCACGACGATCGACAAGACGATCCACATACGGTGCGTGTTGGAGGTAGCAGCGGAAAATAAAAAACATGGCGCTAAGTTGCACTCCAAAACCATCTTCCCACGGTAAAGAAGTATGAAAAACAAACGTACTAAAGGACTCTCTCGTGTGTCTTGTGTGTTTTTCCCCCGTGTGCCAATAGTGGGCTGACGTCTGGAAGTGAAATTCATGTCACAAACAGCAATATTTTCCTCCCCTGTTGACTTGCCCACCATGCGGAGCCAGCAGAAGTTCGGTGAAGTAGAAAAAGGGCTCCGCTGAAGAGGATCGTCTGTCCACAGGATGCTGACGCTTGCAGCGTTTGTTTCTACCGTGACGTGTACCTTCCGCCTTTGGAAACTTTCGAAACGGGTGCCCCCGGAGGGATGGTTCAGATGGCGATGGGAGAAAGAAAAACCGTGGCTAGTGGGTGGTCCTTTTCCTCGCTGGCACAGGATCGCGTACTCGCGCTCGTTCCGACGTTTCTGGACGATATGTCGCGCCAGCAGACGTTTGCTCGGTATGATTATGCCGTCTTTATTGCTGGTGGCAGGGCAACCGTAGTAGCAGATAGGGGAAAAGGATTTTCTTAAGGATTTTTTCCGTGTCAAACGGTCCTACCAGCCACATACGATACATCCGCCAAGCTATTTATCATCGGCGGAATGATCAAATCAAAGCCGAAGCTTAATTAGACACGTGGTATCAAAATGTATACGAATGGCGTAGACGTGTGTTGTAACAGACACGAATTTATTTATATTTCGCCGTGAGGTCCAATTATTCGCACTGGAATCATGCGCACTGGAATTAGATGCAAAGAAAGAACGTGAACAGGTTTCTATAAATAATATCTACAAATGGATTAACTTTTTCGTGTCCAATTTTTCTGCACAGAGCGCAGAGTTTCTTTTTTATCTTCCACTAAAAAAAACATCCCTAAGTGGCTAGTTAGGCACATTACGTTATTTTTTACCTCGTTCTCTCCTCTACACGATGAAACATTGACGAGAAGGATATGAAGGAAACCCCATAAGCGAAAGGGCACAATCTTCCCAACGAGGAGCGCGTATATAAATTGCTGTTCAATAATTTGTACACCACCAGTTAATTCATGTTGACCGTTTTCTACCTCGACCGAGCGTTGGAATGGAATGGCCGCCTGCTCGGTTCGGGAAGTCGTGTGATGATTTTTGCGTGCTGTTTTATTCATTCCATAATATAACTGAGCGCTGGAGGGGACGGAGTCGAAGATCAGCATTGAGGCGCAATTGTTATCGATTTTCGTATTACTTTTGCAGGGTTTTTCAGATGATATCGCAAGACAAGCACAAATTATTATAACCGCAGCACATGATATTTTAGCTGTGGCTGTTGAATTTTAAATCGTATCACATTTAAAGCAACGTTTCGCACTTGATGTGACAAACACGGCACTCAATATCACAAACCCTGTATGACAACAACGGGAAAGTCTGTAACCAATGTGTATAAACGTATGCAGAATTTTTTACAGATCATACATGCATCGATTTTTTTTACACTTAAACATTGTCCGTATTCCAGTATGAATATATTTGAAGAAGACTCAATGCCTGGAACTTCTCGAGCTAGTGCGGAAAGAAGTGCTTCCGAGACACAACGGTGCTCGCGAAAAACAACAAGCGATACGGATAGGCAACAATTCTGTATACGTTTATACACACTGGTTACAGACTTTCCCGTTGTTGTCATACAGGTTTTGTCATATTGAGTGCCGCGTTTGTGACATCAAGTTTGTTGCGAACGTTGCTTTAAATGTGATACGATTTAAAATTCAACAGCCACAGCTGATATATCATGTGCTACGGATGTAATAATTTGTGCTTGTCTTGTAATATCATCTGAAAACCCCTGTATAAAATAAGCTCTTCTTTCACTTTTCCATACATATCACTCTACAAAAAATATATATCGATATCTGATGAAAGTGTTGACGAACAAAGCTGTAATTTGTATTAAACTACTCGTTCGATTAATGCCTGTTTGCATCAGTGTACTTGAAAAAAATGAAAAAAAAATGTATACAAAAACACAATTTTGTTCCGTTTAAATTGTTTCGTGCGCATGCAAAACAATCCTCACAATGTGCTCTGCGCCGCCCCTACCGATCGGCGATCTAATTAATGCAGCATCCCGAGCACACCCTCACGAGCCGTCCGGTTTCGGTCCGTTCGGGTAGCTTCTCACCTGCGCGGCAATCTGCGGCCTAGCGCCTATTTAATAAAACAAACAAACACGAGATAAAAAAAAGGTAAAACGAACGAACAAAGAGCGGGGACCCGCGCACGCGCTTCCGAAGCGCACAACACGAAAAAAGGTATGGACCAAGCGATGGGCACGTAAAACACGCTTGCGCTTGTGTGCGCGTCGTGTTTAAACGGGGCGCCCTCGCTTTTGTTGCACCATTTTTCGCTGCTCTCCAGCGCGCCGATAAGCAGCGAACAAACCTTTCGCGCTGTAACCCCCTCCCCCCCGTGCGGCTCTTTGATCTGTCTGGACGAAAGGGAAAATACAACAACAAAAAATAATAATAAACAGATTGCAAAGTACACGCAAGTGTCTCGGCGCTCGCACGCGTGCACAATTCACGGCTACACGGTAGCCGCTTAGTAGCACGTTTTTGTCGTTCAAAATTCAATTGCTGTTTTTTTTTAACATTTTTTTTTGTTTTCATTAATCGCTGCCGCTGCTGAGAAAGGGCCGTCCGGTGGCGATGTTGCAACGTGCGGTTCGCAACGTCACCTTTTTTGCTGTTCCCTCGGCGAATTCAGCACCATTTTTCGCAATGCCTTCCATCCACCCTGTCTTCCCCCCCCCGTCTAGTGACGGTTGTTCGAAGGGTGTAGTAGGCCTTGCTGTGTTGTGTCACCGATCCTTCTGCACCCCATCCCTAGAGGCACGTAGAGGGAGGGAAAAAGTACCCCAACCCATCACATTGAGACCGAGTGTCGCCATATTTTGCGGGTTGCCGCCAGTTGTCGCCTTCTCGGTGCTTCTCAAGGTGATCGTGGTGAACCGCGAGCGAGGCGGACGGACACACGTTGCTTCGGGGCGCTGCTGACCAGCCCGGCTGTTAAAGGTGAACAACATTTTGTGCCTGGCTCGTTTGGAGTGCCCGCCCGGGCACAAACCGAGGGCCTTTTTTTGCCCACCACCATCACCCATTAGCAACAGTCTTTCTTCGCATACGCTTCATTCTTTGCGGTGCGCAGTTCGTTCGGCACCGTTTGACAAATGGCGAGTGCAGATTGCGAAATCATTAACCTGACCCCGGGCCGGAGGGAACTTTTTTCGGCCGTGTATTTAAGATGTGCGTGTGTGTTTTATTTTTTTTAATACAAAGGCTTATGTTGGACTTCTTAAATAGATTTTTTTTAACTGTTCCGAATGGTCCAAAAATTTTTTTTTTTGTATAATTGTTCCATTGTGGAAAGAATCCTCCATTTATTCACTTCTGCTTCTGTCTTTAGACAAACTGAACTTTTTTTTTAATTTTATTTTAAAATAAAATTGAATTTGATTAGTCCACAGTATTATGTAATGTGCGGATGGCTTCCTAAAACGTTCTTCCCTTTGGACGATTTTCTTTCTCGACCTGTTTCTTAGTTTATCGATTATCAAATCGATTTTCAAGATGATTTTATGACTCTTTTAAGACAGTCGATTTTCATGCAAAGATGTTCGCTCAGCTTTTGAGAGTGTGGAGTTATTTTAGTGCTATTTTTGGGGGTTGTTTATTTACAAATAAATATAGACGTTTGAAGAGGCTTAGAAGTCAACGTCTTGATAAATTGTTATAAAAAGCTAAATTTGCCTAGTATCATTTCTGAAGGTAACTTAAAAAAAGTAGTCCTTGATTGTAAAATAATTTATTTTAAAAGAAACGAATAGATTTCTATTTTAATTAAATTTGCTTTATATAAAAATCTTGATTGATAATTTATGTACACCACCAAAGTAAAGATTTTGGTTTTAAAATCGCATTCTATGAATACCAGAATTGATTTTCGATTCTAGTATTTCAGGATTCTATTCCAAAAGATAAATTTTGGTCGGATACAGTGCGATGTTTGATTAAACGCTTCCAGGAACCTTAAGCCCTAAGCTCTTACGTACACTCTTGTCCTAACAAACATATACAAATAAAAAAAAAATTGTCATTTCAACATGAATATCAAATGTGAAGCAATCTTGTTAAAATTTGACCAATTTCACCATTGAAAATAACTATTTTGTCAACGAGCTACATGATGATGCGATCTACCTACCACGCGTCGAAGATCGTTCCGATGGGGGAAAGAGAAAACAAATATTGAACCAATGGTTTGACGCAAACGATCAGATCAATATTTGTTCCATCGGTTATCACGTAAATGCACCCCCTGGACAACGGTCGTGCCAATTTGCCAACCAATAGCCGCAAACAAACGCACGTGTTTTCGCGATAGACACTCACACAAAATTTAAACCGGTTTGAATCGCTTCGATATTCGTTATATTTTTTATTTCTGATGTACACGATAAAGATGGCGTGTGGAATGTGGCAAAGATCGACGACATCATGTGTTACCAAGAAAATGGGAGGGGAACAAACTGATTACATGTGGTCGATTCCGGGGAAGCAGATAACGGATGTATCTCTAGATAAAATAGAAGACATAAAAAAACATTCCCCTCATGCCATGGATCTAAGGTGCGGTAGGTGTGTGTGTGTGTGAGAAAGGGATGGTCGAGGAGGGAATGGTTTTGATATCGGGTGTGATTTCGGACCGGGCGGTATGACGATAAGCCCTTGTTGGGGTTTGGCGTGGCTTTCGTAATATTTTCAGCAAACATACCTCGCTCACTCGATTGGGTAATGGGTTAATTCATAAACCGCTGGTGGTATGCTTTCGATTTATTGATAATAAAGCTGGTATATATATATTTTTTAAATTAATTCAAATGCAATTTTGGTTTTAAGTGGAATAGATTACCATCTCGAAAAGAAGATGTAGGTGCAGAGCTGTGGAAACCGATCGGAGAATTGCGCCTTATGCTGAGGAATATCACCTCAACTGCGACACGAATGGGCAAACCAGCCGCAGCCAATTTCCCGGCCGTCTCGCATGCAAATGACCCGGGATGTAGATTTTATTTGCCATTTTTTATGTCTCGCCTACATCGGTGTGGCGACTGCTGCGGCTGCTGTTCGTTCGCTCGCTCGCTTCCGACATTGTTTTTGGAGTCAATATTGGCGGGCTGGGTGGCTGGGTTGGCTGGGTGACGGGGTGTAGAGCGCGCACATGAACACATAAAAAAATAATACACCCATGCATAAATGATATCGCCTTCCGGACGATAGGAAAAACAAACATGGAAGTGCCGCCACCGTCGCCGTCGCTCGGGGAGTTTACAATTTTTATGCCATCGGAAGGTGTGGTGTGGTAGCGGGAAGACGAAATGTTTGCTATTTTGCTACGAGCTGTTTCCTTTTTAAAGCCTGCTGCTGCTGCCGCTGCTGCTCGGAGAAGCGTAAAAAGGGAACTTTTTTTTCTCCAAAAATCAATGCCATAATATTGACGACGCCGGAACACACGATGGTGGGGAGGGATGGTTTTTATTGTTTTCCGACGGGGTGCGACGTGGCCGTAGACAGCCAAATGTGGCATGTATTTACGCGATTTTTCATACCAGAATTTTTATCTGTGCGCGTGTGTTTTCGTGAGGGGTACGTATGTTTATGCGCACTTTTGCCTACCGGATGTTGCAATCGAGCATAACTTTTACGGTGCCCAGGTAGGGATACGGTCCTCGGGTGGCACAACGGTAAGCGGCAGAGGCCGGATTTTCTATTTGCACGAATTTTGTGTCGGAAATATTTCGGGTTTTCTCGATTCGCCTACGATCTCGCCGTTGCTTTGACGGTTGGATAAGCGGGGAAGGAGAAAAGAAAGTTTTTTTTGTCCTATTACAGGATCGTCTTGCATCCGCTTGCGGCTCCGCGTTGCAAAGGCAAGGAAGAAAGATGCAGGAAGCGAGAATGAAATTAAATTAGAACCTCCGCTTATGCATGACGGTGACGGTGTGTTTGTGCCTATTGAGGTGTGCATGTTTCCTAGAAAATTTGAAATTTTCCTGGAACAGGAATCTTCCAACTGTGCTTTGATGCGAATGTAGAACGAAGAAGAAAAAAAAACACGTAAGAATAAAACAATTGCATGTTGTTTTTATTTCATCATGTTTTCCGTTCACGTTTACGTCCCCGTCTGAGAGGGAAATGCGTGGTGTGGTGGAAAATTTCATCCAACCGTTCGCGGATTCTTCTCCAACCCTCAGCGGACGTTAATTTTTGCACTCGAAACGTGTGGTAAATTGGAAAAGCGGCCAAAAATGTGAATATTGCGATCTATCTAGCGGTGTGGCGAGAAGAAAATGTTTGGGAATACGGGTAATTAATAACTAAACCGCTTTTTTCGGTTTTCTTCGAAGAGTTTCCTTGCCTTTATTTAGTTTTTGATCGCACGTAATGTGCCTTATTTACAATGAATAATGGGAACGCTGTTTTTTAAAGGCTTAATTTTTCTCCTGCCATTTCAAAGGCTACGGGGAGCAATAAATGAGTATCGGAAGAAAAAAAAATTTGTTTATGCGTAAAATGGTTCGCTGTGTCACGTGCACACAATATGTTTCGCGTCCGTTGTGGTGCGCCCTTTAGAAAAAAGGGGTTTCCCGCAAAAGCGTTGATGGGGCTTAAAGGAGCTAAGATACGGCAAAACAACCAAAAAATGCGAGAAACCGAACTGTCACGATAATAAAACACGCGGCGCTACACGTAGTCACGAATTTTCTTGCTTTCCTTCTTATAATCACATGCCATTGTGTTCCTTTGCTCCTTCGGACTTCGTCACTCTCCACGCTGGGCGGTGGTAGGAAAAAATAGAAAGCAATGGCAAATTCATCTCCTTTCGAGTTCGACGGGGGAAGCCCACACCAAAGCCGAAGGTCGAAATGGTTAAGCATTTCACTAATTAATCACACACACACACAGCAAACGGAGGCCGGCATGACGGCGAGCAACAATAACCACAACCCGGACGCGATAAAATCGGACGCGACCGGGAGAAACCAGAAGCCTTTCTCTTTCTACAAGCGACCGGGAAATCCGATATCGGAAAATTGGATGCCTTCAATCACGCAATATACGCGCAATACGCGCGACGAGCTCGTCACATCAAACCGATAAGATATTGTGTCCCATTCCACCTTTAACTCTTCCAAAAAAAAGGGGGGACTACCACCGACCGCCGAGTGAAATACGAATGGGGGAAATTGATTCCGCTCTTTGTGATTTTCCGCGGCAACACGGCAAACGCGGGGGTAAGATAAGATGGTGTTTTTATGTATCTAAAATTGGGAAAGGCTCGAAAGGAAAACAGAGGTGAGGAAGAGGGGAGGGGGGTGGCAAAACCCATAAAGTAGATTACATGAAAATCCCCCAATTGTCACGGATTAAAGGATGGAGAATGGAGGATGGTTCTGGTGCGATGTTTTTGGTCGAATTATTATGTAGTTGATTTTAGAGATTTTCGATTTGCAGCTTGAGTTTTTTGTATGGTTTTGTTTTGTCCTATAGGAGGTTTTGATTTTCAACTACTTAACGTTGTTTTATGAAGTTCCATTGATTTAAACGTGTTTTATTATATTTTTTTATTTTTTCGATACTGGAAAACCGGTCATTTTTGTAAATTGTAACATTGTTACTATTTGTTAGGAATATTTGATTCGATATAAATTATCGAATTTCGGTTTATCGTAGCTATTATTTTTTCAAATTTAATTTAGAATTCAAAATTTTAAAATGAGCATTTCTCAATCAAATAATTTTCTCGACTAATTAAACTAATCCCGTGAATTAAACGAATTTCAGTAATTTTTCAGTTATCAACAATTTTATGTAAATTTTTATTTGTTTTGAAAATGCAAAGAATGATAAGATGCATAATGTTAATTAGGTTTGTAAAATGATTATAGTTCTTCTAACTTCATTATTTATGTTCCTTCGTTTTTATATACTGGTTATTGAAGATTTTAGTTATATATTGAAGAGAAAATGTAGCAGTACTAGCCGTTATTGTTGGCTTGCTTTTGCATGTTTTCATAAGCAGTACCAATACAGCCTATGTTCTACGTCGAGGTTGAGCTTGCATCAGGACCGCGGATGAATCTAGGCTTCCCATCGTGGAAATGTTGAAGAATTGTACTGAAACTGTCACCGCAACGGCGCCTGTCCGGACGATGGCTATTGTTTTTACTGGCTGCTGGTGGTGGTGGCGCTCTTGAGATAACGTTGACATAACCTGCTACAGGCCGGATGAGTGAGTGATTGAACGTGCACACCGAACTCACCGAACTTCCGAGGCGCATACGAGGAGGTTTGCTTTTCCGGTTCTTCGCCCCATGCATGGGCTCGTATCGTACATGCAAAATTAGAAGCCCTCTTACGCCTTTCCCATTGCATGAATGTCATGAATGTTCCGTTCAATCTCGCTTTATTAGACAGGGGCGACCGATACGATTCGGGGCGAATTCGACCGGTCCTGTACGGGTAATGGACGGAACCAATGCTCCATGATTCAGTGAGAGAGACTGTACACAACGCCAAGTTGTCCATTCTGCTGTTGACGTGAAGCTTGATCGATTTTCGTCCGATGAAGTAAATGAACTATTCTTGTGGAAGCGTTTGGGCGACCAAAAATTTACCCTTCGACCGTTCGTGGCTTCTCCTCTCAACATTAAATAATTTATCAAAACTCCATTTTTCGCTCACGGGCTTGCCTTTTGGGGCGTTGTTTGGGAGACTTAAAATATATATTTTTTGCACACCTCCTCTAAAACCTCTCGTGCCCGTGAATGCGTCCGTAATGCGTTCGGAAAGCTAAAATTCCTTTCCCCTAACTAATTGCAACATTACATCCTTTTTATCGACCGGCCATCAGGCGTAATTGAATATGCCGCCGACCCCGCTCGGTCGCCCTTTGGCCAACGGCGCCCACCGCCAAATTGGTTTTGAATAATGAAATTGCGCAAAATCCCTGTCCTGCCAGCGCGGGATGGAGGATGACATTGATGGAATTTTTCAGTCCCAGTTCTGTTGTTGTGCGAAGTGAAGTTTGCTAAAATCTTTTCACTATCAATCTTATTTACCGTGTACGGCAAAAATGTACCGACGGAATAAGCGAACGCAAGGGCCAACAGACACACACAAACACACCGCATCCGCTTTCGCACCAAATTTGCTAACTAATCTAGCCGCCAGATGATCGGGAAGCAATGGAAACGGCGAGACAAAAAGATAAAGTGAAAAAAACTGGCCCGAAAACGTGAAAAATGGATCTTCAATATTCTTGCCGGGTCAGGCTTTGCTGTGAAATTGTTTTTTTTTGTTACCAGCCGTTGATAATTTCGGTTTCCAGCCGATTTTCGCAACGAAAATCGGGCACATAATGCAAGCTGACTGTTATTTATTCTCCCATTTTGGCTGAGAAGTGTGGCAGATTTTGATTAACTGTGTTTGTGGGGGGATTTGCTTTTAAAAATGTTTTTCTCTTGTCTTTTTCGAGACCCGGAAAAGGCAAAACCAACTTTTCTCAATCAAAGTTGCTCCAAAGGAAAAGTGATATGTGACAACCCGCGCTGCGACACAAAATTGCAAAAATACAGTAAAACCGAAAAAGTAAAGTTCATAATTATGGCAATTATGGGTGCTAATTACGTGGTCAATGCCATGGCGGACCGGGACGTGGGGTGAAGGGAGAGTTTTAATTAACAAATGAGTATCGTCGTCCCAGGTGGTATAGAGCCGGCCATAGATCTGTTTCATTTTACAGTTCTGTTTTCCAATCAAGCGGACGTGTTACATACCGCGTTCGTTCGGTTGATGTGACCCAATTTCTGGTTCGGATTGAATGATGTTGCTATTTCCATCGCACACCCCGTATCGTATTCATCATGCGCAAAGCGGCTTCTCCATGGGCATGATGGGCTTCTTGTTTAATTTTAGAATTTATTACCTTTTTTATGGGGAATATACGCATATGCGATGACATGTAGCGAGGTGAGTTTTTTATGCCGGAATGAGTGGAGAATTTTATGAGTAGATAAAATTCGAGTGTTTTTTTTTAACTGTCTTTATCAAGTGTAAAGCATTGGACTGAGTGCATGATCGGAAAATTATCAAACATTTATTTGCTGTGCTGGTTAGAACCATTCCTAGTTAGAAGTTATCTGTTGAATATTAATTGTTGGAATACATTTGTGCTTTTTAATCAACCTCTTCAACGATCTAGAACAAATAACCTTAATGGAGGAAAAGGGAGGAAAAGTTTTCAATCATGGTTCATTTTAAATAGCTATACATTTTACACTCACCTGCACCACTGGTGGCAGAAAGAGATTCAGCATAACGAAGCCGAAGGAAGTTAATGGGATTTTCGGAGGAAGCGAGACGGGGAGGTATAAATTCGATTTGCCGGAAAGTAGGGCGTTTAGAGGAAGAGAAATTGCACTGCACGAGAGGACAGGGATTAGTGCGGCGGCTTTAAAAGACACCCATTCGTTCTTATTACACCTTCGCGGAGCTCCTACGGGTGTATGTGCGCGACGCCATCTTATATGCGCGACGCGTGCCGTAGAAACCGTGCGGGGACACATGCTGCAATGTACATAAATTATGATCAAGCTGGTACACTTACGTTCGCGAAGATAATGTTACGTTCGCGAGAAGGTGTGCTCTTCATTGGTTCCGTTCCGTTGCTGCTTTGTCGCTGGAGAGGTAATGATGCATGAGCGGATGAGATTCTAAGGAGGAAGAACGCGGCGTGGTTGGCAAATTATGGTATGGCTTATATACAGGCTTATACTATCGGTTATGTTTATTGCAAATGAGACTTTATTTTTAGTTGCTTTAGATTAAAACGAGCATTTTTTATTGTTAATTAATAGATGAAAAATTGGAAGGTTCTAAAGTACACAAACAAAAGCACAGATTTTTACTTGAAATTTAGCTCTTGGAACGTATGTATTGGTTATGTTTATTGCAAATTTGAATTTATTACTGTTGTTTTAGATGTTGCAATAGTTTGTATCGTTAAGTTTAAAATGAAAAAATTGGTTTATTCTTAAGCAGTTGAAATTGTACAGATTTCGTCACAATCGTTCGCTCCTTAAAAGTACGGGTGTTCACTTTCAATTCTTCCTGCTTGTTCTTTAATTCAGAACCTTTTTACGTCACAACAACGCTCGACGAATAAGAAATAAGTTTAAATTGCCTGTAGCTTACTCTCCATGCACACCGATGCAGATCGTAGGCATCCAATTTCAATTAGCGCTCGATTCACTCTGCTTTTTTTTTGATGATGCAAATGCAAAAGGTTATTTCCGGGGCATTCGCATGGAGGTTGATAAAATAAAGAGGTCATCCAGTGGGTGATATAACCACCGCTCGTCTATTACGGCATCAAACCGGTATGCAATAATAATAACATTCATCGTTCAGGTGTCGTTTTTGTTTTGCTCCTTCCTTATTGCTGTTGATTATCTTTGCAATATACATGTCCATTTATGTCCACAACAGCGATGTGTACGGTAGGTTGCCTTGCAGTCCTTTGGTGTGGCTGATGAGGCGCCACATTTGTTTGATTCCACGCGCCTGCAGCCGCCGGCTGGAGCCGAACAAAAACGACGGAAATCAAAATAATGGGATTAAAATTAAACCAACAATCGGTCAACGACGAAAACCGCTTGCATGCCCGCAACTCGCGATTGTTACTCGCGAAAAAAAACTCCCACCGCCATTCCGGCTTGCTGAAAAGGCAATAAATGCAACCAGCTGTGGGCGCCTGCAAGCAAGCCTTGCAATTTTTTTTGTTGCTGTTCCGTTGTTACTATTATTATAAGCCTGCAACCACACACCGACGGCTATAAAATTGTTGATGTTTGCAGAACGGTGGTCCAAACAGTGCACATATCATCTGCTTGCACATCAGCCAACCTCGGCCAATCTCCTCGTACATCCATCGCTCTGTCGGAGTGTGTAATTTTCTCTAGAGTATATCGTACCAAATAAAAAAAAACGTACACGGATTAATATTAATAATGTTAAAAACATAAACCGGGCCACTGGACAGTTCAATGCAAAACGGAGGGAAATAATAAACACGTCACATACACATGAACCCAAGTAAAACCGTCCGTGTGCAGGACATTAATTGATTTCAATTCCATGATATTGTTTCGCACCGAAGCATATAAAATTACATAATTATATGCAAACATTGCGCGCAATGATGTTAAATGCAGATTGTACACAATTATTTCGTACTCATTCAATGGAAAATTTTTTCAATAAATGATTATACATTTAAAGTACTCTCCTTACATCATATGAACAATTACCTTACTTATCTGTTTTGTATACTACATTTATTATGCTATTTCATATTTATCTTGGTTGTTTATGTAACTCTTTTGTATTATTGTTTTGTTATTTTGGCTATAAATTTGCATTTTTCATTTTTATCTATTATTTGTGATATTTTTTTATCTGTACATCCGTTGTATTTGTTTTTTTCCATACACACATCTTTAAGATATTTTTATTTAGATTTTATTCATATTTCTATCTCATGAATAAAAATCGACTGATTGTTGAGGATCAGTGCATATCTTTGTTTTGAAGCTTAATACTGTGTATTGCTGTTTCTTTTTTTGCATTTGATGCATTGCAGTTGAGATATACAATGTTGAGACCTTTTCCATTGCGTTCAATTTATAAACTTAAATCATGCAACCATGTTTTATTTGCATATAGTTTTATGGCGACGGTTCTATGCTGTGTACTGTTTGCATCCTGTATTGCGTGCTTCATTATCACCTTCCGTGAAGCGAAGGAGGTTAACACCTCCAGGGTGGCATGTGTGAAATTTTCACGCATCATTTTGGGGTGACAAAATTTGCACGCAACGCTAAAGCGTATTTGCTTCAATTATGCTTCCAGTGGTGTGGACTTAATTTTAAAGTCAATGTGTTCACGTCGCCACTTTTCGCCGACAACAAACACACCGCCCTGTGTGGGTCGGTCCGATACCGTCGTCCTATATTAATTTAATCCCATTTCGTTAAAATTGCACCTTTTCCGGGACATCAAAAGCTGCCCAGTTTGGGGTTGTTTTATTTTGGTGTAGCATTTCTAACCACCGGGCGACACCTTCTAATTATGCGCCGGAAAAGGGATTCGATTTTGGCGTCGATACTTCCGGGCACTGGCCTGTGCCCAGTGGAATGACTTTTTTCGTCGCCCTTTTCGAGCTGAAAGTATTCATAAAATGTACAACAAACGTTAAAGAAACGGCGCTAAAAATAGCACCGTGTTTCGCTGCTGCCAATTCGAAGCTAAATTTTGCTCTTTTCAAGCGCCTCCTTACTCTTGGCACGGTTGGTGAAGTCCACGGCAGCCGCATGAGAAAACCCTTTTCAAGAAGGAATGTGTCATATTTTTTTTTGCGTGGCTCTCACGGAAGAAAATAAAAACAATGAAAACACTGAACACAAAAAAAACACTCTTCACAGGGTTAGGGTGCAAACTTTCTTCTTGTGATATGCTGCAAGGTCGCGCCGGCAAACCTGGAAACCATTATGCGACACACGCTTGCTCCTTTGGTGGAGAAAGTTCATGCTCCGTGAAGGATATATTCCTCAAAGGCCGTCGGTACGTAGCAGCAACGACAAAAAAAATCTTCTTTTCTCGACCATAAATAGCGCGCACCCTTTCATCGTACGGAGTAGGCTTTCGTGAAGGATGCTGCCGCTGGTTGACTGAAAGGCTTTGGTGAGCAAAATGATTTCCCACTTCCGGGAAAAGGGTTCAGACGATCGGTCTCAAAAATCGTATTATTCCCAGAGTATTTCCCAGCTTTTCTTTGCTGCACCATCATCATGATCTTCAGTGCCGTTTCTTTTTCGCGGCCCCCAAAACCTTTGTGGCGAAAAGGTAAGCAAACACACCTTATCCCGCCTCTTCCCTTCTTCTACCCCTCCCTCCTGGGGAGGAAATGCAAACGGCGCTACGAAAGCAAACGAACGAAACAAAGCGGAGCGGGCGCGCCAAAAAGGGAAGGCAATTGTAAAATTATTGATAATTCTCTCTCGCCCGTACCGTGGCCCGGGTTGGCCTTCCCGGAATCGGTAACATGTTTCGGGGACAAAATATGACGTGGGCTTTGACGGCCCGGTTTTGTGCCGTCATCCCGTTTGTATGGGAGACCGATGGTTTGAAAAAAAAATAATAATAAAAAAATAATAAAAAATAGATCCATATTTATTGAACCGCTTTCAAGAGGTTGAACGCGTGTGTTTGTATCGTGACAAACAGTTTGTGCCCTGAACGGATTACAGGCCAAGACTATTTCCGACATTTCCGTGCAATGGTTGTCTACCTGCAAAAAAAAGAAGAATATCTTTTATTAAAGTCTCCCAAAACCGAACGCAAGCTCTAGCGATTATTTTAGCGATGCGTACCTAAAATAAACGCTCAATGAAGCGTATGGGAAAAGAATTGCTCTACTGTGGTTTGGGTTTTCGGAAGAAGTAGCAGCAAATTATCGATCCAAAGCAGTTCCTCTTGGATGGCGCAATATCAGTGAAGCTAAACGAACGCTACGAACCCAATTTTCTCTTCCAATACACATTAAACATGGCGTCTCAGAGTAGGAAAGGATTGCTTTTGTTTTTAACTACTTATCGTTGTTGCTGCCCTATTTTTATCCGCATCAACAGGCTCCTGCCGAAAGGACGATCAATCAGATGGGAACATTTTTATTCATTCTCACGAACAGTATTAAAAGCATGTTTGATGTTTAGATGGTGCCATTTTTTGTTGTTTTGTGTAAATTTTTAATATTGTTTATTTTTAATTTGGTTTTTTTATGTTAAGTTAACCATTTGCATTTACCACAAGGTTTATTTTCGGAACAGGCAAACCAATTTTACTACAAATTTGGAATTTGAATATCGGACGAGCCCCTCTCCTTCTGTCCCTCTCTCTAGTTTACAATATTTGTTTTTTGTTTTTTTTTTTTAGACTCTACGCGTAGTATTCCTATTTTCGAAAACAATTTACTGTTCACTACTAATTCAATATTTACTTACTTAGTCCGTTATTAATATTCTGTGTTATAACGCATGCTTTCATCGCTCCTTGTTTAAATCTCACTCAGCTTTTGTTATAAGTAATATTATTTTTTTATATACAAGCCATAATATTTTCGGGACTATTTTTCATTTGTATTCTTTTTTGTTTTTTGTCTACAACGTAATTTTTCGCTTCACATGCAGCAAAAATAAAAAAAAACTCCGCTTGTTGGCCGATTTCGCGGTGTATCAATTTTCAGCATCAAATCACCATACACATCTCCCACCCTACCCATCTTCCCCGGTGGCATCTTCCCCGCATCATCTCGTCAAACCCGTCTCGTCTTTCCCTCAAACCGAAGGATCAAAAGATTTAACAGCCAAGGTGAATTTATCTGCGCCGGCTCGGTGAGCGTGTGTATATTGATGATCTGCACCGGAATTTTATTTATCCTGGATCCTTTCATCTTGCGGCCTTTCTGTGTGTGTGTGTATTTGTGTTTTGCGTAACATAATCCTTCAAATCTGCATGATGGGTTTTTTCGTCCAATATTTGCAAACGGAGTTTATCTTCAACCTTTGTGGGTTCGCATCCTGCTTTTTTATGGAAACGGTGAACGATACAATGCTGATTTTGTGTGCTGTCTGGCTCTGAGTCTGGAAACAAATACTTTTCGAAGAAAAAAAGAAACATCAGTTTTGTTTATTATTTTCTCGTTCCTACTTTTGTATTATTTTTTGTTTTTTTTTTATGTTTGCTGGCAAAATCATCATTCTTTAATTTGTACGAGCTTCAAATCATTTTTCGGTTGCGAAAAAAAAAACATTATAATTCCAACTGGACGACGGTAAAACAACATAATCTCATGGGACATTCTAGGGCCATTCCGGCCACTTAAGTCATGGAAAACAAGCAGGCGCTTGTCACCCGTGTGTCACGGTGTGTAATTTTTCAGCTCACGTTCGTTTCTAGAAATGCGACCTCTCGGTGTTCTCCTGGTGCGTTGGTGATGAAGAACTTCCTGATAAATGTTCACCCAATTCCACCCCTGCAGCAGGAGAATAAACGAGAGCTTTTCCCCCGGTGTAGCGACACGCGGGTGGACATGCTGATTAAGGGCGTACGTGTGTGTGGTTGTGCGGTATGTGCGCTTTATTATTATGTGACTTTCATCCAGCACGATCGCACGCTTCATCTTCACGGGCAACGATAACGAGGCGAAGGTTCGACTGCTGTGTTTGAGTGCTGAATAAGACAAACGATTATGATGCGTGTCGTGATGCGAGAGAGAGAGAGAGAGAGAGAGAGAGAGAGAGAGAGAGAGAGAGAGAGAGAGAGGAAGAAAGAATGAAAGAGAGATAGGCCCGTTGGTGGAAAGGAAAACTTTACTCAATCCTCCCCTCGTCCAAGTTCGTGATAATTTGTACAAGTTACGATGGGTACCGGGACGTTCGCGGTACGTGGATTTTGTGACTTTTATGTCTAGTGTCCTGCGCGAGTGGAGGATTTATTTATTAACGAGAACGAATTCCATCGCCTGGCTTGCACACGGGCATCACCGGTCGTCGTCGTTTCTTTTGCTACGAGTGGCGCTTGAAATAGCGCTTCGGAATTCGTTATCGATCGCTTCGTTTTGTTCGCCTAGTGCTAGGGAAGCGACGGGCCAGAAGGATGGATTCCCGTGACTTGGCGTATAATGTAGCCGTAAAATACTCCCAACTGCTACGAAGAAGCAATTGACGCGTTAGGTAGCAAAACTCGTCCAACAGTCAATAACATAACCTCAATTGCGAGTGGGATTGATGGTAATAAATACAATAAGGAACTAATTAGAGACAGAGATGGGAAAGGTGTCGTTCCTGTGCACGGGTGAACATCATTTCGCCTCGAATTTCGCTGGCGGCTCGTGCGTCCTTCTCACGTGCGCGCACCATGTCCGTGTCCAGGGTTCGGTGGAAGCTTCTTATTTGCTTCCGATTTCGCCGTTTCGTGTCGTTGCTTTTTGCCACTCTTTTTCGTCCCCATAACCGACCCAAGCTCAATCCGATTGAGAATGGGAATGGAAGAGAGCGGGCCCCTTTGCGGGGCCAGCGTAACTTCGAATCTGATTATGATGATTGACAGTTCGATTTAACAGGGGCGATCTGCTGGTGCGCTCGTTGGTTCGATTTTCAGTTGGAACAATACGGCGCAAAACTTTTACATTTTTGACATACTGGAAGATAAACAGTGTTGTTTTCCACGTAGACAGTTGTTTGCGCACTGATTTATGATTATGTTGTTATTGCCGTGCGGGGCCGTTGGTTTTATTTTCTCTCTCTCTCTCTCTCTCTCTCTCTCTCTCCCTAGTGTTGTTCAACGTGAAATTAAATATGTTTTCCGGAAAGCAAACATAATTTTCAATCATGTTAATGGAAAATTCAAGCCACATCCTACTTCTCATCACAATCGCAATCGCAATCGTCTGCTTCTTTTACGCTCATTTATCTATATTCCTTAGTTTGTGATGTTTTCTAAAAAGACTATTTGTCAAACTCGTCCGTGACAAATAGTTGTAATTGGAAACTCCAAGACGCGAATATTTTAACGAAAGCCGCGTGCGCTCTACTTTCGACGAATGAAAAATGGCGCCAAAAAAATAACACATCTTTATGCGCCCTTGCGTGTTTTTCAGCGGGATGGAAGCGGGCAGCTCACAATCGTAGCTTAAGATGCCTGCAAGAAACTAGATACAATCAAGAAGAAGATATCGTCGTCTTCTGATCATTAATTATTATGTGCACAAGGAAGCAAACAGGTGATTTGTTCTCGTTAGAAGGAAGTAATGATGGAGACGCATGGTGCCTTTCGAAATTAATGCATTTCTAACAATGCGTTAGGCTTCTATGTAGCTTTTGTTAAAACTTTTGAAAGCTTTTTGAAAGTTTTCCATTGCATGTGTATTTTATACCATTGTTTGTTGTTTTTTTTTAATTTATTCTTTTTAATATAATTTGAATTTCTTTAAATATATATTGTTCATTTTATTTAATTTAAAAATCCTTTAATTTGGTACGCTTAGTTAATCAAGTAAAGTTAGCTTTTATATACCAAAATTGGCCCAAATACGCGAAATATCCTGTGAAACGAAAAAAAAACTATATTAAAAATATTAGAAAAAATTTAACGAAGATCCTTAAAAAAAAATATTTTTGATATTTTTGATTTTTAAAATGAAAAAATTTTTTTGATCAAATCAGTTTGCATTAGTACCGATTGGTTTGTGTGTTTTCGATCATAAACATAAAAAAAATCTAACAATGACTTTTCCAAGATTACCATACAATCAAGACGGACATTGCAATAGATTTCTTCCACTTTCGGGAATATGTTTCTGAACCATAGCATACGGTTCGGATTTGCACCCCAAAAAAAAAGTTGCTATCGAAAAGTTGGTCCTACCTTTTAACGAAGAACTGTCCTATCCACCGACCGTACGGTCTGCCACGTGCAAAACGGATACTCCAAAAGAATCACAACCGTGCGTGCATTTGTTGCGAACGGTTGAAATTTGTGTGCGACATCAGAAACAAAACCAACACATGGCCGCCACACAACAGCCAGCGCATGAGGCAATTGGCGCGTGATTTAAACGAGCTCACAAAACTTTCTCCCACTCTTCCGTGCCATGTTGCTTTGCGTTGAGCTGGAAGAAGTTTCGCAGACGCTCGTCGGCATGTGCGCCCGTTTGTTGCGGGCCAAAATCCCTCGGTGCACTATTTCACACAAGTTTTGTTTTTCGCCAAGCCGTTCGACACCCATCTTCGGCTCGCCTTCTGCCCGTCTCGAGGCGTTTCCAGCTCGCTGAGCTAGAGAATTTGATTTTCAAACCGTTCAAACCGAAAACTTGTTTCGCCTCCGGCTATCTGTGTTTGGTTGGAAGCAAAGATGGGGGTAAACTCACCGAGCACACACCGCCCGAGGCAATGGCAAAGAAAGTGCAGAAGTCGGTTTGATTTTCTGGTTTTGCTAAAAACGCGTTGGCGTTGTTTCCAGCGTGGGTTTTTAGTGTGTGTTTGAAAATTGAAATCGATGCACCACCGGGTCCGGGTTTTGGAGTCGTTTCTCGTTCGCCACATTTGCGCTCACCGTCCACGGTCAGCTCAGAGAAATTGAATACCCGCTCCTTAGTGTGCTACTTGGCCATCTAGATCAGCTTTCTTAGCACAGCCTGTATTTCTCCGCTTGGACACCGTCGAGGATGGGAGTGTGGTTGCCGTTTGCTCCGTTTTTTTGCGGTCTCTCGTTAAATGATCGTTTCTCGAAACGCGAAACGCCGAGTGGATCATCATTAGAATGAAACCATCGGTGCGTGAAACGTCGGAAACGCAAATAAATGGAAAGCAGCTTTCAAACCCCTGAGCTCGGAATAAAACCCCTAACAAATAAGATAAAAAAAACTAAACGAACGGAGAGAGTGTGATGGTGGAAATAAGTTCTGCTGTTGTGCCCCTGCTGAGTGATACATCTTCCCCAGTTTGCCAGTGGCAAAAGTGTGCCGCGGTAAAGATTGATTGCTTTCTGGTTCGCTTGAACTCATCTCAAACGGTTTTCCGATTCGGTCCGATCGGTGGTGGTTCGTTCCTGCTGCGGAAGCATGCGATGGGTTGGAGGTTGGAGGTTGTCTTAGTGTGGTGTTTATTGAGACGGACGGTTTGTAATTGTAAATTGCATGTTTTATTGGTTTGCTCTTCGCCATGTTCGGGTGAGTTGTGGGTGGTGGTGGTGGGCGCGTTCGTTTATCTTTAAAGGTGCGTCTCGAAGCAGGAAGCATTTATGGCGCTGCTTGTTTGCAATTGACGCTTGTGCTGGACCTTTCTAAATGTTGTAGAAATTTTATGTCTGTTTTTATATGAACTGCCATCTAAAATTTAAAAATAATACGTGGATATACGGCAATATGTTATAGGAAATTATGGAATCAATGGGAATGTTGCATTATGAGAAACATTGAATTTGAATTTGATGAAATTAATCATTTGTTCACACTGGAAACGAACGCTGGGGAATTAACGGCCAGATAACAATGATAATGTGTGCTGCCTAGCTTCTAAAGAAAACCCAAAACTACTTTCTCCGCTCCCAACTTTCGCGTGAATCGATTGAGAAAAGCTATCAAAACTCCGAGCAGGAGCAGCAGCAGCAGTAGTCGAATTTCAGCGAACCGATCGCAAGAAGATTATTACGATTTGGCGGATCAATAAACCAACCATCAATTCCCACCGCGCACGATGGAAACGCTCCCGAAAGGATTTATCCGAAACCACACCGCACCGTTCGGTTCCCACAGTTTGACTTTCTTCTGCTTGAGTTTCGAGCGCGCTTTGATCAAATGTGGCGAAACTAATACGCGCGAGAAGAGCAATAGGGGGACATTGTTGGAGGAAAGGGCAGGAGAAACCACGGGCTGGAACGAGATTGTAACGAACTTCGTTTGGTTGTATTTAATTCCCCACCCGCGACCGGCCTTTTTCCTCCCTTGCTTCGCTCGTTTCGCTTCGTCCCCTCGCTCAGCGCAGTGCAATGAATCATGAAGCGAAACCATTTTCTTCCCTCCCGAAGCCCACTGTGGGGGGCGGGGCTGTGGAAAATGTCATCATCATTTTTCAACCGATAGACAAGGGTTTCGTTGGGGCGACGATCGTTCATGGAGGGCGGTAGAAAACCACGGGAAGAAAAGCAGCACCCCCGGTTTGGGTGGCCGGGAGGAGGAGGAGGCGTGGGGCGGGACGAAATGAAAGATAATCATCGTAATGCAATATGCAACCGGCAGAGGGTCGTCCCCGTGGCGCAGGGCATAACTTGTGCCCGGCTGCAAGTGTAATGAAACACCATCGTTTGTGGGAATTTGTGGAAGGAAAACGAACGGAGCTAGTGCGCGGGCAGCGGTCGAAGGAAAACTGTGACCTAATCGCCTCTCTGCTCTGTATGTGTGTGTGTTTGTGTGAGTGCCGCTGCTAGTTGGGCCAGATATCACGCTGTTACGAAAGATTAGACTGATGATGCAAGACGAACGCGCAAATGGTGTGTAAGGCAAGAGAGAATGAGTGTTTTTTTTTGTAACAATACAAATTTTTGTTGTAGTTTTGTGAAAAATGTTGAATTTAACCAAAAACAGATTGAAAAATTTTGCAAATGGTTCCACGGCTAACAGGAGACACTATTTATCTAATTAAATAAATAAATAAATAAAGGAGATACTATTTCATAAAAAACTAAAGCTCGTGAGCACAAATCATCGCTCGGATAAAACCCCAAATGATGTTAACAGAATTGTAAAACATGTCGGGCATAATTAGTTTCAGAACCAGAAACTTTTCCAACAGCAGTCACCTTACCCGCCCAGGCGCATATTTGAAAATGCAAATGGTATGGAAATATTGGGCAGATCCCGGCATGTCCTTGCCGCAGATAGAACATCTCCCCCTTGCGCAAGTGAACCGCTAACAGCAGAGAGAGGGTCATTAGGAAGTCCATGTCGGTCGAACATCATAAACCACATGCTGTTGCTGGCTCCCGAGAAGAAGCTACTCCATCACGGCCAATTGCACGTCAGTCGTCGGGTCGGTCGTCGCATGCTCGCTCGCCTCATTCCACTGCTTCCACCCAGCTCCATCGGGAGGAATGGTGCCGGGATCAGATTCCACGGTTGTTGCCTTTCCGCGTGGGGCTTTGTGATCTATATTAAGCAATCGCTGCTCCGGCTGTGGGCTGTGTGCGTCGCACGTGGAGTGGAACGTTTGCATAATCTGGTGGCGGAACCGTTCGTCTTCTGTTTGCGGGTCGCGCGCGATGATCCCGGTGTGCAGTGGGCGGTGGATAATATTTTTCCACAAAACTCCACGCCCGAAACGCAATATAGTGTGGCCCACCATTGGGAGCGGGTGGGTAGAAAATTCAATTTACTACATCTAATGACAGGATATTCCTGGCCGTGGAAACAGAACCGCCGCATTTGCTAGAGTAGTTTCGGTATGCTCCAAAGCCGACTGCGATGGTTGGCTCCACGTAATCGATTATCTATGTCAACTGGGTCGAACCAAACAAAATCTGTTGGAATCTAGTTGGAAAGCAAAGGATTTTCGCATATCGTTTCGCTTTTGCCATCGTTTAATCTTAATGGTAATGTAAAGTATGCAAATCCGCATTGCAAATTCCTTCCTGTCTATCTCGCGTGAACTAGGTTTTACACCTACCAGCAAACCGTGCTTTGTTTTAAAATCGCACCTTAAAGGATGTCATTTTCTCTGCTTTGGTTCCCGTTGGCGCTCTGCTGTTGACAGCTGCGCGGTAATAGTGCCGTTGACAGCTGTCACTGCAAGTGACATTGCATAACTAACCTTCGCTTAACCTTTATCAACGAGATACAACGTCAAACAGGGGGAACGTTCACAATTTTATTTTCAAAAAGTGTGTGTGTGTGTTTGTTTTTTTCGTTTCATAATGTAGACAAGTTTTGTTACAATTAATCTCATAAATCCTGCAATCTAGTGATTGCTTCGTTTTCACGCTTGGTGGTTACAACGGTTTACAACGGCCACGCTTCGGTGATGCAAATTGTTTCAATTCAATTTGGCTCTCTTTTTGCAAGTAAATTGCATCCAACAAGTAATAAAAAAAAACACACACACACACTGTTTCCCCCTTTCCTCGTTTCTTCGACATTGTTGTCATGTTACTGCAGCTATAAAATTGTACCAATCGCGGGAAACTGCAATCGGCATGGGGATTAATTCAATTCCACCAGTCTGCCGCCACTGGTGCAGTGTGTATGTGTCGCGCAGCGCCCGCAGGGGATAACGGATAGATTGAATTTGGATTTTATCCAACAATCCAATTATACACACACTTGGAGAGCTGCGGAGCCGAAACTGGGGAGGATATTCAGCACCATTGCAATTGCCAGGCCGCACACGTTTTGCCGTGCAATTTGTTGCAAATGATCTGTTATCGCATGCCTTTGAGGTGAGCGGGTAACCATGGTAACCACCAAATGCAACGCAACATTCCGCCTGAAGGCAGAATCCTTTCGAAAGTGATTTAGCTTTTTGTAGCTTGTTCACAAATTAAAACAGGTGTTCGGAATTTCGTTTATTTTACTTCCTGTCACTATGATTTGTTTTTGTGCTAAGTTTACCTTTTTTTTAGCAATTTTTATTCAAAGTCTTCTTTATTCCATTTATCCCATTTGATTGTCACTGTTGAAGAGCTACAGCCGATGGGTTTAGAAACACATATGATAGCAAATATTTGCTCAGAACCCATCCCGGCCCAACTGATCAAACCGCAATCGATCATAAATTTCTTGTCACGTTTGCCTGGCCCCTTCTCCATAGCACCGAAAGAGAGATGTCTCACGCGGAATATACGTGTGTCACACCGTTTGGCCATCGTTTTTCCATTTTCTTACCGGCAAGATTGATCGACCGGGAAATGGACAAAATTCGATTTCACGTTGAAGGGAAGGCAGCCCATTTAGGCAACACAAGACCCGAGGCCGGCCCCGAAAAACAACAAGGATGACCTTTTGCGAGCCGCACGCACAGGACACAACGGCAGAAAGAACATGGGTTTTCCGTCCAGCATGAGAGCGTTCGGTGCGACGCGGTTCGTTTGGTTCGTCCGCATCCTTCCCCACTATCTACGCGGGGATCTGTTAATATTGTTTTCGGTGTGAGTGGTGCTTGATCTAATCCGCTTCACCGGAATATGGGTACTGTGGTGCGTTGGTCCGTTCGATTGTTCTATCATTTTTGTTGTTCCAATTTCCGGCACCAGTTCTGTTTTGTACTAAAGACGCTCCGCTTACGTTTGCTTAGCGCTGATAATGATGTAGGATGCTGTGGGGACGATAAGAGCGTGGAAGAAAAATCGATGGAACCACCAAAGTTCGTGGGGATTTTGTGATGGTGGATCAAGAAAATTCAAGACATCGATTCGAGCGCCACCCATATCTCATCCGTCGGTCCAGCGGAAGACGCTGCGCTGCTAAATTTTGTGTTTGCTACGGGCGGGAAAATCGAAAATCAATTTTCTCATCCTTCACACGTGCAGTGGAAGCCGCCGTGTGCACGCAAAAGCTAAACCATTGGAAAATCCCCAAAAACCTAAAGTCAAACTCTCCTACCCCTAGCTCTCTTGGAGACTTTCACGGTTGAAAAAATAGAAAATAAAAAATAGAACGTTAGAGACACAACAACTGGGGCATGGTTTTGAACCGCTATGCGAGACAGAGAGTGCAGGATGAAGAATAATAAAAAATAATACAACCGAAATGAAACCAACCACTCATTCGTCAGTGATCCCACTGGTCCTTTCCCCTAGCACACAGCCCCGACCGACAGGATAAGGTTTTGATAGGATAACGAGCGTTGTGGCCCACGGGATGGCTCAACCCACTCAGTCGCTTGAAAAAGGGCGGATCTGAGTAGGGATTTGCGTGTGTCATGTTGTGCGTTTGCTAGGTCTTCTCTTGCTTTCGGGTACCCGGCGGTGCCCCAAACCAGGGGCTCAGAAGAATGTTTTTTACTTTTTCCAGTTTTTCTTTACCACCTCCCTCCCCCGACCAAACGACCGATGTTGTGTGTGTTTTGCGACCGACAGCTGTGCATTTATATTTGGACAGATTTTCGAAATGCAGAAAAGTGTGACGATACAGATGTAGACGATAAAACTGAGGAGAGAAATGTTTAAGTGATATAAAGTATAAATATGCATGATATAACATAATTTACATTTTCTTATTGTTTTAGCCTTACTCGTAGTGAATTTGTTATTCGGAATAGAAACCATTTCCTTGATGTAATCAGTTACTTCGTGAAATTCAATGTTTTCAATTTGTCCACTCCTAGTGCATGGATGAGTGATCGGAAGCATGCAGCAATTGGTAAAGGCATGGTGGCGGTTGACTTGATTTGTGCATAGATGGGTTCGAATCCCTTGAATATCATGTTGCTAAGGTTATGTAAAAGTTTGTTGGGATACCTGTCAAATGGCGCATCATTACACTGATAATATAATGGTGTTGGAGAAATTATCTAAAAATAGGCACAACAAAAAATCGTATTTTATCACGAAGAAATTAATTAAAGCTATAAGAAGAGCAATCATAAAAATTAGATCAGAAAGAGATACTTTCTAATAAAAGGTTTCAGTTTTCTTTTTATTAACAAATATTTTAAATGTAATCTTTATCTTTCAACCAAGGTAACTATGTACTGCGGCTCCATACAGTTGTCGTCAATTCTACCATTTTGTGTACCATTGTTTTCGCCTGCACTCGTTTCCGTAGCTATGTTCGCTTGGAAATGAGCCAAGCGGAAATCGACACAACCATCGTCCTGATCGCACACCAAACTCCACCTAGCCGAGCGTGTCAGGTGAAGCCGGTAAATGTGAGTGCTGCTGCCTACGATTCTAGTATACCACCGTAGCATCATTTGTCTTCGTCACGTTGGCATCGCTCTCGATGCTTTTCGGTCACTTTGTGACTGTTTGTGGTAAAATAAAAGTGCGCAACGTGAAAGGAACAACAGTGCACATGTTCATGTTCGTGCTGTAATGATTGTGGTGGATGGTGGAAACGAATGGGGCGCTCGTGCACGAGGCAAATAGTAAAGCAAGCACAGTGTATGCTTAGCTCTAGATCCGCTGGAGACACAAAATTGATTTGCGTTGGATCGGACGCTCTAGTAGTGAAATTGCGACGGACCTAAAGGAATTCTGTTGTCCCGTGATTCGCTTGATATATTTTAATTTCGGGCGTATTTGTGTAGTATGTTTGGAGTTTCTCTTTTTCTCCACTGGGGAAGATTCCCAAACAATAAACCCTGGGATTAGATGTCGTGTTAAATTTTGCTGGTTTGTTTTTTTTTTTTCGGGTGGATTTCTTTTCGGTAATGGATACACCCCGGTCGTTGCGTGCTGAGTACGATTTCGTTTACGTTTCAAATAAATAAGAATAAAGAACTTCTGGACGGTTTGGGGTCAACCCGCTGCTTCCTGACCGATGGTCAATTGAAACGCAAACCCGATAGTACCTTCAAATGCGCAAATGAAATCCGGAAATGGATTAGTTTCTTCCCACCACGGGGATGTTTTTTTTTTCGGGGGGGGGAGTGGCTCTAGCCAGTTTTCCGCCTGGAGTGCTATCGATTACGGACACATCCCCGGTCGGTGTCGTCCTAGGCAGTAACTACTTACAGAGAAATAAATATACCACCAAGGTTTGCTTCTCCACACCCGCTGGTGCTGCCGCTCGGTAATGTAATTTATTTTCGACCTGGGAGCAGGTTTATGAATTGCTAAAAACAAACCAACCACGATCGATCGACCGCGGTTTCGGAGGCTCGGTTCGTTCTACCTCCGACGCTGGTGGTGACCCACCGGGGAAGGGAACGCATCATTAATCATAGGATTGGTATAGTTTAGCACGGCGTCATCGTTGGGGGCGATGCATGAAAGTCAAATGGCTAGACTCGTAAAAACGATGTTTCGGGAACTTTTGCTCATCAATAATTCACAATTGATGAGTAGGAAACTACGATTGTATGTTTTTTGACCGTGTTTTTAGGTGCAGAAAAGCACGAAGGAAAGTTTCACAAGAGTGATATTTCTTTTTCTTAGCATATCGATTTTGTAGCTAAAGATGTTTTGTGATCTAAAGATTAATCCATTGTTTGGTTGAAATTTCAATATAAAATGCCAGTGGCGGGGTTTTTTCCAAATAAATTTATACCTTAATAATATTGTTTGGATATCTAATAAACATCAATCCAAAAAAACACTTTCTAGATGTGTTTTATAAAAAAAATACAATTTCCAAAAAAGGGATTTTTAAAGATGATAAAGCACAACATCTGCGAAGAATATTGTAAAATTCTGTTTCGAGTGAGTGATTACTCGGATGAAATCTCAAACCGCAAACCTTAATCGACATGTGTTCTATTGGAAGCTACTCATATGGAAGCAACCACAAACCAGCGTTTGAATATGTGTTTTTCTTCGCTAAACCTTTGACTTGCGAAAGCTGAAGATATCGAGCAAACAAAGAACCTAAATCACAAATCACAGCTATCGTCTCTGGCAACAAAATTTCAAACACTTCAAAGGCACGACGTTTTAGCGCGCATGGAAGAGAGAACCGTCCAATCTAAAGCTCTTATCGATCGTGAAGTTCTCCATTACAATCATTCTAATCTGTATCATCTAACAATTTGTTTCTCTTTCTTCGTCTTTCTTCTTCTTACAGGTAAGCACTTCAGCGTGGAGAAACATCACACAAGGGCGTGTAAGAATTGTCCTACCGGTGGAGTGTGTGGAAAAAAGTCGACCTTCGCATCGCCCATCACACGCACTTTCTATGCCACAAATTCATCTCATCTTCATCATCATCACCATCATCGTTGCCCCGTCACGTTGAGATCTTTCCCGAAAGATGCGTAAACGAGGGGGCGAGATACCGTTCGGGTGTTTTGCTGTGCTGCAAAATCAAACACCATCGAATTGATTTGAAAAAATCATCATCGACATCGGGGATCCTGCGTCGTTTCGTGTGTCACGGTATAGGTTGTCCTGATTTCGCGTAACTTCCTTAATCCGAGACGACGTCAACAAGATCTAACCGAACTTTCCCGCCTGATGATAATGCTGGCGATTCGTCGAAACCGAAGGCAGAGGCAGATACTCGCCTGTCATGGCACGCTAAAAGGAGCGTTTGGATTCTTTTTTCCAGCAGTGTTGTTTGATCCGATCAGTTTTTTTTCCTGTTCCTTCCTTACTTGCCGTTCTTGACGTGTGTCCTTTTAAGTTCACCGTCTTCCGTTTCTCAACCTGCTGCGACTAGACGCCGCTCATATGTGTTGACAATTTCGCAGCAAATTACCCACCTTAATTTTGACGTGTGCTGTCGGTGTCGGATTACAAACGGGGGCCTCAATCCGGCTGGGCGGTGTGAGCATGGTGATAGTGGCCTTGAAGCGTGAACCCTACGTGAGCCGGAACCACCATCTGCTGCTACTCCGTGATAACAGAATTAGTTCCGAATCGCTTGCGGGAGCAATCCTACGGCAGCAGTGCGACGCCTGGACGCCGGTCGTATCTAGACTTTCCTGTTTATTTTTTAGCAAACTCTCCGGTGGTTTCCGATCCACCTGACACAAACGACCGGCGGTACGTGACGCTCATATTGAATTCCGTGAGCATTCCGTGTTTGCCCCGTGACTAAATTGGCTGCTTTAGAAAACGGTCAATATTCGGCTGGTGACTTCACTTTTTTCTCTTAATATTTTCAGCGAAACTCTTATACGAGGATTATATGGAAAAGTTATCTAGTCTTTAAGACAAGCTTTATGAAAAAGATTATTTTTTCAAGAATTTTGCAATGGTTTTGCTCCTCTCAATTCATACATATGAGGTGTTGAAGTCTCCTAAGCATCTTAATGTGCATCTTAATGTGCAATCCATAAATTCTTTGTTTATCCTCCTTCCAACCGGGGGCTTTATTCAACAAGACGTACTAAATTCCAAACACCGTTTGAAACATTTGTCAAAAACTTATCTGCCATTCGAGCACAATATGTCAGACAATCCGATCTCGTTCGCTGGACGAACGCGGCACGATTCCCTTTTTTTTGGCACGTGTTTTAACGCGCTTCCAAAACTACCCTCGAATTGAATAAAAGCGCACACGCGCCAGGAAGGGAGGAAAAAACTGGGGGCTCCCCATCCGGGAAAGAACGTGAACAGAATATCGATGAAAATCAACCGGTTTTTTTTTCTAGGCTTGTGCGAAAGAAAGAATAGCGTAAAACCGTAGGAGATAAAAGGATGAAATCGACCGAAGACGATCATCAATATTTCGAGCACCGCGTGCGTGTGTGCTTGTGTGTGTATGTTCGTGGCCATCGGAGACATCGCGCTAAAGTGCTAAAGTTAACAAGACCAAGAAATGGTTCGGCAGGAACCGCCTGGAGCTTTAAACTCGCTACAGTAAACACGCTTGGACAGGGCAAAAGTTCTCGAGGGGCTAAGGCGATCAGGATAGATGCTTTCCTTACTTATCTGTGTTGATGTGTGTTCGGGTGCGGTTGCGAATGGATTGACCATTTTTCAAACTTTTTTTTCCCCCAAAACACATAACGCTCGATTTGAGTTAGGAAGTGAGTTTTTTTTCGTAAGGGTCTGATTTTTGGTAGAATTAAAAGAGGTGAAACGATACAAAGCAAGAAAAATCTAGTGGGGCACGTTTGCATTGGGAGGGTTTTATGAAGTTAAGTTACGTTTACTTAGTGACAGACCGGATCGAACCGGGTTTGACGAGGGTATCGGTTATCGCGTGATCCGTACTAGTTTACTTCGAATTGTTTCTTGGCCTTGTCGCAGTTATATAAGTGAGAAAGGTAAACATGACCATTTTGAAAATTTATATTACGAACTTAAATAAAAAAAAACTCTTCACGTTCTTCTTTCTTCTAGAACACCACGAGTGTGTATCGAACTCGCGTTTTCCGCGATATCAAACCATTCAAGTGCGTTTGACTGTTCCAGCAAGATGACAGCGTGATGCGCTTTCAATTGTACCGAAACTGTCATCGTACGGTCGCGTTGTCAGGGAGACAACATAAGTACAGCTCACGCGTCACGTGCGCCTCGGAACGATTGCGGGAACTGTGTGCACTTTCCGGTAGACACCGCCGAAAGCCGGTGAAACCAACCCACGCCGTGAGCGGAGTGTGACTGAGAGCTAGATTGGCATGTGTATTGATATGCAAAAGGCATCGCGCACGCTCGGTGTGGGAAGGTTCGCTATAGACTGAAACCGGTGTCGTACGACTTGGAAGAGCTTTTCCCGAGCAGCTCATTAGAAGTTTTCGTGACAGGATTCCACAAAGTCGTTGGCAGGCGACGAAGATAACACGGTCGGTAACGATTGCCACGAGAGTCGATCTTGTTAAGTATGCGCTACTTTCATGGGCGTGTATGTGACAAATTTGATAATACACTTGGATTTTAAGTACGTGTAGGAAGTTTCCAAACCACCGGGTTTCTAGACGGGTTTCTGCACGGGGAAATAAAAATCTTAAGAGCTTTCAAATACGTAGAACCTCCATGCTGCTGGGGCTCCATTTCTTTCAATCCAATCAAAGTAATAAACCGAATGGACAGATGTATTTCCTTCTTCGAAAAGCTTTCAACCGGATGTTGGGAAATTTGTCTCGTGACGTACTTCAATTTTAATCCTCTCCCAAAAAAAAAAAAAATGCGAGTCGTTTTTGTCTGATTCGTGCTCCAGTTTTTATTCTGTGTGTCATCTATCCAGGGATCCATCGCAAGATGGTCGCGCATGGCAGGAGAACGGCATCGGACCGGTCCATTTGCCGGTTTCGGGAGTTTAACTTTGCTTTTCTGTTTTGCCAACATCATGCGCATAAGAGCGCATAAAAAAAAACAGGACGAATTCGTCGTTAAAATACCGGAAGTACATTTCTACAGTTCTGTCCATTTATCGTATCAAATATGTCTGAAAAAAAGGAAAGGAAAGGAAAAAAATGAAAACGTTCAGCAACGGAAAACGGAAGCAGCGGGACGGATCTTCCTCAAGGCCACCGCCTAGCTACCTTCTGTTCTGGCTGTCTGTCGGCATTTCTTTTGAATTATTTTCTCTTCCCCTTCCCGCCACCCACCCTAGTTTGCCCGTATCTGTTTTCCCTCCGGCCCGAACGATACACTATCGTCCCGATCCCGAAAAGTAAAACGGAAACCTCCATTTATCAGGTGGCACCGAACCAACGAACGAACGAACTACTGGGCGGCGGCGGTGGTCACCCACTTCGTCGCGAGACCACCAGCAGGGTGTTTCAGGTTCCACGCGCCCTGTCAAAACTCGATGGAAAGGAATCTTTTTTCCCAGCGCGGCTGGGTTTGGTGAGATTCATTCTTTTCTCGCGCTTTGGGAACAAAAAGGAGAAGAAGAAGGAAAAAACTCACCGCTCAGAAAAATGGTGCCACTGAGTGTGTGTGTGTGTCTGTATGTGCACGTGCTCCACTCTATTCTGTGCGTTGTAATGGATGCGAAATGGCGCAAGCGAAAAGGGAAGGACAAAGCGAAGCCGGGCATTATCGTCAGAGGATGTACGGAATAATGCACGTCCAAAGTGAAAATCGTCCAAAAAGCTTTCACATTTCCATTCTTTATGTGCCGCGTCGCCACATCTCGTCCTTGTGCGCGTTCCGCCCGTGTGCTTTAGGCCGCGCGATCGATAAGGAAAACTCATGAAATCGTTACACCCCCACACACTGCGCCCCCCAGGGAGGAAATGGGTGAGGTGAATTTTTGCTATCGCCGTTCGACAGCGGCTTTGCTAACTTTTTACTATACGTTTTAGCGTATCCTACACCGCCAATTTTACATTCTTTCGTTCGTGTTTCGGAATGTTCGTGTGTATTTTTTTTTTACTTCATCCCTAGTGCGCTTCGTACATAGTTCGGATGGTTACGCGAACTACTGCCGAAACGCGGGCATGCTAGTTTTTTCAAACGCCGCTAGGGTTGAATAAAATATGATCCCTCGATTGCGGCCGCCCGAGTTCGACAGCCCCAAATGGGGTATCATCGGGTTCTGGGGTTTCTTTCGGAAGTTCTTTAGTTTTTACTACTTTCGAATTTACGACACGGCCGATGTGTGCTGGGAGCGTACAGGAATACGGTGGCCATTAGTAATGGATGGTTTCTGGGGATCTCGTCTTTCCTTTGCACCAGTTCTAGTGGCACGGTAAGTGATCATCTGCAGCAGGTCCCGGTTGGGTACTTAAGTGCAGTGCCGCTCTAAACCTTCATTCAAACCGAAGCCCAAGCTCGGAAGTGAAGTGATACTGCCGTCAAAACCGCGCCGTCCAAATGCATCTCCGTGGAAATGGTACTGTAACGTATCCGTAGGACTTCATTTTTAATGATTTTAAGCAACTGGATGCTCTCCGAGCGACCTGGGGATTAGTAAATCACTTAACAGGGGAGCAGGAAGTAATTTGCGCAAAATGTATTATGAGTTTGTTTCTCGCAGCTCTGTTTTGGCAAAGAATATTGCAAAAAAAATATACTTTTATGTATTTAAGGTATCAATATGTATTAAACTTGCAAATCAAATTACCTTGTAATGCAGGTTGCGAATATTTTCTTCGTCATCCCAAAAATAAAACGGTTAATTCTGATGGCTCATAAAGCATCGTTTTATTTGTTTAGTAATAATAAACACTTTCGCAGATGGAAAAAAGGATTTATTATTTAACCTTAAATCTGTTTAAATGTATTTAGCTAGCAAGCTTAATTGTATCTATTTGACGTACAGATATTCCAATGAACTTATAGAGCAAAATTTCTCATAAAAAGGATGGTTTGCAGTAGTATACTTTTAGGCGCTTGCCTACAAGTATGTAATTTGCTGTAAAAAGAGACTCATTAATTCATTTTAAAATTTTAATTTGGTTTATTCATAACTTAATTTTGTTTGATGCAAAAATCAAGAGTTCTTGTGTGCTCCATAATGTGGTATTGTGATATCAAATCATTCTCAATTTGCGCCAAAAATGTGTTATATTTACAATAATAAAATCTCTTCTAAAATTTTGGACTGGCCTCAACGGCTAAATATATCCTCCGAAGAAGAAACGCTCGTTAATCCTGTAGTAATTAAGTTTACTGATTCTGCTTGCTTAATTTGTTCGGATAGCAACACAATCGGCAAGCTAGCAACGCAATTTCCCACCAGGTGAATTGTGTAATGGTCCTGCGGGCTACAAAATACAAAAAAAAAAATCCCCCGTAATAATGCACCCGGAAATGGAACAATAATACTAGCCACTAGCCACATAGTTGATAGCATTATCCGTGATATTTGATTGTAGGCTACAGCAGGAGAAAGGATACTAAATTAACGTCCACAGCGCACCGTCCTCGTTGGCCATCATTCTTCGGCCGGTCACTATAAAATACACTGCGAGTCTCCCCCAGCACACCGGAGACTCCAACTCGCTCCAACGCTCGAGCAAATGCAGTTTTACTGCTAACGAACCTTAGTTTTCGCTCCTCTCTATGGGCTGATCTTTTCATCCGTTTTTTTTCACAATTTTTACCCACCGCCAAACTTCTCTCCCTCTCCCTTCCCAATGGGTAAGCAGGAGATGGAAATTATGGCCCCGTTTGCCCAGGCCCCGGAAGCCATCGGGCAATGGCAGCGGGGAGATGTAAACATTTCAATTCGTCCGGGTTTTTTTTCGCTCTCTCCCTGCTCTCGTCCAGCGGGGTTGGCTGTGAATTCCGTGGTTTATGGTGGCGTTCGCCAAGCAGCACCCACCCCAGGGGGAGAGGCATCTTTTCGCCCCTGTTTTATTGTGACTAGCGCTGGATTTGCACCAACATAAAACATCATGCACCATCGCACCGCAGCGGGTCGGATTTTTATGGCTTTACCTGTTTGTCCATTGCTGGTGTGCTTTCTTTTCCGTTGCAAAAAAAAGGAAGAAAAAAAAAACCGAAACACGGGCCAGTGCTATCCAAAGGTGGGGAACAACAACAAAAAAAGGAAACTGGGAAGCAGTCACAATAATGATAATTTGCGACGTTTGTACAACGGATTAGCGTTCGTTGGTGTCGTGCATTGTCGTGCGCTGGTGGTTCGCAGCTTTGTTACGTTTACGCTAACGCTCCTCGTGTGGGTGGGTGGAGATTACCCCGCGCACAACAGGTGCAACACCCTCAGCTACTGGTCACAGGAAGCAGCAGCTCCATCACTCATCCCCAAAATGTGTCACGATTGTGATATGAATCGCGTGGATATGGTGCGCGGCAACTTAAACCAGCATGGATGGCACCTTTAAAAATTCAATTTTCTCATCCAAGATTGACGTATAAAATTTTACGCTCATTATTACGAGCGTCCGGTGGAGGGCCGGTCGGTCCAAGCGCGCTAATTGGGGGAATTGGAAACCCCTCCAACTCCCTCCCCCCGATTCTCACGGTGTTATTCGAGCACCCGAAGCGGCCGAAATGGCGTGAAAAGGCTCTGCGACGGTTTTATTTATCTGCTCGTGTTATGCGCTCTTTGCCTCGATTCAGCGATAACGAAGGAAACGACTCTCTGGTGGCACATTTCTCTTGACCGGTGTAGCGCCGGCCGTCCGAGAAGCCAACCCAACCAAGTTTGCCATTACCGGTAATAACATGTGGGCGCTTCAGTGGCACCCTTTTTCGTCCTTCCAGGGACGGGTTTGTGGTCTTTTTTTTTGTTTTGTTTGACTTTCTTCAACCCTAGACATTTTAAGGACATCTTCGTCCGGAGCCAAGCTACCGAAGGCTGCTGCTGCTGCCGGCCCGTGCCCGTGGCCGTCCGTTTGCCCGGAAATAAACCGGTTTCGACCCCATTAGTGCGAAGGTTCGGCGAGCGGGCGACATCCCGTGGTGAGGACCATCGACGGGAGGACATTTTTTATGGTCGAATTTTTGTGTCTGGAATGGTGTTTGTCGCTGTGTGTATTTGGATGGCTCTCGCACAAGATCACTTCAGGCTCGAGTCGCTCATTATGCAGAGAAAGATGGACGCTCGAGGAGTTCCCTTATCGACGCAATTCTCCGGCGAGATGTAACTTTATCATTACCGAAAGGAAGTGTGTTGTTGTTGGGGAGAAAATTTTACTTCTACAAAGAATTAAAAATAATTGTATAAAAATAAAAGCTTTATAATTCTAGTCACAACCATGCGATAATCCTTTTCCGCTCGTCATACTTCCAAAAATATGATCTTCCCAGAAACGCGTACGAGTTTCAATTGTTCGTTACGGTTCGTTAGAAGCACACCAACTTACACAAGGAACCATTTTTGTCGGGCAAGTCGGGGATATGTCCGCCATAATCGTATGCGATGCCAACAGTCAGGCAGGTTGAGTTTTTTTTTTCTTTCGCACAAAAATAGGATGCACAATTGCTACGAAGCAGGCGGGCTGCCATTTGGAAGTACTTGCTACTGCTGGTGCTTGTGGCCGACGGAGTCCATCCCGTCATCGATTTCTCGTTACACTATTGGCAGATTGTTTGCTTAGCCGCGTGTACACGTCGAACGCTTAACTGTCAAGTGTGGAGTGAAAATTATATTACCACACTTCGGCGTCGCTTTGTTTTTTATTTTTTTGGTTGCCTTTCCCGGTGAAAGTGATCCATTGGCCATCATTTTTATGCAGCAAAAAGGATAGCTCGTCGGAATAATACAGTTTTGCGCGAATCTCTGCATTAGCTGCCGGACATTTTTGACAGTGTTTGTTGATCGTGCTTCTGAGCACAGTTTGGGGGTGGTGGCGTGGTTTGGTTGTGTGTGCTTAGACATTTTCGATTGGAATGTTATGTATGTTGGATTAAAATGGAAAATCTGTCGATCTATCGTTATGTATATTGGAGTCTATTGCATCCATTGTATTTAGAAATTCATTCCAATTTCAGACTAGGATTTCAATTTGGGGTATTAAAAAAAATGGATTCTTGATTTTTTGAAAATAATATAAATCTCGAAATTGGTTTTCTACAAGTTATATTAATCTCAAATTTACCAGAAAATATTTTACCCAATCGCTAAATCAACAACAGCTCGATGCTGCTGCTAAGAAAAGCTGAATTCCCAGGAATTCTCGTTTTTGTGAGAGTTTAAAATGTTAAATATCCTGCTAAAACGTCAATTTACGCGTTAGTACAGTGAAAGTAAAAATAATAATTGATTCTTTCAGCATCCGCCTCGAGCTTGGTTCATAAAAATTGATTTTTGAAACGCTCTAGTTGCACGAATGAATGAAATATTGTTTGGAAGTGGAGGGTCGCTGAAAATGGCTGACTTACTTATTACCATCAAGCCTTCTTTCCATGGGCGTAATGTGTGGATTTCGTGGAATCAATATTTTTGTACCCCCTAGCTGGCTTATCGCTTTATGTACCTCATGAAACTGTGATCAGCTTATTTTTCGTTCTTAATTAATTATTCCTTTCGAAATGTTATGCTCGTTAGGTAAGCGGAGGGAAGGGCCTGTTCGTCTCGGAATCAAAGATTATGTTCTTTGAATCATGTCCGATCGTGAACGAATATGTTTAACCGTAGCCACTTAAACGCACCAACAATTATTTCATTCTTCAAAACGTTCTCTGCCACAGACGCTCGACGCACTGCAAACAAGAACTGTTGCTGAATGGAGAATAAATAGCAACCAATCGACATCTCTCCTCGCTCGCCCTTTTAGAAGGTTGGCGCGTGGGTTTTGACTGCTAACCAATCATGCCACTTTCTTTCTTTGCGCACAGTGGGAAGAATGGGTCAACAGGGCCCACGCGCATCAAGCACCAGGCACGGATCGGTCGGTTCGTTTAATTTGACGCACATTTGCGTAGGGTTCGGTTCGATAACTTTCGGTCTAGCGCGCTGCTCCAAGCGCATCTAGCACAACACCCGCAAATGTGGCGAGGTGAAAGTGAATGAATTCCAAACCTACACGCGCCAGACCACTAGCTTTGAAGATCGGGTTGTTTGCAAGGCAAACACAAACGGTTAACATTTAGAATCGCATCGAAAAGTACTTGTTACCGTGGGCATCAATCAATATCGTTTCGATTTCATGCCGGAGGTGTAGGCTCCAGTTAAACACTCTGAATACGTTAAAACTTCATCTTATTTGAATATAATTCGTATAAATTTCAGGCATTGATTTAAGCAAAAAGCACAACACGTAATTCGATACTTGCCATCGCGATTTTAGTGAATTCAGCCCGGTTTGATCGTCCGAAACCCAAAGCGAAACCCACACACGCGTGGTAGCGCCTCGAGTGGTGAAAGTTTCTTTGCCAATTTTGCTGCTCCGTGTGGCTTTGACAGACGTTAAGTGGCCGTGCGACGTGATTCATCGTGGGAAGCAGATGTAGTGGGCGCAAAAATGAAGCGCAAAAAAAAATACCTCAGCGAATCCCATCGCAAAACCAACCCCCCCCCCCCCCCCCGCGACCGGTTTGTTTGGTTTTGTTTTCGCTCTCGCGCTCAAACGTATCAACGTGTTCGTTTCGTTCGGTGGTTTCAATGTGGAGAGCTTTTTTGGGGTTTCTGGGCAAACGGTTTGGTTTAAAGAAGTTCAAACCGCCACCGGGATGACCGCAATTCAGGCTTTAATGGATATGTCCCACCTATACAGACACAGTTTGTTGAATTGCAAATTTGTCTTCCACGGTCCAAAGATCACACAGTTGATTGAATTCCCAGCGGCACTGGTCAAGGTGTGTCTCCAGTTCGTGTTTGGCTGTTACTGTATGTATCATTGAAACATGCCATCGAATTAATCTTACGATCCCAGGTGTCGGTTTTCACATTCTGTGTCTCACATTCCATTCGCATCTCCTACTCGGTGGCGTTTAACGTTTTTCAGCACGTTTCATACGAGCTTGCTAAATTAATCATATTCAATTGGTCGATCGGTTTGTTGGAGATAACGACAAGCAAAACAAAAAAAAATAATCGTTAGCCAATCTTCCCCTGGTCAGCATGCTAAAGACGTGTGAAATGGATTACAATGATAGCGAAGCGCATTTTATGATTTTTCTTCATAACATGAAAAAACATTTATTTAGGTCAGACTGACCATTTTCCGCCTACGACAACGTCTGGCATGTTGGACGGACGACATGTTGTCTGCATGTCCACCGCTGCCATAATTTTTTGCGCTCGGCTGAACTTCATTTCCTGTGGCCGTTCTGCTGCTCGTCGTCTCTAGTACGAGAACTTTATCTTTGCGTAAAGAAGTCTATGTGGATCGGTTTTTAGACCCGACATCAGCCGGGTTCCGGTTCCGGTTCCGGTCATGGAATTAGTTTTGCTGGCGGTTTGTCGCTAGCTACTGTAATTTATTTACTTTTTATATCAAAATAAATCACTCCATTCACCGGGCTGCGTTCGCAAATTCACAGCTGTGTTCGGCAATGCAAAATATGTCCCGGTAAACGGTGGCGCTTGTAATGGATGGAATGGATTAACCTCGCCGAATTAATAATATAAGTGCGAGCTAATTAGTATCTGCCGTGTACGGTGTCGCGCCGTCAAAAGGCTTGCCATAATAATTTATAGCACAATGGATCACACGATTAGTTTGTTGGGCGATAAATCAAGCGCTTTGTGTATCGCGAAAGTTTCTCATTTTCCGCTCCGCAGACAAACCGATGGGTCTCGGTTGTTGGTAGGGTGAAAGTTGTGACGCCCGAAGCGCTTCGTTCTACTGTCACCCTACCGCAAAGGGTCGCGGAAAAATGATCGGTTTGAAAAATTAATCGTCGATCGGTTTTTGGGGTGCGCGTGCCGCGGCGGGGAAGCTTCCGACTTATTAATGGAATTTATAATTAGCTAAGAGACTTGCGCGCCGCCTCCCCACCTTTTTGGAAAGGATCAATTTCATCCTTTCTGATATTCAATAAAACTACCCCAGTAGCCGGTACCGGGCAGCAGGGAAGAAGCATCGAACCTGGTTGCTGGAGTGCCACAGGATGATGCCAACTAGCAGCACCTCGGACGTGGAGTGGAGTGGCTCCCGATGCCACCTTCCGCTCCAAGGGATAGTATTTTAAACTCGTTTGGGGTTTGCGAGCAAAACCCCGAAACCCCCGGATCTAGATTGAGTAATTAATTATCCTCTGCTGCAGTCGGGACTTGGCCGGGGACAACCTTTCGACTTTTTGGACACTTGCAAATCCAACGAAAACTACTGTCATACCGTTGTCACCGCTGTTCCTCAGGTTGGACGGACAGACGGACCGACGACGTTCACTCAAGAGGAAGCAATTAAGAAGATAGACGGCATGAACTTCTCATACTGCGCCCCAAATTGGAAAATGTTTCACTCAAGCTCCGCTCTACCGGCGCGTCAGATAGGGCCTAGGAACCGGGGAGTGAAGTTTCTCGCGCGGGAAGAATAAACGCAAATATAATATAAAACACAGACCTGACAAACTCTCAGCGAGGGTTTCTCCCTTTGCTCGACATCCACTCACGGTGTGTCTGGGTTTAGCGTTTGAGTTTAATTAATTATGAATGGTCGTCATCGTTGTCGCCATCGCCATAATGGCGGCCGCAAGAAGAAGAACATGAGTACCCAAGATGGGGCGTGGATGGAAACATCCTCTCGTGCCTTAACAGCCCTCCAACCAGGGGAAGGAGCGATTTGTGTGGTTGAAAATTTACAATTCAAAAACCAAAAATCCGAAAGGGTCGTCTTCACTGCTGCGTCACCGGGTCTCGTAAGATATTCCATAAATATGTAACATCCACTTTTGCGTCCAAAGTACCGACCCTTTAGGTGGAGCCGCTTTGAGCTCGCTGGGTACGAGATTTCGACCAGCTGCCGACTATAGTCGTTTTGACCCTCGAAAAAAAAAAACGAGAGTCATCTTATCACCATTATCGTGCTCATTTCCTCGCAAAACTTTTCCTATCATTCCCTTGCCCCGGTTTCCATTTCCTTGCAGCAGTTTCCATTTCCCCCAATCGTCATCCTTGCGAAACGTGATTGGCCCAAATGTCGCATCGAAATATTGGTGGAACGAAATTTGGGATGATGTTTAAATATCGATCACTTATCGTTTTTCTTCTCTTCTATTTCTTCTTCTTTTTTGCAGCGTCCGAAGCGTCATGCACAAATATCTGGAGAAGGAAAACGAGGTCAACTTCGATAAAATTTTCAACCAAGTTCTAGGTGAGTTTCGCGGTGCTGGGAAAGTTTAGTTTTTAGCACATCTAGTACGTCACACGTTACGGTAGCGTCATTGGAAAGTGTGCTGCTTGCCAACCCGGTAAACTATATTGGTTCAAATCTCAACTAGGCCAAAGTCCATTACATTAGATGCTTTGATTCACATAAATCATTCCGGTTAGTAAAAAACAACTATCATTGCATTCTCGTTAGAATCACGTGTCCCTTGGCGGTGGCACGAGAGAGCAAAAGGGATATAAAATAGAGAATATCGCTCAACACACTCTTCTGTTACATCTTCACCGCCTCTCGATGTCCTGGCGTGCCCTGGATAGTGGGCGTCATTATTCAACGTCATTTGCTTTCGGTGCTTGAGGAGCCACTTCATCATAATCGGATTGAAAATAATGCTGCACACCATGATGGGGTGATACTTGTGGAAATTTTGTTGCAGTAGTATCTAATGGGGAGTCGGTTTGGTCTGGTCTGTTTGAAAAACTTTCCCTTCATTGCTGATTCAGTGTGTGAAGAGAGATTGACGCCAGTTAGTTGGAATAGCATCAAGGGATTTGTTTTTATGTTTTACCAGACGTCTCTCTGAAGAATTCCTTCTATGGTACCTTTTTTTTTGGTGAACGATGTACGAATCGTATAATTATCTTCACGTGAATGTCTAAGCTCATCCGATTTCCTTCTCTTACATTGATATCATTCCAGGATATTTACTATTCAGAGACTTCTGCGACAACGTCTCTGAAGAACCGGTGCCACATCTAAAGTTCTACGAAGAGGTAGGTGTAGTACTTTTGCGTACCAAAAAAAAAAAACAGCATTCGATAGAAGTCAACACTTTCCAGTGTCTAGGTGACTGTTTTCCCAGTAGATAAATTCATAGCTCAAACGGCATACAAGAACATTTTATCCCCAACCTCAACCCTTTTTGCCCCACCGGAACCGGCCTTTAATGAGCGTTCGTTTGGCTGCTTGGTTTTTGTGCTTCTTGAGAAACCACCCAAAGGCCAAACGCACGATTAGGCGCGTTTTATGGCAGTCGAATGCCGAATTTCCGAAAGCTATTTTGTGAGCCGCCTTGAACGCGCCCGAGGAAACGATATCGAGGAAATGGGCAGGAAACTTGCGGAGCCCGGCTATTTATTGCCAGCAATATTACTTCAATTTATTTCAACATGCTAATTACTCGTTTAATAATAACGATGCGAACCACTCACGCAAGAGCACATGCAAATTATGGCAGCGCCTTGTGCCGGTAAAATGCCGAAAAGAAAAGGATTTATTCGTACAAAACCAAGTTCAATCCGTACGGCGATTCGGGTGCGATTTCTTTTTCATCGGTGGCTCCAGATCCGCATCAGATCTGTGGTGGGTCCTTTTCCCGTGCCACGTAAATCCTGCGATGAAAAAGCTAAACCAAGAAGAATGCAAAGGATATGCTTAGTAGAGGCTGCTAATTAAAGGCGGCGATTTAGGCGGCCCGTAGGCGCTACCGAAACGAAGACACGATCATTAGAACCGACGGCCCTTTGGTGGCCTGCGTGTGCTTCCGATTATTCACCCAAGCGAAACTCATAAATTACGAAAAAGTCGAAAGCCGTGGCTCAGTGGAAGGCAAGCGTGTGCTCACAACAAAAAAAAACTCCGAAAGGAAAGATTAGTTTCCGCGGGCTGCTTGGGATGCGGAGGAGTGAAGGGCGTCTTATTTATTATTTTTTTTATGCCTGCTCCATTCCTCGATCCGACGATGAGTGTGGGCTTAATCTCTTCATCGTGCCCGCTTCTTTCGTTACCGGCGCCGTTCGTCGAAACCGTCTGGTATGGACTAAGAATTGCCTTGGAAACGCAGCGAAAGGTGTTCCCGAAGGTGAAGGTGAGTTCTCGGAAGCTCAGATTTCTCTAGCCCTAAGATTGGAGTGCTATAGCTGGTCCCTCGGCTGCTTGCAATGCTTTCGAAATTTGGCTGCAGTTTCGTTCGCTTCGCGGGGAGAAAATGCGACCGTGCGGAAGGAATTTTGCAATTTTAGCATCGGGTTTGATTATGGACGGCGCTGGGGGAAAGCAATGCGGGAGAATATGGAACATTGCTTGCGTAGTACCCCGGTTCCTGTCGCCGCGGCAGCCTTCCACGGCTCAGCGGCTGTGGTGGACTTAATTCTGAAAATTTATTCGCAGAAAATAGACTTAATTCGGCGTTTTTTTTTTTGTTCCGAGAATATCCTGGCAACATTTAATTGTGTCTCTGTTGCTCAGAAACTGTGAGGAATTGATGTAGGAATGAGAGTTTCTCAAGTTTTTCAACAGGTTTCAGCATGATTTCGATTCGGTGCTAGCGTTTATTTCGTTTGCAGCAGAACATCTGAACAAAGTTTGAATTTTAGTCACAAATAGCTTAATCAATTGAAACTAATTTAGATGAAATAAACAACAGAACAAATGAATTTGATGCGTCGTGTCTAAATCGTCTTATATAATAAGAGATATAAGAGGGAGAAATATAGCTACAAGAGAGAAATCAAGATCAAATACTGATCATAACTATTCCTACTCAGAAAGATTCCTCATTTTTTAACAATATTTTTTGCCTGCCACTTTATACTGCATGCTAATTAGCAAGTGATAAAGACTTGTAAACAAAATGAATGGCCAAACATGCCTGGTGAATGCACCCTTGCGGTCGACGATGACGGATGACGAATGGGACGGATATGTTGACAAAATCCATTCGACCTGCAAGCTACGAGACAACGCATTTATTAAGGCTAAACAGTTCAACCTTGCCAGTTTTTCTCGCGTTTTTGTTTTCTTCTCTCTCGCTAAAGCTTAACGTTTTTCCACCCCGTTCGGCAAGAAACAAGGTGGAGGAGGCAAGAGGAGCGAGAAAAATAAGAGCAAAGAATTGAAACATGTTTGAAGATGCAAAATTTCTCATTTAAATGCAAATTAGGTGCATCGAGGGAGGGGTGCCTACAGTACGCTAGCGGTGTTGGCGGCGGTTAGATGATCTTGACGAGTTTGGCAGCGCTACCACGACTCAGGGCAAGTGTGCGTGTGTTTGTAGAGGACCGCTACCTTTGTTGACAATATTCAACCCACTTCCGAGCCTATTTCCACGCGCCACACACTATCGTCTTTTTTGCCACGCTTCGACGTCCGCTCCGTGGATGACTTTCGTTTAACCTCGCGGCTGTTTGTCGACTTCACTTTGATCGCTTCGAACCGGCCACGGCAGGCTCGCGTCGCGACCGGATACACCCTTTTCTTGCATCTTATTTCTGGGCTGAATTGTTTCGCTGCCGCGCTACTGGTTTTCAAGCTAGCTGTTTTTTTTTTGTTTGCTCAGTTGATAAATGGCGAATGGCACGGATGAGTTATTGCCGTCGGCGACCACATCGCCGCCCGTGCTCGATCGATCGCTGTGAAATCAGAGCATAACTTTCAATAAGCAGCGCAATTGGGTTATTGCTTGAGTTATTTGGGCAAAAGGAGCATCGCAATATGAATTCAGAAACACACGGGTGAATTTGTGGGATATGAATTCGACACCGCGCGCATTTTGTTCATACTTGTAGCAATATATTCCCTCAGGAAACACTTAAAAATAATCGTCATCTGGATTACAAATCGCACACACTGCAATGATAAATTACAGTGCTTTCTAATCGCTTTGCCATACCGTCAGTTGTTGAAAAATTGGACCACCTAAAGTGTGCGCTGGGAGTGATAAATGCGTGCGGTTAGCGTTTGCTTGCCGTCGGAATGGTTTTCCATCGTACATGCCGATCATCACCGATCTCCCCTGATGTGGCCTTGCCCTCGGTCGGTTAACAAGGCGCTAAGAACACTGTGCTACGCTCGCAAACTTTCCACCGCACACCATGCGATTCTCGTGTTGTTATGGGCAACGAAACGAACGCTGTGTGGAGCGCTCCAATGTACGCGAAGGTTACTAGATCACAATCCCTCCCCAGCGGCGTGGAGCTGTCGTTGGAGTGTTTATTTTTAGGTCCATCCACCGGGCAGCTCCAACGACAGCTGCAGTCTAATGTTATTGCACGTGTGTTTGGCTTATCGCGCTATCGTTTCGGTCGCTTCGTTTCGTTTTGGGGGTAAAGTTGGGGACACGAAAAGCCGTTGACAAATAGGCGTACCATCGGTGGGTCCGATGGGCATGATGATGTTGATGCGTCCCGAGCGCGATAACGCTGAGCGAAATGTGAAAGGGTTTTATTTTGCGTTGCATTAACTCCGCAGGCACGTCCCGTGGCCGGATGGATGGGAACGATTCAATTGGCCGAGCTCAATTGGATGACTTTCAATTTAGCGCTGGACAAGGGTTTTTCGGGAGAAATGGAACGGAACGGACGGGAGGTGATTTTAACTTCACTGGCTCTGTTTGCGATCGTTCAATTGGTTTTGGCGTGTGCAAACGATAATTTGTCATTATCAGGGTTGTGTTTTATGGTGCGTGGGGAAGCTGGTGTGTACTGTCATTTATTTGTATTCAACCAATTGAGATCGGTAGCGTATGCAGTTCAATTGAAACGTTGATGTTTTTCATCTGATAGGAGTCATTCGGGATTCGGGATCTGATTGGAGTCAAATTGATGTTATACAATTTAATAATTCATTATCAAACGTTTTTGTTTTGAATATCTCCTATCCCAAAAAACCCGACCTTTCTAAGACCTTTGACACGGTGAGTTTTGGTAATAGTTAGGAAATTTTACCAAACACGATTTAGCTGCCCTTTTCATTTCATTGTCCCATAATCACTGACAAACCACAAGCTCGTACCAAAGCTTCCTGGTCATGTATTCATTTCCCAACACTCGCACACACACACACACACACACACACACACACACACGTTCACTTTTTACCCGCGGGATGAAGCAATTCAATCTGCCGAAATCAATTCCTCTTTCGCCGTGAGACTATTGGCTGGACTTTTCCAATATACCGGATGCCACCGAGGAAAAAACAAACAATCCAAACAGAGTGTGACGGAGCAACGTGAGAGGCAAGGGTATATCGTGTAGGAATGGCCCTCCATGGTGCAACAGGACGATTCCCCGGCCACGGGAAAGGGAATGCAATTTCGTGGCGCTCGGAAAGAAATGCAGATATCCCCTGGAACAGAAAAGGAGGAACCACAGTGCCCGCGGGACTGGAAGCTGGTGCTGAAACCAACGTTTCCGGCACCGGATCCTGTCGTGTCACCGGCACCCATCTTTACTAGCTGGGGAACTACTGTTCTGTTTTTTTTTTTGTTGGGTTCTTTTCATAGACCACCGGACGTGTTTTCTCGATCCATTCCAGCATTCTTCTGCCTTCCCGGGCCGATGGGAACGAAAAAGGATGAGTTTATGTGTGATCCGGCGGTGGAATATCCGCCGGATGGATGTGAACCGGGGGACGGGTGGAGGGCGCCATCGTCCCGGTCGGGGATGAAGTTTGTCGTGGAAATTTTCTTTTGCGTTGATTGCAGTAAACTTTTAAGCACCCCGCATGAACTCCCAGATGATACACCCACACACATACACACATCGCAGCAGTACAAGATGTCGGATTTGCCGCGATTCCCTATCTGTTGCGTGACGTGACGGAAGTACAAGAATTGCCACTCAGATCCGGATGCACTCGTTGCGAAGTCTCTGTAAGACACGGGGCATGACCGATGATGTACACGATAGAGTTTTCTCTTTTCGATTAGTTTTTCCTCCTCACGAAAGGTTATGGAGGCATTCCCGTGCAAGCTTTCGAAGCTAACTACGGTTGCCTGCCGAAATTTCTGGCACGGGAGAGCTTTCTTCCCTTCTAGTAATTCCTATCGGTGGAACCGTCGTACGATAAAACATCTCCTTTTGAAGTACAATCTCGCGCACGTGCAAGCAATATTGAAAACTGGGAATTCAATCACATTCCTCTTACCTCTCATGATCGTTCTTTTGAAGGTGTGCATTGGTATTTTGGTATTAACAGCTGCAAACACAACACAAAGAATCAAAAACTAGCTTTAAAATGCACGAAAGCAGGCATTTTACCTTTCGATGTCCATACCTTAAACCGTTTTGCTATTATCGCCCCTGACCGTATGCAATCCGCGTGACACACAACCCCAGTGGCAATGTATGCTACAGCCGCCATACAAACTACATTCTCAGTTTGGGTGTAACCCCAGTGGCAATGTATGCTACAGCCGCCATACAAACTACATTCTCAGTTTGGGTGTAAAGTCGTGCTCACTTGCAGAAAAAAGTGAGAATGTAGCATATACATCCGAACGCGACTGTAGTATGGTTGCGTGACATTTTCTTCGTTTTCTTTCGCCCGTTTTCGCCGTGGCGGCT
>KI915050.1:1799400-1844065 GCA_000473445.2 Anopheles farauti | reverse complement strand
AAAACAAAGGGAAGGCGAAAGCGGGGAGTTTTGGAAATGAAACATCATGAGGGGCACGCACACAATGTCATTTTTGCTGCGATGTTTCGACCGCTTCGGTGTACGTACACGAAATCCACACTCACACATTGATATTTTTTCAAAAAATCCCGCAACTTCAGGGGAAAGTTGCATAGATTGCCGCTTGGGAACTGATTGGTTTAGAAAAAAGAAAATCACATTACCAGCTCGACGTTAACCAGCGCTCCCCACAAGGCGCAGGTACATATATTTCAATTTTTATTTCCTGTTACTTCCTGCCGCGCTTAGAATCGGGTGTAACTTATGACATTTGTTGTAGCAGCTCCGTGGTGCACCGGAAACAGCAAGCAACCACAGGTGTTGCTTGCGAAAGAACTTCGCTTCGCTTCCGTGCGGCCCTCTTTAACCACTCACTACCATTATTGTGGTTTTATGTTCGTTGTCCATTTCATTACAGCTCCCACCGAAGCTTTTTAGCTCAGGTGGAAGAGGATGGGAGTAACTGACCATTCCCAGCTGTGTGGTTGCGTGCGGTGCGGGCGAAGAACCCGAAGTCTTCTTTTGTTTCTCCGGGAATCAGTCCACCGAGGTGGTGGTGTTCGAAAAGGGTGTGTTGGTTTATGTTACATTACGATGATTGCTTTTTCAAAACCCGCGGCACGCTGTTGTTGTGAACGGGAATGAACACATTGTGGTGTTTTTATTTCCGTTCTGCCCGTCTTTGTTGCTGCTTGTTTTACATCGTTCGTTACGTTCGTGTTTACGTGACTTTATTTATTGTTTTTTTTTGCCATTTTATATTACCTTCACGCAGTTTTCAAGCTTTAAATTAAAAATTCTATTAAAATATTTTATTTACCATTAGAATTGCTTATATTTGTTTTTTTCCTATTTTTCGTATGGTTTTTAAAAATGGTTTCGTGATTCTTAGAAATATTTCCTCTGTTTGACATGAAAACCCCCATTTCGATCGCTCCTCTCGAAGTTGCGCATTTTAATGCATCGTTTGTGTGAATTATTGCTTTGAAGTTGCCGTAACGGAGTCTGGAAAAGTTTGTTGTCGCCTTTCCGCCCGAAAACTTTTCCACCACCACCAGGCTTCCTCCACATTCCCTCTGCTCATGCCGAGGTAGAACAATTCTAAAGAATTTTATTCCCCACTACGGGAGCATCGCTAGTTTTGCAGCAAATCTACGCGCTAGACTTCGGGTCGTATGTTTTTTTTTCTGTTCTTTGTTCGCTGCTCAACTGTCCAACAATTTATTATCCCTCGGTCTCTCTTTCCGCCCTCCGGTGCTATCACCGCAAAGTTAAACCCCATATTTCGTTCCGTTCACCACCCACCCCGGTGACCCGGTGGCCCGGAATATATTTTGCAATTTATTACAACTTATCGGTAGTTTCTGCGATGGGGCGCCAACGCAATCTCCATCGAGTCGTGTCGGTGGTCGTCGGGGGAAGGAAAAAAAAAACATAAAAGTAGATCAGGATGACGATTTCGTTTCCATGACCTGAAAAAACAATTCTTGCAAGCAACTGCAGCATTTTTTACGCTACTGAGCATGAGGAAAATTGCATTCGGCACGTTTTGTGTACTTTCTTTTTAATGGGACTTTTTACTTCTTCTTTTAAATTTGGTTTTACAGTTATAGGGCATTATTAATACGATTAGGGTTAAATTTTGCGACAACATCGTTTGGTCGGAATGCTTCCTAAGCTATAAATAATTTAATAAATAAATGTACAACTGTAAAACCATTTTTCATTTTCTTTCAGGAACGTGATTGTTTTATTAAAAAAGACAGGTTCTTTGGTTGACACTGAAACAGTACGAAAAGCTCTAGCAACTCAAGCAAACTTTTGCCAACCATGTTGCTCACTGCAACCGGTGGCTAGCTGTGCAGAAATGAAATCGAATGAAAGTTTTAATTACAACTCTATTAGTGGAGAAATCCGGCCGCGTTCTCGGACCCGGAGATCGTACAAGTGTCGTGTCCCTCTCTCCTCCGACCGCTCGGGCCGTACCTGGTGGTAGCATCTGCACTGGCGACAAGAAATTACCAACTAGTCTCCATGCCTCAGTGCCTTTCCCGCCCGAGAAGGAGGTTTAATTTTGTAACTTAAAAGTTAATCTAAAAGGTAAAGGCGCGCATTAGTTGCGGAAGCGGAAAAAAAGTTGAGAAAATAAGGTGGCACGAAAGTTTTACCACTGGTGGAAGCAGTTGTTGTAGGATTACATTTCTTTTCACCGAAGAACGTTTCTTTATGCTCTGATTAACTTAACCATTTGGTGTTTTCCCCGCATTTAGTGCGTTTTTCGATACGTTTCGTTTTTCGTTTCTGTGCAGTTTAAATTGAAATGTACCAATTTATATCGTTTTATCATTTTTAATTATTATTAAGAATCACAATCTGTTACGCTGGTAATATCTCAAGCTGACCATAACGTTCCATAGACACCAATAAACATAAACACTTGCTCGTAACAGCAATAAATAAGCGCCTATAATTACAAACGTTCTCACCCACCTCCGGGCAAGGATCGTAAATCTTCCGAGAAACATGACAAACCCTGAAGGAAGGAACCACCACCCGTCGGGTGCATCATACTGCAACTGCAGATGCAGAAAGTGTTCACTGCACTCGAGCCGAACGTGACACACATCCCCCGGGTCCTTTCCTTACCCGTTTCCCTCCAACAGCTTGCATTTGTATCGATTAATCCGCTGGTAGGAGTGGGCTTATTGTTGGAAAAAAGTGAAACCTTTCGAATAGCCATAAAAGAGCAATTAGCAGACGGAGTGAAAGCGCACAGAAAAGAAACGATGAGTAGACATTATGGGTGGTTTTTTTCCACTACGGAGCAACTGGTGGCCTGGAAGAACCCTCATTCCACCCCCCTTCACATTCACATTCATTGGGCAACGTTCTGTTTCGTCACGTCACGGTTTCATTTGTCGTAGAGAAAATTAATACTTACCCATGAAGCAAAACCACCCAGCAGCAGGGCCGGCCAACGATCCATCTGTGAGGATGCATTTTTATTGTTGTGCTCGTGTGTTTTCGTACTTATGCGCGTTCGTTTATACAGCTTCCTTTTCACGAGAGAAGGGCATCATTCCGCGAAGGAAATGCTTACTCGTCGTAATCCTTTAACGCTCCGCCGCTGCAGAGGAGCTTGTTGGACGGATAAGAAATGTTTCTTTTTCGAGTGTCTGTCTGGCAATTCGACAGCAACACGCGATAAGGCTGTGCCCCGTTATAACCTGCTATGCTGATAGAAAGATTGAAAAAAAAACTAAATTTTTTCCTGGAACGAGCCGCTTTGCTCTCTGCTTTGTACATGAACGTTTATCGAAAAGAAATTAAATCAGGCAAACACGAATCAGCTTTCGTTCTCGGAAGCAATCGAACGAATTTATCGGTGCGGAAATGTTCGATATAATAAAAAAATTCGTCGACAGCGCCCCAGTGTGGGAGTGGAGATGGATAATATTTTCTACTTTTCATGCAGTAAAAAAGTACGACGACTTTAAATAAGCCCTGACGAACAAAATCTTTGATGTAGTTTGACGAATAACCAAACTCATTTATTTCGGTTTCGTAAACCAGATGCAAGAAAAACCATACAAACATACACAAACGCACGAACTTCAGTTCATCCACTCCTTCGCATGCATCGGGCTCGAGCCGGGGTTTTCCCGCGCCCGTTTAAATTGAAAGTATGAGTAAACTCAACCATGTTTGTGTTGGCACTTTAATTTCCGCTCTGGCTGTAGTTTTGGTGGCAGCTTTTTAAAAGTTCATTTCCATTCTGTGCTGCTGCCTGTATGGGGCAGCTCTTTGAAGCCATCAACTAGGTTACAGCCCTTGTAAAGAGTTTAGTGAAGAGTGGAAGTAAAGTCAATCTAGCAAATGGCATAGTTTTTGAAAGCAATGGGGTGGAATTAAAAATAATTAAAAGTGCCTTCTATATGATGCGGTGTCGGAAAATCTTTTAATTTGAACAATTTGGTCCAGTGTGGACTTTAGCGAGCAAAAGAACGTTGTTTGAACGTCGACACGTACGTGCTTCGATAAAAGGGTGGCCCGAGTGAAAATTTGGCAACTCTCTTTTGAAGCACACGCAAAGGCGCCAAACATCAAATACCAGACCTGATGAACGATCGTAAGAAACATCCTACCCTCGCCAACACTCGCTGCAAAATCTACCGGTTATAAAATGAATCCAAAGTTTTCCACTCACCAACGAAGGGAACATGGCCACTGTTGAGTTGGCCGGCGGCATGTTTCTCGAGCCGGATTTTACACAAAAACATGGCCTGGCAGCGGCGGTACGGGGAGGCGGCAAGGTGAATATGTTTGCTTTATTTCATATTTTTTGGGGCCACCGTTTCCCGTGGGGTGGGCATTGCGGAGGGTAAACGGAGGGTGGCTGGGCAGGCCAGGGTTGCAATTTAACTAAATTGTTTGTGTTCAGTGTACCATTTCTGGGTTCGCCCGCTTCCCGGCTTTCCGTTGAACCATAATTAAGGTGATACCGAAAAGTCATTACTAAATGGTAGAAAAGTTGGCGCGCTCGTGTGAAAAGTACAATTTTTTTCACTTTTTAGACGCTTTTCAGAGACCCAAGTTAATCGCTCTGTAGTTGGATTACTTTCTGTTGGATTTGGATAGAAATTAAAATATTCGAATTAGGTTCCGGGGGTAGCGTAACTCTGTTTGTAGCGATTCCTTGAATTTATTGAATAGAATATATTTTAAAATCAGTTTACAGTTTGTTTAAAAATAAGCAATAGAAATCCATTCATCTACTTGTCATGAAGCGTATTAATAATAAGCTATTATTTTATTTATAAGCTGCTCTTTAACTCCAGCACAGATGCTTTTCCTACAAAATTAGCCACTTTTACTCAATATTTCACACTAGTTGTACTTCAGTAAAAATACTTGCCTGGGACAGTTTGCGGATTTTTCTCATTTAATGTCTACGAATGGTTCGTTAGAGATTTCATATCCAATCTTGCAATTATCTGTTTAACGATAATTTTATAGGTTCCTATGTTTTTAAATCACTTTTTGAACGGCACCGATGGTAACATTTGCTAATTTACTAACTGAATGAGATAAATATTGGCGATAATGGTCCGTTTGTTCATGATGAATTTCCTTCTTTTTTGTTTTTATAAGAATGGCTCACAATTTCTCAAAAAAGCAATGAATCAGTTCTTATCACAAACGAAGTCATAATATAAATTTAATTCAAATTTAAATAATTCCCCTTAATGGCTAGTAACCAATTTAAGGAAGGGTTCTTTCAAAGTTCTCATAAATTGTGGGACACCCAATAATATCTAAAATATTGTTAAATTTTATTTTTAATTTTTTTTTAAATAAAAGAAAATCTTTAAAGTTGACATTTTGACAATTCAAAATGAAATGAAAATCTCGTTGTTTAAAATTTTAGCTAGATAGTAATAATTTCAAAATTACTATGATTATGAGTAGCTTATACAACAATACTATGATTATGAGGAGTAAGTTTGTTGTTTGAGGTGTTTTTGATGACTTTGAAAGCGTTCCCCTTATGACAGTGAAAGCACAAAAACATGAGCACATCAGCAATCCAATCTGCTTGAAAGAGCCCGGGCAGTAATCTATTCCACATAGATTTATGGTCCATAAGATGCGTTTTCAATTTCCCAAAGCGAACACCCGTTTTGTTGTTACCAGTCTAGTTTCAGTAACAGACATACAGAAAGGTGTCGCACAACACGAACACGGCGCACCATCTGCATAAAGAAATTGGAAAATTTACGTCCCATTTCTCCTATCAGCGTGGGGCGGGGCTGCTTGGATAAGACTTGGATCTCGAGTGATCCAGCAGCCGAACGCCGAAGGAACCGATCCGGGGAAGTGTGACCATCTCCCGGGTGGGCACATTCCAAAACCGGACCTTCCACGAAATTGGACTCGGGATCGTGCGGTTAGGTGGAATGTTTTACTCATCCTCCGACGATTTCCTGCTACAAAAAAAAAAAAAAAACAATAACCATGCCAGATTGCGTTGCAGTTGCACTAGAAACCCGCGTCGTTCGGGGAAGGATCCGATTCCCGGCCGGCAAAAAGGGTTCCATTGTTCCCAGCCCCTCCACGGCCCAGATGGCAGGTGAGTGATAACAACGTTTTGCCATTGTGCGCCATGTTGTCGGTCCCGGATGGTTGCGGCCGTGTCTAAATCACGCTGCACAGACCCCACCGAGACTTCCCAGCTTCGTCCCCATGGGGTCGTCGGCTTCGTCGTGCAAGCGTTTTCCGTTTCCGGCACGGAACCCGAGTGTCACCCGAGGTTATCTGCGAAAAAGGATAAGTCACTCTGCGCGGGGCTTTGCGCGCTGCTTGCGGAACCGGAAGAGAGCGCCCGAGGGTGGGTGGTTCGATGGTGTGGTTTCGGTGGTGCAGATAAACGCCAACAACATCTGGACTGGTTTCACTGGTTGAGCTCACGTGCGTGTGAGTACATTGTTCGCCTGCAGCCGTGCGTTAAACAATCCGAGATCGCTGCAACACGACAATCTTGTTACATTTTAAGTGCACATTCTTGCCAACCCCAACGGCGCTGGGATCTCGACTACGTTGCTATACGTTGCTCGCCGTCCAATGTGGGAGGCGCCCCACACACGACGTTCTGATTGCCACAGAATCAGATGTGTGGAGGAGGTTTTGCGTTCGCAAAAGCAACTTTCATTTTCCATTCCATAACTTGTAGTTCTTCGCAATGAAAGCCTTTTCTATTTTGCACTTCTTTGTACGGAAGCAATGTACAGAAAACGTCAGCACAAACCTTCCTTTCGCTGCGCTAGAGCTGAAAGCAGAAGCAATATTATGAGGCATTACCGCTGCCATGAACGACCGACTACTCCTCCTGGTGTTTCTGTCCCGTGTGCTTTTCAATCAATTAAAAAAATATATATATATATCTAAAGTAACAGAAATCTCCCGCTCGTTCCGCCGCTGCCGGAATGGATGGTGTGATGGTTTTTCAACCAACCAGCACGCTCGGGCAGTCCGTGTCCTCCCTCGGGGCTGATGAATGAATGATGTTTACTAAATAGCTACGCTGCCAGCAATATCAATAACAACGTGCACAGGCGGCGGCTTGCGAAACGATGAGAACACAGAATTCACCGTTGGTGGGTGGAGTGGGAAAACACGTTCCCGTCCCCTTCGCTCCTGCTCACGGTGGCTTCGTGGAAAGTTTTCTTTTGTACATCACACACATACACACACACACGCGCGCGCGCGATATATTCACGGGCTTTTCGTGTTGATAGAAATAAAAAAAAAAACCTTTCACTTTGATGGTGGTCGCCTGTGTTCCGTCTTCCCTCTGGCCGGTGAGTTTATATACACAGCAATCGTGTAAAGTAAACCGTGTTCAGCTTCGGGCTGTCGGATTGGAGGAAACATACCCGGTGGGGCTTGGCCACACGTACCGATGCAAATGAAACGGTAACCGTTGATTACGGGTTGTATGGCATGTATTTCGTGCTAGTAGAATCGAGCTTTGCAGTATCATTCCCGTAACGGTTTGTGAAGAAGAGTTTAAGCGCCAATGTCCGCCAAAGTGTTTCCGCAGCATTGCGTCTTCGCTACAGGAAATAACCTTTTTTCTCTCTCTCAATACGTCCTTGCCCCACTTTACACCTCGCTAACTATTGCTAACTTTACACCGTGATTTTTTTTTCCGAAAACTCTTCTTCAAAAATGCTTCCCAGCGGCTCCTGGCTGTCGCTTTTATAATGCGGAGCGGGAGATCGGCCACGGGAAAAATGGGTTTTCCGTTGGGTATGGGTGTATAAAAAAAAAACTCGCCCCTCGCTGCTCCCCTCTCGAATGGGGTGGTGGGCAATGTGGTTCGGTGATAAACCACCTCGGCACTCGGTGGTGATCTGCCGCCCGCGTGCAATGACTACCGGGGATTCCTTGAAAGGAAAGGTTTTTATGTTGTTTATCGAGCACCGGGCGTCTCCATTCTGTTGCTGAATGGAAATTGAAAAGCTCCGCGGCGACGCGAGTGTGAGCTCGGCTTTGTGAGCTCGGCTTTGTGAGCAAGCTACTGGGACTGACAAGGGAGAAAATAAAAACGGTAACTATACGAAACCGAAGGAATTTAAGAGCTACTTTTCAAGGACGTGCTTTGCAATCGTGAGCGGTGAGGGTTTTTAAAGCATCCTCGGGGGAATTTACTACATTGTTGGGGTTTTGAAAAGGTTTACAAATAACGTTTGCTAACAGGTTAAACCATAATAAAAACCCATAAATGACATGTTTTTTTTAAACTTGCTTCAATTTGCATCTCATTAACATCGAGGCAAACATTAGCTGGTAAAAGCAGGATATCAAAGTCTCCTGCGTAGACTCTATTAGGAGAGTTTATTTTTAAGAAGAGTCTATATAGAAACGTTTTATTTTGGAAAAGTTTAATTGCCTTTACGTTACTGGTATGTTATGTGTTTGTTTTCAGATTTAAAAAAACATCAATTGTTATTATTAACTCTTAGAGAGACAACGCTTTCGGTGGGTTGTGTCCTGTTTCGATTCTTGTACGATTAATTTACATATTCGTTTTGAAATCGATTGTTAGTCGACCTGTGATAAAGAATGTTGGTTTAGTAACATTATTTTATTCATAGTTATTTATGAAATAAAATTTTGTGTATTATTGTATTGAATTTATTGCAATAATTTATTTTTACAACGCATTTAATCTTTTCGTCAACTATTTAAAAAGTAAATATTTTATTCAATGTTGTATTTTATTCTTTTCGTCAACTCATCCAGGAGTCGGTTCGTTTAAAGCAGTGAAAGATTTGTTATAAAATCATTATTCATCATCTGATCCTTTGTAGCTGGAAAATGTGTAAATAACTTAATGCACACAAATTAATCCTTAACCTTTTAATCTTGCATACGAGCTGTGCTGCAAGGCATTCAGTGCACTTGGTTGCTCCATCCGGTCTGCGTTGTATCGCAAACAATCCAATCATTCTTCTTTACAAAATGAGCAACTATCTCTGACCCTACCCGATTGTCTTCACGCTAGGGCTGCCTTTGTTTACAAAAAGGTTAGTTGCTTGCACTACACACACACACACACACACACACACACACATACACACACTGGTGTTGCTTATCTTTGCGGTATGCTCACTACGAAAACGAGAACACTTAAATGTGCATTCCCAAACGGTCTAACCCGCAACGAGGGGTTTGCAATCGATATCTCTAGTGTACTGCACATGCACAAACTACACACACACACGTTCATAAAAGCACACCGCAAGATGTGCATCGCATCGATCCAGCACGATAAGCGCTGATGAAGTAATTGTGCAGCTTTCCTTGCATGCGGCGCGCTCGTAACTATTAATCTTTCCCCAAAGCGTACCGTGCAAGCGCTTCGTATATCATCCGTCTTCATCATCACTTTTCAAAGGGTCACTTGCGCAGGGGAATGGCCGATAAGTTTCGTTTTCTCTCCCCTGTGGTGTGCTTTCGTCAAGCGAAAAGGTTCAAACATCGATCGAGTGAGGTAATTTTATACTGTTTTTTTTTTTAGTAGCACAAATGCCATTCGTAATGGTGAAAAATGGTACGTTCGGGTTTTGAAGAAGGTATCGGTGGCAATGAGTGCGATAATGATGATGATGATGATGATGCACATGAATTGTCCCAGTGCTCGCGCATGTGGGAGTGATTTATTGCGTACATTTACCGTGACTTTAACTGATTTCACCTTTCAATTGGCTATTCTCTCTCACTCTCTCACTCTCTCTCTCTGTCTCCCACTTTCTATCTTTATCTATACTTACCTGAGGGCGGAAGTTTACATCGACGCACAGTTGCGAATGAAGCTAAAATGGCTGAAAGAATCATAGTCAACCACGGTTTTGTTATTATCGAAGGCGAACGATTTATGGATTTAGGATCGTTTCGTTTCGGTAATTTAAAGCGCACTTTTTCGGATCTTTTTATCGCACCGGCACCACAGCACAGCGCTAATACTTTCATCCGCCGATTCCAGTGCAAATTAAACAGGAAACTTTCAGTTTTCCATGAAAATTCCATCACATTCGAGAAACGTTACACGCACACAACTGGACCCGAACAATGACCCGATTAACTCGTCCGGTGGCGGCATGGAAGGAAGGTATGGGAAAGTCCTCATTCCTGTTACACTTTCCCACACATCCACACGGGCAGGCAAATGGCGGCAGCACGCTACGACCAGGCACACAGGCCCCAGTCCCACAAGCGCCCGGGTTGGTCATGCGTTATTAATGCGTCGTCGTTTCCCGGGAGACCCTGAGCCGCCTTCCGTGACGGGAAGTTGTTGAATTTTGTGATTGTAAATATTTTAGCAGCTTTTCGAACCGGAGGCTCCCCAACTCACTGGAGATGTCCATCTAGGTTGTACCCGGTGCGAGAGGTAGAGAAAAAAAACCTAGAATTCGGATTTTCGCATTGTGAAACGGCTGATGGAAAGCGATTTGGTACGATTTTCTCCCGTACCAGGCCAGGGCTAGGTTTTGTTGCTATCATTTATCGAGGTTTCGTGAGCGCGCGCGCGTGTGTGTGTGTGTGCTATTTCCGAAAAAGCTTTGTCTCTAATTAGTTGCTGCGTGCTAGTTGACGATGTTCGTTTCTGACCAATCTTTATTGTGGTTTTGATAATCTCCAGACCGCTTTGTGCAGAACGTCGCCGGGACGGAATGGAAGCGAAAAACTAGATCAGGGGTTTTTTGGGCTTTTAGTGTAATGAAACGTTTGACCGGTGATTGATAAAGCTCTTATTTTACTTAAAAATAGGATTATGTTGTTTTGTTTTATAAAAAAAACATTATAATAGCGACCAGGTGCCATCGCACGTTCATCACCTTCAAGCAAGATTAATATTCCCGCTCGGCAATCGTGCCCGTTTTATTTTAAAACAGAGCTCCTGTGGAAATTAATTTGATTCCCCCACATCTTCCTCTCCCACTCTCTCCATACTTACCACCGGCTTGAATCACGGCATTCGAGTGCAGCAGCATAGAAAATCGCTTCATTCGCGCGACATCGTTCGATGGAGCGGAAAATTGGGCACAATTCATGCGCGCTAAAATGTGTTCGATGTTACTTCATTCGGACACCGCGCGCGGCCGCGACCGATGAGTGAATGCGCGGGTGAGCCGCACCTGTCTGTCACACTACGTGACCACGCGGCGGAAAGAGCGGGTGGACCGCGGCAGAGGCAGTGGATGAAAATCCATCTGATCATAAAATGACGAACGCGAGGGAGAAAAACTTTTTTTGCCCACCATCCCCCACCAACCGTCCCTGCAGGGTTTGCCTTAAAAAGTGTGTTTACCGGGTTCATGTTGCTTTTTATTTTATAAAGTGTGTTTTCCATTTTTATTTTCACGTTTCTTTTTTTTTCGGCGTGACCGTTCCAACCTGTTTAAGTTTGATGTGTTTGTTCGAGTTCTCACTCCACCTCACTCAACAGCGCGGGAAAGAGAGAAAGGGAAGCAATGTTTTACCAACATTCGTGCGGATTCTTTGCGACGCACAGAACACAAACACGATTTGTCAGCTTCCCGGGAATCTCACTATTGAGAGGGAAATAATAAAGCAATCATTCATGCCTTTGCTAACAATCTTAAGACGCTGGGGTGAGTTGTGAGGCGGACCATAATTTTTTTTGTCTAATTTTTAGAGCAACTCCTGTTCCTCGAGCTCGGAAAATCCCGCCACAAACAGTTTCCCGCTGTCCGTTTCCACGAAATTCATAATACTTATGTTGTGCAAAACAAACCGCGCACCCAGCGTGATGGTTTCGTTTGTTTCATAACGGCATTCGTAGCGCTTGTAGCTTCTGCTTATCACGCCTCTACGCACACCAAATGCGGTGCGCCTTTTAAACGAACTTTCCCACCAGTTGCTCAAAATTTCCCGGACACGGTGCAGTGAAAACAAATTTTTCTCGTTCGCGCTCACCCTCGGACGGATTGCGAACCGTTCAAACAACATCAGCACCAGACAACGCGTGTGTGGTGGTAGTGCGAGCGTTCCGTACCGCGCGCGCGGTAAAGGAATAAATCGCCCCGATCCCCGGACGTTTGTTTGCGGCTCGCTGGATGATAAAACATTGCCAACAGTTGGCGTTACCGCATGCGAACAGCTTCCCCGCCGGTGTTGGCTGGTTGGTTGGTGAAAGATTGCAAATTTAGTACGCGCTGAGTAGTGGCGTTTTCGAATCGAGGGAAGGGATACCTTTTGTGCCGCTGGCGAGTGCGGAATCGGCGGTGTGTGGCATGTTCTAAAAATAGTCCATAACTCAGGCGCGATCGGCAACGGATATCTGTCTCCCAGCAGGCGTCGGGAAAACCGTTCGTGCCTTCCAACACCGAAACCAGATCAACGGGTACGCTACAGTGCGTGATCGGTTATTCGAAGCAGAAGCGGAAAGAAGCATATTTGTGGGGTACTTTAGGGCGGATTAGTAGTATCCAGGGTGCTGCGTAGGACCGAAATCCTGCATTGACTGTGCGTGACATTTGAAATTTTGAATTTAGACGCTCATCCAATAAAAATTGTTATGATCTATGAAGAGCTCAATCCTTGAAATTTCCATTAGTAAAATGTGTTTTTTTTTGTGTAAAATATGGCTGTGTGATTTGGCACCTATTAGTATGCAATTTGCATAAATTACACTAATATTAGCAGTAGTTCGCAGTTCTTGTTAGCATTTTCAGTAAGTATTTTGTAGTTTAAAATATGTTTTTCCAAATTTTACAGACACATTACTTCCATAACCATGCATGGACGTTTTTGGAAAAGAATTATTTTGATATTGTTTTTAATTTATTTTTTTCTAAATTATTTTGAAAAGAATTATATTGTTTAGCAATACTGAACTATTGAATACATCTAAACATGTGAACATGTCTTGATCAAATTGGAAACATTAAGGCTAATTAATCATTCATACGATTTTACGAAAGCTAATATGGCTACATTATTCACATAGCTAAATTATTCGCCTAGCTAATTAATAACTACATTATTCACATAATTTTCACGCTCCAAAAATAATTTAAATTTATCAGAATAATAAGTGGTTTGATGGTTTTAAATTGTGAATTGATAGTTGATTTGGAGGTTTTAAATTATCCACGATTACAATCTTGGTCCATGATTTCGTTGAATTTAATATCGTTGAAAAATTGGTTAGAAAATGTATTTGATGAAATAAATTTATAAATAACTCTCTAAATATCGTAGCAATGTACAGTTTGTTACGAGTTTAATTTACCAGAATAAGACGATTACACTTGAACTATGATTAAAGTTTACATTTGAGGTTGATTTTTTTTCGAATGTTGCGCTTCAACTTTTACCATATTTTACACACATAATTGTTAACTAATTCGCCATTGGATGATTTTTTTGAATCATAAATGGTAAGGGAAAAATTGTACTTCTTCCAAGAACGATTCGGCCACAATTTTCTCAGCGCAACGTCAAATCGTTTTGAACTCGACGTTTAGCTCCGGTCATGCTCGAGTGTACCGCGAAAAACTTACCATAAGCACGAACGCGTGCAAAGGACTTAACGATCCGCAGTGAATGTACGCACTTCTAAAGAAGCTCCTCTGCCGCACGGTAATCCTTCGCCGACCAAAGCGCTCAACCATCTACCCCAGAAAAGTGCCGTCTCATGTTGTGCTACGCAAAAAAACCGGATCCGGCACGGTACGGGCAGATAAATCAAACAACGATCATCAGTCAGCGGAATAAAATCTCCATAAACAACCCGGTCGGATGAAACTGCCAGATTTCGGACAAGTTTCGCCATTCACTTACGCGCGAATCACATCAGAAGGATTAGGGCGAAAGCGAAAAGTGATGTGGTTGAGGCGGGGGAGGGGGTGGGGAGGAGGAGTGGTACATGTTGGGGGAGTGGCGCTTTTTCAAGTGCGCGCTGGACGATGGATGGGAGGGGCAAAATCGATTGGTGAAACTCGTGGGGATAAGCCATCGTTCAAAGATCGGTGGAGCAACAATAACCACAACAAAAAAAAAATAATAAAGAAATCGTTCGTTGCTCTTTGTTCTGCGATTTCGCGTACGAGTCGTCGGACAAGTTTGTCTCGAAAATCCAATAAAATAAATTTGACAGTTTGCCTGTTGGTTCGTTTGCGCTCGTTCGGTGGAGACAAAATATGGGACCCATGCCAAACACGGGGCCCGAAATGTGGCTACATTATGCTTTCGATATCGGATTCTTTTCTAGCGCCCACCGGAATGGAACACTACACGACCACCAACGCGTTCGAAGATCAATACGAAAGGCGAAAGGAAATACACGACCGAATACAGCGAATACAGCGATGGCCATTGACCACACTTGGAAATCCTCATATCTACAACGTTCCGGTCCTTGGGCCGGGATTGGATTTCATTTCTGCATTTCGCACAAAACGAAAATTCCACGGGTCTAAAATTCGAACTATTGGCTTAGGTTGTTGCGATCGAAAAATGTAATCTCGAATCGGAAACCTACAGAAGAACATCCAATAACGTTCGAAATCGAGTAAAACGGGAGCAGAGCAAGTAAAAGAATAAAAAAACAACCGATCATATCCCCTTTCCGGGCGTGTCTCGTAAAAATGTAGTGTTTGAGTTGGAAATTTTCGCCCCACTTTTTTGCTGCTTCAAATTCGCAATAAAAAGAAAGTGTCCCCGCGGGGAAGATGACTGCCAATCTGGGGTTGTGGTGGAGTTGCTAAACCCCGCCGTACAAACTTTAATCTCCGCGCCAGGATCACCGCGTTCGTTTACTTTTGTGGAAATGAAAAACTTCACCATCATGTTTCGAAATCGCGTTTCATTTTATTTTTTTTTTATTGGTTGGCCTTGCTGGCCAACGTTCGCCAACATGTATTGAACCACAACCCGGCTCCAGGGAACGCTCGCGGGCAAAACTCAGCCACTAATTGGTGCTATTATTCACCGGAATTTGATCGCGAAATGAAAAGCAATGTCCTGGCGCCCGGGCAGATTACGTTCGATAGGCAACAAAAGCCTACACGCCACCATGGATTTGCGCTCCGTTCATGGACCATTAATTTCTGGGCTTGTGAGAAGAGCACGGGAAGGGAGTAAATGAAAAAGCATTCGACATTAACGGCTCTCGCTCGCGTCGACCAGCGGTCAAGACGTGTCCGCTTTGGCGTACCATTGTGTGGGAAATGGAAGGCGGCAAAGGTTGGCGAAACAATGAAGCAGCAGAAAAAAAAACCTTTGCCGTCGACGGGAGTTGAGCCGCTCCGAACCAAAATCAGCCATTTTCCGTTTCGACGAACGCCGGGACGATGACGATTAGGATTGGGTGGAGCGCGCTCTCGTGAAAGCGAGAAATAATAATATTGGATAGAACTGCACAACTTGCGCTAGAGATTTGAATCGAAATGATGGTGTGCCTGCTGCCGACGGCTCGGGTGCTGGTGAGGGAATGGGCGCAATGGGTTTGATTAGTTTTTCGCCCGGAGAAAAGGGCTATTTCGAGAAACCGGTTCCGAGTTTCATTTTATTGGTGCTCCCGAGAGAGAATGAATCCGTTCCCATCTGTTCGAACACCCTTTCCAGTGTTAAACGGCGAATTGGAATTGATCGGCAATAAGGAAAACGATGCTCGGCGTAGTCGTGATCGGTGATGATTCACAGCCGACCTGTCTGGGGTGTTCATTTTTGTTGCTTACTAGCTGATTGCCAGCATCATCCAGCCTGTGCAAAGAATGTTTTAAGAAAACTCGCCATTTGTATTATACTTAATGTCATTTTCGAAAAGATTCCGGTATTAAAATCTAACCAAGGCTAGGTAAGGCAATTCTTATCTCAAAGGATTCATGTAACATGAATTAGCTCAATTCAGATATCACTTATGTACAAAAATTATCTGGAGAAATCTCTTTAGAGAAGGAAAAAAAATTAAATATTCCTTTTTCAAATAATCTAACGTGAAAATGAATTTTCAAATATTAAAAAATATTCACTCTTGAGAAATCATTCGTTGTGTTTGAAGATTCATTCAATATGATGCATGTTACATATTTAAATTACTATTAAATTGAAACTCTCTAATTGAAATGTAAATTTTGCATTCGAGTGAACTCATCGCGAAAAATAGACTTGGTATTAAAATTTAACCAAGGCTAGCTAAGACATTTTTATCTCAAAAGATTCATGAAAATTGAATTAGCTCAATTCAGATATCACTTATAAATAAAAATTATCTGGAGAAATCTCTTTAGAGAAGGATCATGAAACATTCCTTTTTCAAATAATCTAACTTGAAAATGAATTTTCAAATGTTAAAAAATATTCACTCTTGAGAAATCATTCGTTGTGTTTGAAGATTCATTCAATATGATGCAGGTAACAAATTTAAATTACGATTGAATTGAAACTTCGTAATTGAAATGTAAATTTGGCATTCGAGTGAATTCATCGCGAGAAATTGACTTCGTATTAAAATCTAACCAAGGCTAGGTAAGGCAATTTTTATCTCAAACAATTCATGAATTCATGAAAGAATTCAAAAATCACTTATGTACAAACATTATCTGGAGAAATCTCTTTAGAGAATGATCATGAAACATTCCTTTTTCAAATAATCTATCTTGAAAATGAATTTTAAAATATTAAAAAATATTCACTCTCATTCGTTGCGTTCGAAGATTTATTCAACATGATGCATGTTACATATTTAAATTACTATTAAATTGAAACTCTCTAATTAAAATGCCAATTTTGCATAATTTTTGCCAATTTTTGTAGGCGTTCGAGGTGTCCGTAAAAACAAAAAAATGCCTGTATTGATCAGTTATTAGCTACCCAGTAGTGTTTTTAATCAATTTCTTCCCGGTCTATTCAAGCGAACAGTACCCGTCGCATTCCGTCGACGAGTTGCGAAATTTCGGAGCGTGCGGTTCTTCTGTGTTGGTTCAAACTAACCATGCCAGGCATCCCGGTAAACAGCGCCAAACGAGTGCTGTTCTTAACCGATGCGCACAAATAAACGCTCATTACACCGAGTCCCACAGCGGATCGTTTGTGAGTGTGAACACAAACCCTGCTGGCCCTGGCTAGCCGGATCGACCGGAACGACGCTCGACATTCCATTCGCCCCAATGACACCGCGGCCGCTCCGCTCCGGCGGTGTGTGGACCAGCGTATTTGTGTGGCTTCAACAAACAAGCAAACAAACAAACAAATCCCATTCAAATATCTTGCCCGCGAGAACCGCGAAACAATTCGCCAGCGTGGGTTTAATTGAACAGCGCGATGCGAGAAGACCGCCGGAGGTGAACCGGCGTTGCCACACCAAGGTTTTTCCACTTTACCCAAACCGAACGCCGCCGTGGGGAATGAATCCTCCAGCAGCTGGCAAGACAAGTGAGCAAGAAATGTAGAGAAACGGTTGAATTATTTGTCTGCCGGTGTGCTGTGAGTGGTGTATATGCGGTTAAGTAAGGAATGCTTTATTTTACTGTCACGGAATGAAGCAGGAGTCACACACCCGCTGGTGACGTGGGTGACCGGCCGTGGAAAGCAAAATTGGATTACGGGGCGGAACTTAAAAGAATTAACAATCAAGGGTGAATAAAATTGCGAACAAAGACAAAGGAGGAAAGCGAAAATCTGGCACATTGTGCCAACGGAACAAAAAAAAATGTCACTTCGTGTTAGTGTGCGCACCTCCGGGAAACATTCCCCTATAGACGGGAAGAACGGGAGCGAAAAAAGTTTTCCCCGCTTTCATCCTGTCACCGCCACCAGCGTCTCTCCTCATGCAGCTACGGGCGTGCGTGTCTGCATGTGCCCGTTGGTAAATTTCCCCCAACGGAATGGGTGTATTCCACCGCCCGACGGTATGTGCGAACGCGGCCGTGGAATTGTAAACACAATTAAAAGAAGTTAAAAACATTATTTCTTATCGTGCTTGGGGCTGGGTGCGGGGGATAAGAGTGGAGTGGATGGGAGCACAATGCCGCAAGCTCGCCCGTTCGGAAGCAAGTGCTCTTATTCCATTCCGTTCCACACTCCCTGCCCCGTTCCCTTCCGGTACGAAGCAAACTGCCGGTGGGCCCAAGTTTGTAGGCAAATTATTTCTTGCACATCCTGTCACGAACATTCAGCCATACGCGCACGCGCACACACTCGCTCGTGATGCCAGCGGGGCAGGCCGTGGAGTAGGCGCAACTCTTGAGGGCTAATCTTAATGGAATGGAGCGAAATTGGGATTGCAAAATATTTTCCAACTGCAACTGTAATTCGCGCCCTCACGCCTTGCGAGCGTTTGATAATTTTATTTTCGCGTCGCGACATATGGTCGCCATTTACTTCAACGGTTTTTAGTGAATATTGTCTTTCACTAAAGTAAATGTCAGATTACCTATTAGCTGCACCTCAAGGGTTACAGAGTGAACGAACCATCTTTCAGCATTTTCAATCTCCGTAGTAGCTTGCCACGGGCGCAATCCCACAACAACCCCGAGCGTTGGTACAAACTTGCAATCCAGTGCATGGCGAGAGATAAACACAAACATAAAGCGCACACCGCTGGCGAAAACATAAAACATCAGCGCTTGTGTGAAGACAGCACAGGAACGAAGGCGAAGAAGCACGAGCACGGGTTTCGCGCAAGTTGTGAAACGGAAATAACAGCTGCGGTGGATGAGTTAAGTAAAACGGATGCCATTTTATTTCGATGGCATTGGAGGTGTTTTTCATACTAATTTTTGAATGTATCACTTACTTGTTTTTATGCTTTGAGTCCAGTTCGTTTTTTTTTTTATTTAAACAATCTCTAACACATTGCACCGCCGGTAGTAAACATTCTAAGCTATTCCAGTATTCGAGAAAGCTTCATGCAAACGAACACTCACCCCGTGCTCAAATTTATTCGCGACAGCAAAAACAACTGCACAACCAGACCGAGTGGAAATAAAATTTTTCAATTTCATAATGTGAACGGATGGACTGAACGTTTTGTTTTATTTTTGTTTTTGTTTTGCAAAACGCTCTTTCCCTCTTCTGTTTTCCTTGAGTTTCCTTCACCGCACACGCTCAACGTGCTAACCAGGGGAATAATGTGGCGAAAAAGTGAACCGTTGTTGCGGTGCCAGGAAAAACGGTTTCGGTTTTTGTTGTTTCCGTTCCACTTCACGATACTCTCACACGCACCTAGGAGGAGGAACACAAAGTTGATGAAATGATTATGGCTGTGAAGGAAAATTATGGGGATCGTTTACATGCTGCGTGTACGTGAATGTGGTTTCGGTTTTCAGCGATAGTCGGTTTTGCTTTTTGGGAATTTCTCCGAAAATAAATTTTAAATTAAAAATAAATATGGTACCCAAGCTGTGAACAATCAGAACCAAAAACTAAAACAATGCATGAGCAAAAATATCGGACCTTCGGAAAGCGTAATAGGCGCCTCGATTAAATGATTCTTTCTGCTCCAATAGCTCAGGATAGGGTTGATAAAATATTAATCAAAATCATCCCTTCCAGGAACGTGGGAAGCCAATTAGTGCCGGTTACTTGAAGGACCATTACAGACCATTAGCGGTGGAAGGGTTTTACTACTGTGATGCTTTTACTTCAACGATTCATTTAAAACTCATTTATTAACGCTTCTTTTTCCCTGCTCGTTTACTCGCAGATCAAAGCATACGAGAAGACAGAGTGCCATGACGAGAGGCGGAAGCAGGCGCGCGACATTTACGACAACTACATCATGAAGGAGATGCTGTCGCACACACATGTAGGTGACGAATGCGGTCGCCTTGCCGATCGCTAACCATGCTAATACACTGTTTTTTTTTGTATTTCGGAACTTCCCTCCACCGGCACAGGAATATTCCAAGGAGGCGGTCGCACACGTCCAGAAGTATCTGATGAAGAACGAGGTGCCGGTGAATCTGTTCGAGCCGTACATCGAGGAAATCTTTCACCATCTGCGCGGCGAACCGTTCCGAAAGTTTCTCGAAAGCGACAAGTACACCCGCTTCTGCCAGTGGAAAAACCTCGAGCTAAACATACAGGTAAGTACGTGCGCTCCGGAAACGAGGAAATCGGGAGGAAATTTGATAATTCTGAATGGGTTGAAGGATGGAGGGAGGGAATGGCTGGATTTGGCTATTTTTAGAGCTCCAACAGTTCCCAGCTTGGTACGATGGGGCATGAGTTTGTGTGCATTCGTGTGCTATTTTTAGAGCGAATCGGCGTGGAGAGATAAATTGTCAGATGGGGTGAACGGTATCCTGTCCAGCTGTTCTTGGGGGCCGATGATGGTAGACGGTTGGTAGAAGCTATTTTTAGCCCGTCCATTGTCCTTCGAATGGCGATACCTGGACTATTCTAGTGTACAGGCTGATACGAAACCCGACCGGTTCCCTGTTTTTATTTATTTATTATCAAATGTTAATACTGTTTGCCTCAAGGGCTTTACAGTAGCGTCAGGATATAACAAAGTACTTAACGGCTAGTGGAATACTTAAATTAAACGGATATAAAGGAAACGGAACATACATTAGGGCAGTACAGATAGGAGACGGGAACGGAAACATGTAAAGGAGATGTTAAAGTCAAATAAATTACCTACGGAGTTAAAATCCGATAACGCGCGCATCCAAGGATCGCTGAGGGAGAACCGCGTGCGACGCAAAGGGATTGCAAGAGAAGGTTGGAGTCGCAAACGGCGGGACGGGATGTAGAAAGGGATAGCCGCCAGAAGAGCGGGGGAGTCAATATTGGAAAGATTGCAAGCTGTTAGGTTTGCAGAAAATTTGTCACATTTTTCCAAACTCAAATCTATAAATTGATTTCTGTTTTCTTGTAGGAAGTATATTTGATTTTTGTTTACTTTAATAGTGTGTTTTATTCTTCAAACAGCATTTCTCCAAAATGACTTTAAACCGAACTTTAAGCCCATCCCGACGGGATGGTTTTTGCTGATTCGGGGAAAGGTGAAAATAAAACTCTTCCACCCAGAATCAACGGCGATAGCGGCATAAATTCGGGCGCCCATCATCGACTGCTTGCTCTTGCTGGCAGCATGTTTTTTTTTTGGCTCCAGGCACCCGACCCAAGCAGCGACCCCCTTTTTCCATCCATTATCCTTCTTTCCTTTGTACCCGTAACCCGAACGGAAAGGTTGCGCGCCGCGTGGAGTCAGCAGAATATCGTTGGTTTTTTTACGAGCCACCGGGCGCCTCCACCGAGCGTTGAGGTTGATTTTTTTTTCTTGCATCCCGGTGGAAGGAAACACTCACTTGCCGCCAGCCGCCCGCGGACAAATAGTGTTGAAATCTGATTAGAATATCGGACGACCCGCTGACGTGGCGACTGTGGCTGCGCTCTAGACTACTGTCGTTTCCCCCGAGATAAGCTTTATCGCCGGGAAGGAAGAAAATATTACACGTTCGTCTCGGCGTAAATCGATTGGATGGAAGGAAGGAAACAGAATTCGAGCACGATCACAATCGGGGTGTGGTGGATTTAAAGAAAGGATTTTTTTGGTGGAGTGTGTATTTTTATTTTCGAGCAATTTTCAGCTAAAAAATAACACTTTGTTCGCAGCCTTCGAAGTTTTCTTTTTTCTACACATTCATAGCAGCCACTATCGTTGCCATAGCGAATTCCTGATTCTGCATCGATGACAGCTTGTTTGATAGCTTTGCACAGACCAGAAAACTCGACCATAACATCCGCTAGCAATCTGTGTTGCAAAAGTAATGTATGTGCTGCATGAAAAGTGGCCCTCAACTGGGGAAGGAAATTGTTCTTCAAAGCACACGCACACACATACACACTCGCACATTCTCATTGCATGTCATTTGCTCTCGAACTGCTGCGTTCTGTGGCCCGAAGGTAAATGAGGCCTGTATGCGCAACCCTGTTGATGCCTATTTGGTGGGCACACCGGGTGAACGGTGAGGGATGAGTGTTGGCAAACTTTTCCCAACGTAAGAACACTCGCACACATTCGCCTCCCGCAGGGGTGTAATGAAACAAGGGCGGCCTACACAACCCCGTGAGCTTTCCGCGGCCAGAGAGCGGCTTGTCGTTGGTGAACTGGTGGAAGGGCGAGGAACGTCATTAACTTGTCTGGTTGCTGCCGGCTGCAGGCGACGCTCTTGGCACCTCTTGGATTCTTATCTTCTGCTTTGATCATATGTGCCCGGGCTCCAATATCCGGCTGGTTGCAACCCGACGAAAGACGCGCCACTGGTGGTTAGTTCACAGCAAATATTTAAGCCTTTTTCGCAGCTTGATGAATGGCAGCGGAAATCGCTTGGAGGGGCTGTTGCTCTCATTCGGTCGTTTCTCGTTTTTCTGTTTTTAATAGCACACACACACATACTCATTTGCGTGTCGCTCAATCTGTGGGGTGTTTTTTTTTTGGTTACTTCCAGGGTAATAACGTTTTCATCCACACGAGGAGTTTTAATTTGTTTTAATCGTTTTTTTTTTTCTCGTGGATCTGTAATTATGCTAATGGCTTGGTTGTTTTACTCCAAGCAACTGAATTCCTGGCAATATGTCAATTTCTTGCAGCAACGGAAAAGATTCAATGTCTTTAGATACCTTTGAAGGAACTGAATTATTGAAAAGAATAACATGATGTAGCGGTAGATAGAAAAGTGAATGTGAAATCTTGTCTGCTTTTAATTGCACATACCAATCCCTGTTTCAAGAACCTTCCCTCTTTTTGACCTCATATGTAAAAGTAAAACTTGGCAAACATGATAAAGAAGTTCAATTTTCGGACATTAATATAATAAATAATAAATTTACATTAAAATTGAATTTATTCTGAGGGAAGGCCGAGCTACCCGAGTTCCTAATAATATGTTTTTCATCCCTTTTGTACCGTCAAAACACTTAAAGTTGGATATTTTTAGTAACACGTTTTAAAATAACAGAATTTCTCGTTCACTCGATCGCCGTTTGCACGTTAAGACGATAACTATGCAATTACTGAAAGTGATTTCATTTTAAAATAATGATTTGATTTCCTTGCTTCATAAATTTCCCCTGGATGTGTTGCTTTCATATAGACCAATTCGGGAAACACACTTTAAATTACTTTAAGTTACTTTAACCGACAATACCATCGCTGTATGATTTTATTATACTTTCAAATGTTACCATATGTTTCGTCAAATGTTTTTTACTAGTCCAGTACGGCAACCAGAAAAGATTTGTTGGTTTTATTTCGAACCATTCGACCTAGAACTGCTACCGAACTAATTCTGTACTGCTCCCACTCGAACGGGTAGCAGCAAAATACGTCACATAATATAGGTTGTTTATGTCCACTCGGCATAGTTGACACTTTTTTGCAATTATTAAGCGATGTCGACGGCCGTACAAAACTGGCCCCGGACATTCCGTGCCGTCGGGCGATACACAACGCAACCTTATCGGAACATAACCCCAATGTCCCTTCTGTCTGCCTGCCTGCCTGCCTTGCCTGCCTTACATCAAACACTTCGTTTTGCTATTTGGGTCAACATATTTCGCCTCGGCTGCGCCTGCCTTCCATGGTCGTAGTCCATGTCCGAACAGGATCTAGCCGAACTAGGCGGCCCTTTCTTTGCATAAGTGGGTGTTTGTGTGTGTGTCTAGGTGCGTGGCCGTAGTATATGTATTGGCAAAGGATACGCTTCTCGCTCCAAGAAGAAGGAGTCAGCCGTTATCGGGTGTTAGGTAGAAGTAAAATAAAGAGAAAAGAATAAATTTCTCCCATAAAATCCCCCACCGTTCCTAGCGGACAGCAACACACACACACACGCACACGGAGTTCGGGTTTCGAGTTGAAACTCTTGAGGGCTGATTAGATTAGTTTTTATGAGGTTTTATGCTTTGATAGGTGAAACTTTTGGCCTACCGTCGCCATGCCAACCGGGTCTCGCACTGTTTTGCGCCAGTCAAACGGAGGGGAAATAATAAAATAATAAAGATAAACGATTCAAGCACCACCCAAATGCTTAGTTTGCTTTTTTGTTGTTGTTGTTGTTGTTGTTATTGTCGGTTAAGCTTCGATCATGTTGCGGACAGGCGCGATATGGGTGGACTGCAAGGTGGGTGGTGCTGTGGTGGTTCAAATTTGTACCATGTTGAATATTTAATCGGACGTGTTTTTATTGGTCGAGATTTGTGTGGAAACGATTAAAAAAGTACCCCCACATGCGTGTGGCACGGGCGTGTCTGAAGGATAACAGCAGGAGGATAAGTGTACCGTGAAACATGGGTAATGAAGTGGAAACGTTTTCCTCCGATACGCTGCTTGGAAGTGGGACGGCAGTTACAACCATGAGAAATGCCAGGTGATGTGCGCTTCGGTGCCCTAGAGGCTTTTCGAAAAGGATAGATTAGCTCGAAAAGCACCGGATGCAGACTTGATTTGGAAGCTTTCTGGGTAAAGCGTATCATCGGTCGTCGCTGGAAAGTTAAGCAGTCCAATTTAATTAAAGATGAATATCTTTTTGCTCGCCGTATCGGCATAAGTAATGTTTGAAAAAAGAATAACTATCTTCTCACAGTTGTGACCCTCTTATCATATTATGTTAAGAAAGTCTTTTTAAAGAACGATTGATACCGTTTTAATTCAATTTTTTTATTTCTAAATTAGGAATATTATACGAACAATAATTACAACTAATTTTCACCGAATGTACATTAAAATTGGTTTGACCATGTTTACCATGTAAAGACTTATTTAGGACAATTAGGACAATTGGTAAAAAAAATTCATAAAATATTTTAAATTAAAGCTATCATTAAAATGTATCATATTAAAAGCAAAGTATTGCTGATTTTTTTTTGAAAAAGAAATTTATTGAAATATTTTTCGAGTTTTTAATGATACTGTTAGGGGAGTTTAAGAGCTGTGGAGCATTTAATTCACCTTTCGTAGCTTAAATTTTGTAATATTTCCAATTTTCATTAATGTCCTGAAACTCTGGAAACTCTAAACACCGAAGAGCTTACGATCATTCTTTGTCCACTATCAATTCTATCTTCATTGAAACACAATATTAAACCAATTATTATAAGACACATGTGTGAAAGAAAGCGCTGACGAATTCTCTACAAAATTTAAATCCATTTACGTATTTGCAACAGACACTGCCATTATAAACTGAACCGTTTCGTTTGCCGTTCCGTTGCGCTGCATTTTCGTTCGGATTGATATTCTTCCCCTGGCAATCAGCGTAAAAGATCGCACCAATTTTCACATTCTCACCAAAAGCACCAAAGCCACTGTGGGGAGCAGAGGAGCAAAAAAAAGTCGCTTTCACCACACCAGATGGGACTGTGGTTCGCCTGCGGCTTGTTCGTTATCTTGCCGCCGGCACCGGCAGACGCTGTTCCACCAGTAATGGCCGCCAATGTGCCGCGTGTGTGTTGGTGTGTGTCGATCTGAACATGTGGCCCCCTCGGGGAGGAGGGCGAAAGAAAAAAAAAAAGCGACCGAGAGACAGTGCGAACGCAGCTTAACCGGATGAGTGATTTCATTTTTTCGCTCCAACGATGAGGAATGAAATGACTTGATTTCATTCTCCATTTCTTTCTCGACTTCGACTGGAGCGGGAGCTTTACGTGGCAGGAGCCCAAGAAATGAGCACACACTTGCTGACTCGCGGGGGTGGCCGGGTGGTGGGTGAATGAAATCGCAGCAAAGTGAGTTGATCCTGGGACATACGGGCGCTCCGGGAGGAGAACCCGCACAGCAAGCACCCCGCCGCCCCGGAGCCGTTATCGAACGGAGATAACCGAAGAAGGGGCCGCGGTGCGGAAGCGCGAAACGCGAAACGTCCACTTATTCGCTCCGAAACGGTCCCGGTCGTTCCATTCCTTGCGATAACTCATACGCGCTTAAAGTCGTAAAAAATAACGATAATGACAGCGACGTGATATTTATTCAGCCAAGGCGGCAGCGGGGATGTATACGGGTGTGTGTGTGTGTGCGATCCGTAAAGCTCCGATGGCTACTGCGACCACGGGGAGCCGAGTTCGTTACTGATCCGTTTTCGGTACAGCTTACTCTTGTGCTGCGGGTAATAGTAGGCGACGAAGCCGACGCACACTAATAAATGATTGCTGCTGGGTAATTAGTGAAACGAGCGGAGCCAAGGACCTTTTTTTTGTTGTGTGTGCTTGGAAGGCTGGCCGTGCCCGAGTGTGTGTGTGTGTGTGTTTTTTTTTCTTTCGCATTCTCCAATTTTCTTTTCGCATTCTGCACACCAGAAGTGCCACTGTCGAAATTGAATTCCCTTCCCTCACCCCGCCTCCCTCCCCCCCGCCTCACCCTCGAAGCCGGGTTTTCGTTTGAAGTGATGAAGCCGATTTGGAGGCTCCCAATAACGTGCCGTCCCGTGCTGGTGGGGGGTTTGGGGCCGGCGAAGCGAAGCGTGTCACGAAATTCAATCATCCAATCGCACAATGTAAACGGCTTCAACGGAAAACGATCATCATCCTTAAGCGGGTTCGTTTTTACTATTTTTCAGCTGGCGGCCGTCTCTTTAACGGTGATGATAAATTGAGACGAATTTGACGCACCCACGGTAGAAATGAGTCATCCCCCCGAAGTGGATAAAGCTCGAAAAACGGGGCCGCGGCTGCTCGGTCTGGTGATGACAATTTTTGGGCGTACAATTTTTCTGCCCAAAACTTGAAGCTCACTTCGGTTGGCTAGCCGGCTTTTCCGGCTCTTCCGGCTTCCCGAAGCACGTTCACTTCGTTTGCATTACGACCACGGCTGCTGGTTCGGTGCGCGATTGGTTTCCTTTTTTTTGTGGCAGTGGAAAGTTATTCACTTTTTGGACGATTTTTTTTTATTGCTTCTTCGACCTATCTTTATTTTCGAATCGTCTTCGCCACCACAGACACACATATAGACGCAGAGGAAGGGTCCCAATCTTTCTGGCAAATTGAAATCGTGGAATTCAATTAGCGAACCGCTCGTGATCGATATTTCCTCCCGTGCGTACTCGTCTCAAAGCTCCACCCTTCTCGTCAAGTGCGTATTTTTTTTCTTTTTTGAGTGCTAGCTGAATTTGACAGGAACGGAAATAAGAGCGGACAAAAACCTCCCCCGGTGAGAAAATAGGTGTCGCTGACATTTTTCATTCCACCAGCGCCACCGTTTCGTTTGCCGCAACGATCGGTTTGAACCAATTTTCTACCGAATTAATTTGGCGTTTTAGCCACGATGCGAGCGACAGAAAGGGGAGAATGCAGCTGCAATTCTAATATGCAGCAATTGGGTTTAACTCATACAAACACCCATGAATAAAGATGAAATTATATTCTAACTGATTGACTTTTAAATGATTATAAGTTCACCAGTACTTTATTAGGATGGTTAAACTATGACTGTCAATTTTCCCCTCTTGTATTTGGTGACATCCAAAACTGCCAAATTTACAATATCTGCATGGAAAAAATGTTCAAATCGAAGCCTCGGCCTTCATGTAAACAGTATTGAAACATAAAATAATCTGTAAACCATAAACTTCTCCTCTGTAGCAAATACATCGTCCCAACCATTTTGAGAACACAACCACGGCTTGTAAACTCTCCAACAATCGCTGTGAAATGTAGCACGTGGGGTAGAAACAGGAATTTTGCCGCAACAGGAAGACCATCTCGCATCTCTCCCCTTCCTACCCCCCCCCCCCCTCCGCCCTTTCTCCTCTCTTCATCACCACCTCGTTCGGGTGTGTGTGGCGCGTGTTTGTTAATTAATCGAATTATCTAATCGTAAAACCGCACGAAGAACCTCGTGGCACGAGCAGACGGGCCCGGCCCGGTTTAATGGCGTATCGGCGCGTGGGCCCGTTTAAATCGGCTCGGCGGTGCGAGATCGATTTTATCTTCCGCTGTTCGCCTGCCCTAGCACCTAGCATGGGCAATAAAATTCGATCCGACTGGGTCTCGTTACCGTGCGCTCAGTGTGACCGCCACCGAAATCATGCTTTCCTTCTTATGTATATATATATTTATTTATATATTTTTGTTGGACTTTGGGTTTGTTTTACTTCGCTTTCCAAAATTTGCAATCGATCGGTGCGGTGCGGATTGGGCGGAACGGCGCGCGTTGATTGCACCGGTGCCTGTGTGCTTCATTAGGGTCTGATTCCGGTGGTCGGACGCCTTCGGGCTCACCAAGAGCTCCCAACGCGCCCCGGTACGTGATTTGTAAGCGAAACATGCGAAAGAAATTGGCCGCGAGTCCGGCCGGTTTCTTCACCAGCCGAGTCGGGTGAGTTGATTGTGTTTCTCGGCTTGTGATGGGAAAGAGAAATGAAAGAGGCTGATTGCACCCGCATTTTCATGGTGCCATTGATTAAATGATGATTCGACAGGGTAGCGCGGGGGTGGCGGATTCGGTTTGGGCCGATTTAAACGCGTCCGGCTGGCTGAGCTATCGTTTTGGTAGTTAATTATTGAATGTTCAATTAAATGTCGGCCGAATGCGCCATCATGCTAATCGTTCCATTTTTAATGGCCAAACCGTAATTATTCGAATATTGTAAGACGTGACTACATCCATTGGGCAACGAAATTCAGATCAGATTCAGAAATCAGATTTCGCATTTGTGGCAAAATCAGGCTTTTCTAATCTTATTTATTTTATTTTAAACCATATCGTTATGCCTTTCCGCATGACGTTGATATATACTTTGTGACTTTACAAAATAGTCATTGGAAAATGAGTTTGCTATTCTGATCAATCTGAAAATTAAATATATAAATATTTTATATATTTAATTTAAAAAAATTAAATCAAAAAATGCAAAAAAATTAAATGTAATAAAAATAATAAATACATTAACTTTTTCAATCATTTAACAATAAAAAAATATTATTCTATTAATTTTAGCTAAACATATTGTAAAAAATATTGGTTTTTCATTTGCCCTACTAACGTATATCGATACGCTGATCGTGGTATCATTTAACATATTATCAATAGTACAAAATTGTGCATGATTTTATTCGTATAACCAATTACCATCGTTTGATAAACATATTTTCGAATGCCTTTGAGCAAGTGGTAAAATATTCTCACTCGAAAAATGGTATCGAAAAATGGAGCGCCACAAGCTACTATTGACATAAAATATCTTCACTCGAAAAATAGGGTCATGATGTAAGACCTGCATGAAATAAAAATTAATTTTTAAGATCCACCACCAGCGCTACTGTTTTATAGTGCTTTATAGACATACAGAAAGGCAGGAAAAACAATCACCGATCAGGGGGCTGACATTGTTGTTACCCGAGAGGACCCACTTTACAATCGCTCTTTCCCTTCTTCTCCCTCCCCCCTCCCCCCCCCCCTCTCCCGGCACACCGGACACACCCCACAACGGAGTGTGCAGGTATTAACGCTACGCCATGAATGACCATGCGCCTCCATCGGAGACGACATCAAGTCGATAAAAATGTCTCGACCGAACACTTGCGGCGTGTGGGTGCCGTACGGTGGGAGGGTCGAGTATAAAAAAACACAGCAACTTTTGACTTGCACCACATATTGTTTGCACTGTTTAATTGTATCTCATTCGCTCTCTCTCTCTCTCTCTCTCCCTTCTCTCTTCCATCCTCACCACAGCTGACGATGAACGACTTCAGCGTGCACCGGATCATCGGGCGGGGCGGGTTCGGCGAGGTGTACGGTTGTCGCAAGGCGGACACGGGCAAAATGTACGCGATGAAGTGTTTGGACAAGAAGCGCATCAAGATGAAGCAGGGCGAAACGCTGGCCCTGAACGAACGGACAATGCTGTCACTCGTCAGCACGGGGGTAAGTTGTCGCCGTGTCGATTTCAAGTTGCCACCGGAGGTGGGTAATGCGGTGGTGGTAGGGGAAAACTTCACCGCCACGAACACACACATATGCGATAATCCAGTCGAGGTGGGAAAAGTTTGCACTTTAATGTATCACGTGCCGCTAAAGTAGCACAACCGTGTGGGGTAACCAAAACCCACACTCGTCTCCCTGGCCGCCGGTACACCTCAGTTCCATTAGCCTACTGCAACACACCGTTTGGATAACTCCTGCCGCGTCGTGGGATACGGAAGATCATAAATCCGATGGACGAGGGATCACGTGAAGCAAACGTCGCGCGGGAAGCCTATCACGCTTCGCCGGAAAGGAAAGAAGACACCGTACGCTGGCGGAAACGTCGTAGCCCGCTTTCCTCCTTTCCTGGCAGTGCAGACTGCCGCACGGAACGGTTCATTATGCGGCTGGAAGAACCCCTGCTATAATGACACCCGGCGGAACGGGGACGAACGATTAAGTTGGCGACGAAACGAAACCCCGGAAACACACACACACACACAAGCAGTGGGCGAAAGTTTCCGGAAAAGTCCACACTTGCGCCATTTGACGTCCATCAATTACTTTGCCTTTCGGGGTCGGTAGGTCGGCGTTTTTGCCGCGCACTTAATATGAAAAGTTTTGCCGCACCGAAAGTTTTCCCACTAAACCGTCATACGAGCCGCCGAGTTGTACGGCCGGCTCCTTATGAGCTGTTGGGTCATCGCAGAGGAGCCGGAAATAGGAGATAAAGTGCGAGCGAGCGAGCGAGCGAGCGAGCGAGGAAGGGGAAAGCAAATGGCGGCTCTTTTTCCGCTTCCGCACGTGTTATGAAATCGTATCGTCACGGGCGCGCGTTACTCATGCGTTTCACTTCCGTCTTTTCTTGTTCTTTCCGGTGCCCCGCTGTGGCGCTACACTGTGTGCCCAACGTCGCCGTTCAACGAGCCAGGTCGATTGCCCATTCATCGTGTGCATGACGTACGCCTTCCACACGCCGGACAAGCTGTGCTTCATCCTCGACCTCATGAACGGTGGCGACCTGCACTACCATCTGTCCCAGCACGGTGTCTTCAACGAGTCCGACATGAAGTTCTACGCGGCGGAGGTAAGTTCTGCTTGCACCAGCTTGTACCGGGATGCGGTGTGGAAAGGGGGGGGGGGGAGAAAGGGGGAGAGGGGCCGCATTTCATTACAAGCTACACCGTGCGTGTGTGCGTGCCTGTTCGTGTGTCTCTTCGGTGGATCGTTTCGAAAGTTTTCACGACGAGCACCAAGGTGACCAGGTGGATCACGACGTATTGACCATTAATCCGAACTATCCAACGACACACACGCGCTACTTCCTTTCGGCAAAAGGAGCAAAGTGGCAAAACGGCAAATGCCATTTGCCAGTCCGTTAGATGATGATTAACGACCATTACTACTTTGCCCGTGATTACGAAAGCTTTATTGAAGTTTTAACGATCGATTTATTAGGCTCTCGAAGTTCCCGAGCTTTTCTCGAGAGTGGGAATGTTTTTTTTTTTCGCTGCTCAACCTACAACCTGCTCAACCTTCCTTTCAATCCCATGTATCGCAAATTTTGTATGGTATCAGTTTCTTTTTATTGGTTTCTATATTTGTATTTATGGGTTAAATTTTTGACCAACTCATTATTCTAGTTTCCTGCTTACAAATAGCCTGCTTACAGCCAAAGTAACGCTTGTGGCGTCGCTTCCATGAAAAATTAATTTCTCGTTGCAATTTAATTGTATAAAATTTTAATTGTAAATACAAATTTAAATTTTATCTAAAACATTTATTCTTGCAATCAATTTATAGAACACATTTTGCGTTTAATTTTTTCTTTCACACGACAGGGCCCGTACCACAATCCCATCTGAATCTGTCAAATGAAGAGCAATTAACCTTTTATAGTGAATTAGATTATTATGTGTTAGTAAAAAGGAGAAATCTACCAGAATGTATATGTCAATCATGTTGTCAGAATGACTGAAAAATATTTTAATATTAGCTTGATCAGCTCCATTATTATCCTTACTTTATTTTTACCTTTTTTGTTAGAGCTATAGAGAATTATAAATATTCATCTGAAAAATGTTTAAAATTGATACTTAACTTTTGAAGAGACATTTCCATGTTTTTGGCAACGGAGGCAAAATGACGAACAAAAGTACTTCGAGCTTCAAAGAAACCCCGTTTTTTTTTGTTGTATTCGCCCTCGGAATTTCGGGCCTATTTTAAACACAGCGCAAAATAGACACCGAAGTAACCAATTCGTGCCGGCAGATCGGTTAAATTCTTCGCAATTAGTTTTCACCCAAAAATTGCTGGCCCCCCAACCTAAACTGGCAACCCGTGGGAACGCGTGCGTGACAAAGTAATTGAATTACGCCAATAAATTCTCAATTCCGAAGGGGGGGGGGGGGAGTGGAAGGCGCGTTGCTCCTCGAACGGATTTTTAACAATGTGCTTCCGAAAGTATTCACCCGTTTGCATACCGAAACGGAATGACGGCTAGCTAGTTGCGCGTGTTACATCGTAATTTTCTGTAAATTTCCGCTAAAATCGATTCGAAATTCGTTCCTTGTACTCGAAGTCGGTGCCTTGCTTGCGTAGCGACGGGGGTTCAAAGTTTAATTGCCTTTCGATTAATTCAATCGGTAGTCGTAACTTTAAATTTGAATCCGATTAAAAATTCATTCATTAAAACGAAGCTACCAGCCGGAACCGGTCGATAGTTTTTAATTAATCGTTTCGCACCGAAAGTTACTTCGCAAACCGATACATGTTTATGTGCTTGTGGATGAAAGGCTTAACAGTATGGCATTTTATCGAGGCTGTGTACGGGCTTCTGCTTTGCGGTCTTTATTTTAACGGCATAAAAAAATTTGAAACACTAATCTCGGTTCCTTTCCCCACAGGTGATCCTCGGGCTCGAGCACATGCACAAGCGGTTCATCGTGTACCGGGACCTGAAGCCGGCCAACATACTGCTGGACGAGAACGGACACGTGCGCATCTCCGACCTCGGGCTGGCCTGTGATTTTAGCAAAAAGAAACCGCACGCCTCGGTCGGCACCCACGGCTACATGGCGCCGGAGGTCCTGTCGAAGGGCACGCCGTACGACTCGAGCGCCGACTGGTTCAGCTTCGGCTGCATGCTGTACAAACTGCTCAAGGGCCACTCACCGTTCCGGCAGCACAAAACCAAGGACAAGCACGAGATCGACCGGATGACACTAACGATGGTACGTTTGAAGCATTTCTCTTACTTCCTTTTTTTCTCGCATATGGGTTTTCCACCGTTTTGGTTGCTTGCTGGTCGGTTTATACTTTCGGCGTTTGCTAATGATCGGAATAATAAGTAGAACGAGTGTTTTGCTCGCAAAATTTCGCAATACCTAACACCTTCCTCCCCCCGTAATCCTTCTCCTGCTGTATAATTAAACTCATCTTTAAACGAACGAAACGAATTTTGTGTATGGATATTAAATGGCTCTTTAAAAAGCAACCTTCCTGCTTGCAGAACGTGGAGCTGCCCGAATCGTTCAGCAAAGAACTGAGAGACCTGCTGGAGGGTCTGCTGCAGCGTGACATCGACAAGCGGTTAGGCTGTAAAGGTGGCGGGTAAGTTTCGGCAGTTTGATCCCCCCGGCCCGGCACCGCGACACCGATTCTGATCCTATCATTCATGCCGTTGTGCCCGTAACAGTGCCGAGGAGGTGAAGCTACATCCGTTCTTCGCCGGTATCGACTGGAATCAGGTGTACTACCAGAAGTACACGCCACCGCTAATACCACCGCGCGGCGAGGTCAATGCCGCGGACGCGTTCGACATCGGTTCGTTCGACGAGGAGGACACGAAGGGCATCAAGCTGACCGAGCAGGACCAGGAGCTGTACCGGTACTTCCCGCTGACGATCTCCGAACGGTTTGTTACACGCGCAGCGGAAAACTAGCACCACCAATATTAAAACCCCTCCGTCTCTCTCTCTCTCTCTCTCTTTTCCGGTTCTGTGTGCAGGTGGCAGCAAGAGGTGGCGGAGACGGTGTTCGAAACCGTCAACACGGAGGCGGACAAGCTGGAGCAGAAACGCAAAGCCAAACAGAAGCAGCGCTTCGATGCGGACGAGAAGGAATCGGACTGCATACTACACGGGTATATAAAGAAGTATGGCGGTTCGTTCGCGTCCGTCTGGCAGACGCGCTACGCCAAACTCTATCCTAACAGGTGCGTGTAGCTGTAGTCGATAAACATGATTTCGATCGTGTGGATTGCATACTGTTAGGAGCAGTGCTGCTTAGTCACCCTGAAAGTATGCAATTTACTCGTTAAATCTTTTTATCGACACATTTTTTCCGATCATGTATGCAAGTGTGAGAATTTTATGGAACATTTTTAAGAACCACTGTCACACTGCACTAAATCTATGATGATGGTAGCAAAGCACACCCCCTAATGGCTCTCTAAACAAACATTGAAATGTCTTCCACCACACAGACTGGAGCTACACACCGAAAGCGGCAGCACCAAACCCGAGCTGGTGTTCATGGATCAAATCGAGGAGGTGTCACCGGACTTTGTGCAGTTCAAGAACGAACAGTGCGTACAGATCCGGTTTCGCGATGGCATCCGCGACGGCAAGCTTATCCTAACGAACTCAGTAAGGAAACTGACTACTCGTAACATTAAAAAAAAATACAAACAAACTAACCGATTTTTCCTTCCTCCCTCGTAGGATGAAATCGGTCTGAAGGAGTGGGCGTTGTCGCTGCGGGCAGCACACAAGGAAAGCCAGGAGCTGCTCGGCTCGATGGCGAAGAAGGCGGGCAAAATCTACGGTACCGAGGGCCAACGGGGTGGCGCCGACGGGAAGCAGCTCGGCGGTGGTGCGGCCGGCATGGTCATATCGGGTGGCGGAGCAACCGGTGCCGGTGGGGTGATCGCCACCGGCGGCCAGAAGAACGCCAACGGTGGCTCCAACTAGCGGTTACTGTTGCGATCTCGGTCCTGTTTCATAGAACCGAATCGTCTAAAGGAACCGCTGCTGAAGATGAAATGCAAGGACACCTAAACCACCAACCCCCACGCCCACCACTCCAGCGAGCGTTGTGAATGGGAGAGCAGGAGTGGTGCAGGAAAAGTATTACCATCTCATGACTCCGAGTTGCAAAAAAACGGGTTTTTTCTACTAGTGAAAAAGAAATTATGAATCGGGTCATGGGCAAGAGGAACGGATACGCGCTACGGCAAGGATAAGAGTATTATAAATAGCGATGATCAAGCAAGCGGAAACGCGTATGCGCGAGTGTGTGTGTGTGTGGGTGTGTGTGCGTGTGTGAGTGTGTTCGTGTAAAGCCTAAACTGCACCCGATGCGGATCCTGCACGATCGTATATGATGCATCAAGTTTTTTGTGTGCATACTATATATTCAATGTGACTGAGCGTTCATGTACGTGCGCGTGCGTACGTGTGGGTGTGCGTGTGCGTGTGCGTGTGTATGGGCTTCATATTTCTAAAACCAGTGGTGCGGCGCAGTGACGAGTGATATTTGAGCGGTCTCATCCAAAGAATGCCGTACGCACGAACAAAACGCTCCTTTTGCGGCGATATTGAACCGGAACGGAAGCCGGCGGACGCGCGTCCTCGGAGCGAGGCATGGGGCGCGTCCCGGTATGTTTTGCGCGCATCTATGAGAGCGCCATTTATATAGAGCAAATAATCAGACCTAGTGATAACACAAGAACGAACAAAGAAGAGCGGGCGGTAAAGAGTAACACACATAACTAACTTACAACTATATATATATATATATATATACGGATATACGGATATATATATGTATACAAAACATACGCACACACAGAGGGAGAAAAACAAACAAACATATACCTAGAATAATGAATGTGTCAATTTAGTATTGTATTACTGACGTGATAAGGCGAATGACAAGACTATTCTGCAAACGGTGTGGGACGAGAAGCAGCGAAAATAATAACAGTAGCACCACACAAGCGCACACACATACACACAATAATTTGGATCGAATATTCACAGATGGAGATGTATATTAGTATTACTACTAGCAAGAACGCAAATAACGTTTACACAGGCATTCATAATCGGAAAAGCAATCGGCTGGCTAAGCACCGTACCACCCTGATGTCCGTAAACGACACTCAGGCAGCACACTGCGATCGTTTTTAAACAGGCAAGAGAGTGTACCTTCAGGTTGGTTGCATCCAAAGATGGATGATCGCATGAGTGATGCAAATTTATGCGAAAAGTATCGCATTCGAAAATATTTGATGTATTTCATTGAAAGTCTAACGTTCAACAATACATTCACTCATGAGTTTAAGCTGCGATTTGCATGTTTAGTATGCAAACCGCATGAAAAATTGTCTTTTTTTAAGTATTATTAACACATGATCGATTTTCCGTTTTTGATTGGCTCTTTATATATTAGGACTTTACTAGTGCACTAAACAGGTAACAGAATAGTGTGGTATGCTCTCGCTCTCCCAAACCAAGCACAATCAATGACAATAGAACGCAACACATAACCACAACCGCGTCACACTACGTACTCATACAAAAAAAAAAAGATACACGTTCTCGCACACAAATACTCTCTCTCTCTCTCTTTCTCTCTCTCACACACACACACACACGCGCGCGCGCTGTCACTCGCTCTGTGTGGTGTGCGGGAACGCGCACTCATAGCCTACTCGAGCCGAGGTACGTCAAGTGAAACATAAAACGTTAGGGAAATTACATACTAACTACAAAACGCGCACGAACAATCCTCAACAACGTAGTGAGCCTCGGACGGGTGGGTGGTGTGCGTGGGTACGGGTTTGAGTTCGAACGTGGGAAGGGATTATTTGCCAATGCAGCAGACTAGAAGCTGCCAATGCAACAGACACTTTACAATCAATTAGCTAGACGTTGGGCTGGAATAATGTCCCGAATGGTGGATGCCGCTGTACTGTAAAGAACGTTCTCCTTCCCTCACAATTTCTATCTCTCTTTCTCCTTCTGCCGTGTATTCTGTATAGGGAGTTTGTTGGCAACGCTAAATGTGTGTGTGTGTGTGTGTGTGTGTGTGTGTGTGTGTGTGTGTGTGTGTGTGTGTGTCTGTGTGTGTGTGTGTGTGTTCCGATGGTCACGTGCACATGATGGACGCGGCGATATTTATCAATTAATGATGCAATTCATTAAAACCTTCGTCTATATTTAGTAGTGAACCGAACGGCGTTGGTAGACAGTTTGATCAATCGGGGAAAACGGGAGGAGGGAAGGGGAGGGGGTTCGGGGCTGATGTAAAACCAAATAAGTAAACAAAAAAACAAAACAAAAGCTAGGCAAAACAAAAGCAACATACAAAATGATAACGGTATATTAACAAACAAAACAAACAAAAAATCGTAACATATAAATTCAGCAGCTCACTGTTATGCAACACCAAGACTTTAGAGTAGATTATTTGATTTCGTTCTTTCATCGTTCACACACACATACACATACAAACACATACACACGTGCGCGCGTGCTCGGCCACGCCTGCACACACATACACATATACAGTTCGGTGCCGTTTGCTAGCCGCGTTCGCCAAATGCCACCCGCGGGTGGGTCGATAATGCTGTTAGTGGGTCCGATTCATACGGTCACTGGGCGATTCATATACTCTCACACACACACAAACATACGGACACAGACAGACATGCGAAAAGTTTAAAACTTGCTTACCCCTTTATTATAGTGTCACTAAATGTCGTGAACAAAGCAACAAAAAACAGGAATATGCAGCAAGCGCTGGTTAGGTTTAGTTCGAGGGATTTATTTTGCGCGAAGGGATCGGCTGCTTCATGCACGAGGGACTCCTTTTCCAGTCGTTTAACCGTTTGCTGGCCGAGCTAATGCGAGAGTGTGCAAAAGCGGCGGCATACTTTAAGGCGCAGTTGTTTAGGCGTGCCTTAAAGTATGCAAATCGCAACGCCTGCTTGAGCAGGAACGTTACCCGGTAAGAGGAGCAAGCTAAGGATAACATCCCGTCGAAGATAGATTGTGGCATCACAGGAGGCGATTGGAATGACATTTGCTGTTAGACAAGCTTGTGATATCGGTCGAAAGCAGTGGTTTATTGTTACAAACAACAACATAATAGTAATCGGCACAAACTCGCAGTCTAATACATAAACACAAAGAACCTTTTCGTACGGTTTTGCTTTACCGTGTGCATAAACCTTCGTGGGCAAAAGTAGTAGTAAATTGTCTCTCGGCAAGCGTTCACACCAAGTGGAAAAGGTAAATAAACGTTAATTAAGACGTTTGTTGTGCGGGGGGTGCGTACTAGAGGGGTGTATGTGTAAAGTATAAGGATGTCCCCAAATAGGCAACCGTTTTCGCTTACGGACAGACGACCATTTCATAGACGCGTCATGCCCCTCCCACCAGTGTTTCGCAAAAAATAGTAGAGGCCTTTCGTTTAGCACACGAAGCAAGCAGCATGGTGTACATATTAAACGCAACTAGGGAGTCTCAGTGTTGTTTGGTAGTGGTGCGTGGTTGTGTGTGTGTGTGTGTGTGTGTGTATGGGTGGGAGTTTTTCGATGTGATCGCGCGCGCGCGTGTGTGAGTGTGTGTGATCATGATATTATAATTTCCGATGCAGGCAAACGCGTTTCGCCCACTCGGTTTCCATCGGGGTTTTGCGTTTGTTCGCTTTTGGCAGTCTTACGTTCCTGGTTCAGCAGCACGCGTACGGTACGTTACCGGCCAAAAATGCGCACGCGGAGCTTTGCCGAACATAAAACGGATTCCGATAGCTCTAAAAGATGATTTGAACACCGAAGCAAGATCGCCCCGCCCATGGGTGGTACAAACACGCGGTACGCGAACAATTAAACAATTAAACGATTAGTATTGTAATCGGCGAGGGGTGAAAGAAAGTGGAAGGGAAGGGGAGAGATGGGAGAGCAGCGTACTGTTGTGTATAGTAGAGCCCGTAACACGTAGGAACGGAAGCATATAAACATTTGTTGTCCCACCCCAACTGGAACATGCCCTCAGTAGTATTAAACAGCAGTTCAGTGTATAGTCGAAGTCATTCGAGGGACGTGAGGAAAGCTGCACCGCTTCGTATACAAAATGTCAAGGGAGGGAGGCGGGGAGGGGAGGGGGTTGCCTTCACTCTTGGCGTAGATGAAAAATATTAAAATATTCGATTACGTCGTGGTGATAGTGGTTGAAGCTAGTGCAAAATAAAATTGCGTACCATAATCGCGTTAATGTGTCCCCTCTCTCTCACTCTATGTGTGTGTGTGTGCGTGTCTTGTGGTGAAAATCCGATCGAGTGGAGCAAAACAACCAGCAAAGTATTTTTCGTAGCAACAGCATCTAAACTTACTCACACTCGTGTATGTTTACTCAACTCGAACTGACGAAGGAAGTAGACGAAAAGAGGTAAAAATCATTGAAGAAAACCAGCCAACCCCCACCACACACCGCACCCACACACACCCCCGCCCCGTATGGCCGATCGCAAAAAAAAACGTGCATTACACATATACACACAACAAATTGATTGCAAAGCGGCAATTAGATGTTTTTAAAATAATTCACCCACAACACAACAACAAAAAAACCAGAAGTTTCCAAGACGGATCTTTGCCAAAAAGTACATGGAAAGCAGACAACAACACAATGTATGTAATAACATAACTCTAGTGATCAGCTCGTTAGTGCACGTTAGTACTGGAAGAGAGTAAACGTAACAGGACACCCGCGCCCGCTCCCCGTAAATTGTATGTGTTTAATTTAGCTGTGTAGCATTTACTGACAAAGCGGAAACAACAAAAAAAACAAACAAACGCACACATACACGAACAAGGTTGCATTTCTCGAAGATATAGGGAAGCAGCATGAAAATGTTAGAACATACATTACAGAGAAGCCAAGAGAGCTGAAGATAAAAAGAAAGTAATAAACAAAACAAGTATAAAATACTTCCAGAGGCCGCACACCGTTAATAATTATGTATGTATGAGTGTGTGTGTGTGTGTGTGTGTTTTGTTTTGTGCGAAAGTATATTTAAAGTCGAGGCGAAGAGAACAGAAAATATGCACACACGCAAACGCAAAATATGTATTATGACAAAAAAAGGAAGCAAAACACATAACAAAAACTGACTTAAACCTTGAAACACGGCAAGAGAGAGAGAGACAGAGAGAGAGAGAGAGAAAGAGAGAGAAAGAGAGAGGAGAAAGAATAATTTAACAAGAAAAGCATCTGTGAGCTAAAGAGCTACCGAAAACAATATCAAACACACAGGCGCACGCACACGCGCGCATCCGAGCGCGAGATCGCGAAAAAAGTAACACTGAAAAATTGTTAAATTTGCCTGCTCAGCGAGCTTGTGCTGTGCGTCGGTCGGTGTGTGACCGAAACCGCTGAGTTCAACTGAGAGTAACCTAATTCCAGTTACAAGAAATAATGTGACAAAAGAAGAGAAACCAGATTTGTACTAAAGAAGCTACGATCGGCGATCGCTACGAAGCAAAAGAGAAATAAGAGTAACGCGTAGCAAATGCAAGGCAGAACCGAAAAAAAAACATGTACATAACACGCCGGGTGTTACAAACATTGCAAAGTGTTACAAATAAAAACAAAAAAATCAATTGCAAAAAAACAGAACATACAAGCAAGATGTATAAATAGGAAAGATGTGCGGCGAATCGGTACGAAAGAAATGCAAGTGAAATCTGAAAGGAAAGAAAAACGAACGCGAGAAAGCAATGCGGTTGCTTTCTTTTCAAAACCATTTTGTCTAGGGTAAGTGCACCAATTATGGACGAGTTTGTACAGCGTTTTCACGCAAAAAATTGGTTATACAAAATCCACTAAACCATAATTCACGAACTAAGATGTTAATGGTAGACACAAGTTTTATTTACACTTTCATTGTTCAATTTTGCAGATTGAGCTCTTAAATCAAAAGTTATTACGTTCTTTCTAACCCACTAAAAAGCACAAATTGTTGTGCTATGTGCACCAATTGTTGTGCTATTTTTGCACCAATTGTTGTCCTATTGCAAATACGATATTACAGCCGTTCACATTCTGAATTATCAACACAAAATATCAATTTTAAAATTTACCAAAGCAATAAAAATTAAAATTGAAAATCAATGTTTGGAGCGGTAAAATTGTATGACTGTGCTGGCACAATTGACAGATTATTAGTTGTTCAAAACAGCCGTTATTAGCAATATACATCAGAAAGTAATTTCCATGGAAAGCGCTTAAATGTATCGCAACTATTAAGATATTATCGTTTCATTCACTTAAATCTAAGAAGGATGGCATCAGAGATGGTCATATAGATCATATATCTTATCGTGAAAGTATAAACTGGAAGCTTGAAAATAGCACAACAATTGGTGCTTTTTGGTTTCCCTTGCACCTATTGTTGTGCTATTTTTCAACTCGATAAAATAATTATTAATCGTCATTAAGTTATCAAAACCTGCATGTTTTTAGATTAAGTATGTCAAAAGCTAGTTTTTAAAACCAATTATACTCTTTTCCGAGCTCTAGTTTGGATAACAACTTAAATGAAAAAATAGGTGTTTCCTAGCAAATCGATAAGGGACTGTTAATTTTTTAACATCAAATTTTGCAATTATGATTTTTCGCAAATAAAGGCTTAAAATACTTGTTAAAAGTCTTGAAAAATAGGTAAGTAAAATAAACTACAAGACAAAACTGATTTTAGAATACAAACCGCAATGGTTTGCTCATATTTTCCATGTTCCCGTCGATGGCCCAACAATTGGTGCTAGCACAACAATTGGTGCATTTACCCCTACTGTGATCCCGAATTGCGTCAATAGCAACAAAGCGGCTCGAAAAGTAACAGGCAACCATCGTGCAGCGGGGGTAGGCGAGCACACTTTTTGTTATCATTTCACAACCGCACGATGGTTCGGCAGCGACTAAGCTGTGGCCAAAAATGGTCGAGTTTGCAGGGGTTTTCGACGCACCCGTTTTAGTACTATTATTAGTACATCAAACATATTTTCGCAGGAGGTTTTAGTACTCGTTTTAGTACAACTATTTTAACTATTTATTTGTTAAAGAAAGTTCATTGTTTTTTTATTACAGCCACGAATTACGGCAGACCGGCCCATAATTGTTGCCCATTTTTCCGACCGAATCCTATACATGAAGCTTCAAGCGCTGAGCGCGCTTCTCGCTCAAGGGTTATCGAAGTAAAAACGGGCAGCTCTAGCATACGCACCGCTCACAATCGTGCTGAAACTTCAACCGTTCGGACACGTGCGTGTGTGCCTTGTGGCTCGCTCGGACCGATAGTGAAGCGGAACAAAGTAGCGTAAAACGCTGTCGTCTTTTGTTTATTTGGCCTCTGACCTGCCGCCTGACTGTGACTGTGGCTGATAGCCGACCGCGAAGGAGACTCCGAAAGGTAAAGCAAACCACACATACAGACACCGAAACCACCACCATGGACGGCAAGTCGGGAGCGATAATGCAGCAGCTGCTGCTGCTGCTGTGTGCGGTGATCTGCCTGTCGTCGATCCCAGCCGTGTGCCGGGCGGCAGAGTTTGGAAATTGCGGTAGGTGTTGTTCAGCTCTGTTCAGCGAGACCGATTCGCTCATGGCATGCTGCGCCTGCTAATGCGTGGTCTGTTTTGCTTGTTTTGCACGCACGGGAACAGCCAACGAAACGGCGGTCGGGAAGTACAGCCTGGTGGAGGTGTCCAACTGCGCCGACGACGATGCGTCCTGTGTGCTGAAGCGCAACTCGAACGCCACCATCTCCATCACCTTTACCAGCAGTAAGTATATCGATCCGGGAAGGAGGATGCATTATGCGCACAAAGCAGCACAGCAGCTCCGTCGGTCGATAAGCCTTCTTAGCAGTGCACACGTGCCCGGGTGTGGCGTGACTCGTCGTGGCGCAAAACGCACACGCACCATGGTCGCGGTACGGAGCGACCTTGACATGAGAATGTTGCCACCCGGCCACGGACCCGGTGGCCGTAATTTACTAATTTATGCCCAACGTCGTAAACCGCGCCGCGCCCGGTAGCTGCTAAAGGTTGCTTGGGTTTAATTGTTAGGCCACAATGGACAACTGAAGATGACTCACGCGGCGGACATCTCTGTTCTTATCGCCACTTCCCACGTAGGTGAGGACCTGCCGGAGCTGAAGGCGGTCGTGCACGGTATCATCCTCGGTATGGAGGTGCCGTTCAGGCTGCCGAACGACGACGGCTGCAAAGACAGTGGGCTCGAGTGTCCGCTGGCGAAGGAAACTTCCTACCGCTACAGTACCACGCTGCCCGTGTTGAAGCAGTATCCGAAGGTAGGTACAGCAGCCGGGACTGTCGCCTGCGCTGCAACCCACGATCAGCAGCATCAAATTGGATCAATTTATTTACAAACATCTCCTCCCTACCCACCATAATGGCCGTCGGTCGGCGGTCATGCACGGTCGCTTTTGGCTTGCGTTTCATTCAGCTCCAGAAGCTTGTTTATCGCTCCGGCAATCGTTAAAAGTGTTTTTGGTTTTGTTTTTGTTTTTTGTTGCTCGTATTGCAAAGCTTTTTGTTCCTCGTCGTTGTACTAAGCTCCCGCATGAGCTCATCGAACCACATCAAAACAAATAATCAGTTTCACGCACTTGTTCACACAACGCCACATCGAGCAGTTTTAAACGGCAGCCCCCGAACGTTCTTCTTTTTTCTTCTGTCTTTGTGTTCCATCGTTATAGGTGTCCGTTGAGGTGAAGTGGGAGCTGAAGGCAGGCGAGAAGGATGTGGTTTGTGTGCTGATTCCGGCCAAAATACAGTAAGGAACCTTCCCACACCCGACATAGCACCGATGGCCCCACCCGAGCCGAGCACGTGGCCCCTTCCTCCCAAGTTACGAGTGCGTCGTGTGCGTTTTCCGCCTGTCTGTCCCAGCTGCCTCCTGTCCCCAGCGGGGTTAAGGGGGACGACTTCTCGATGGTTTCTCTTCCGTCACCATCCGTCCACCGTGTGACGTGCGCGGGGATGGATGCGCTACTTAGTCCGTTAATTAGATTACAATTGAAAGTGTAGCCTGATCTAATAAAAAGCACCCATCGTACCGTCACACGCTCACACTCACCACGCGTTGTCGCCTGCTGCGATTGCTTCTCGTCATTCTTCCGCACACGGGTGCCGGAAATGAAAATTTTTCAAATTCAATTCTCCATGCGGCAGAGCGGATGGATGCGCGTCGTAAGCTGATCATTGGTTTGATTGCATTTAACCGAACGAGAGGAGGGGTGGGGGGTGTGGTGGGGACGGTGGAGGGCCTGCAGCGCTACCACGATCCGGGTGGCGCGTGTTAACGGTACAGATTAGGCAATCCTTTGGACGGAGGTGAATCATCCGGATCGAATGGCAAACTTCCCTTGCTTTGCAGCATATCAGCAGTAGGATTATCTCCTAAGGTTTGGACCTAATATTTGCATCAAATTAGATGATTGTGCGTAGTGTATTTATAAGTCAGCCTACCATGATTGTTTTATGACACTATCTCGTACCAAAATTGAAGTTAATGTTACAGGGTTTCGAGTCATATAAGGGAGAAATGGAATCAGTAAGGAGAATGTGTCAAC
>KI915050.1:1714009-1754648 GCA_000473445.2 Anopheles farauti | reverse complement strand
TTACCCTATTACCTTCAGGATCGAATCATGTTAGAGGAAATTGCAACCTGTGGAGAGAATGTTCAACCGGTTAAGAGAATGTTGCATCCATTTAAGTGAATCGTGTTATGTTCGGATTCTCGTTGCCTCTGTTATGTTCGGACGGTCCTTTATACACCGAACACTTATTTAACAATTACAATACGCTTAGTTTTATTCTCTACTTCTGACCAGCCCCAGTTCCCGAACGTTAATCTCCCGCCGATTCCCTAGGCAATCGCGCTAGCCTACGCAATTGTCACTCAGTGGTGCGTTAAGGGAACCATCGAGCCACTTCGTTACCACAACACTAGTGCATAGTGAAGCTTTAGTGGAGTTAAAAAAGGACGAATATTTGTACATTCAACTATGCTCGTTATCGCTTTTCGTGTACTCTTCTGGGTGGTGTTTTTTGTTGTGCGCATTTAGCAACGCTTTGTATCGATACGATTTATCGCACATTTTGCACTTGAATACGATACCACTGTGCGTTAGCTCGTGAGTTTTACGACCATACGGGCTCTTGAACCGCTTCGGACACTGGCTGCAGGCGTAGGGTTGTTCGGACGAGTGTACCCTCTCATGTACTTGCAATGTTCGCCTGGTGAAAAATGCGTTATGAAATTAATTTCATAGAGGTTAACCAAGTTGTTTGTGGAATAGTGATTCTTACTGCGTTTTCCACTGCGAGCCGCAAGTCGAACACTTGAATTTCCTTTCATCGGTATGCAATCGAATGATGTGCTCCCTCAACCCACTTCGATGGTTGAATTTCTTTGAGCAAATGTTGCAGTCATGCGTTTTTCCAATATCATGTTGAGAGCGCTGAAAGATTACAATCAAACAATGGCAAAAAATGCTTAACCACACGCTCAGGGAAATTGTGGCATTGTCACATCACTTACCATGTGGGATACGTAGGAAGCAATTACCGTGAAGTTTTTGTTGCATATTTCACATGATTTAATAACTTTCTTCAGGTGTACCGCTTGAATATGGCGCAGCAAATTGCCATTATCGCTCATTCGAATACCGCAGTACGTGCAAACGTACTGAATTTCGTCTTTGTGGCATCGCAAGTGCCTTCTTAAATCTGTTACTAGCGAACCACATATTTCACACTGCTTTCTTAAGCCATATTCAAGCTTTGTACGCTCAAAACGTTTTGATTGTGTAGGCAAACTTCCTTTAGATGGTGAGCTAGAATGAGTTTTTATAGAAGCGCCAACATTTTTCTCTAACTTACTGTTGCAAGTTTTTATCGGAATAGTTTTCCCACTTTGCTCGTCCTTATTTGATACGATAACATTGTGTGCCAGCTCATTGTCGTCAGGCATAGAATCTTCGTCGTACGTCAATTCAATCGCATCTTCGAGAAACTCCTCCGTACACTCATCTTCAAATTCAAACTTCTCCTCAAAATGGTTGGAACCCGGAAGTATTGTATCAGTGCCGTCGTCTTTAAGGACTTCTACGTGCAGCAGAAAGTTTTCCCGGAAGTATGTATCGTTCCGCACACAAAGGTTTCGGAAGGCTACGGCTGTTTTTAGATGGTGGTAACAGTCTGCGCAAACAGCGTACGGGATGCTTTCTTCACTGACTAACTGCGATATGCAAGAGAATGTATGAAAGATCAAAAGTCACAAAAAAACATGTTTTCTTACCTGAATGCCCGTGAATAGTTCTATATCGTGAATGGTCAACATATCATTAATTATATTTGGAATAAAATAAAGATTATGGTCACCTTGATTAAGACAAAATCGACAAATATTACAAATTTGAGCCATTGCAAATCAGGCGCTGGCAGATGCTTTGTTTGTAAACAAATGTATTCATGTTAATCGTCTAGAGCGTACGTCAGAGTGACAGACGAAATCGAAAACCGTTGTCCGTGACGAACATAAAATTTGAATCAATTACAAATTTATCTACAGTTTTATACACCAATTAAAATGTTCCAAATTTCCTTCTTCATATGGCATCGCATATATATATGTACATAGTATGTGCCCTTTATCGCGTAGAAAGCTCGAAACTCAAATTCCCGCTGCTGCTAGACGTGTGATGACCATGATCATAGAAACCCACTTTCAGCTTAGTAACAAAAACATTACAACAGCTAATGCACTGGACTAGTTACCAACCAACCTGCATTACGAGTTGTCCCCCTGCAGACGAGTTTTGAAAATATTGAAGATGAGAACGAAGAAAGCGGCCGCAAAAGAAGTTCCCTTCCCGGGCAGAGTGCAACTGAATAGGAATGGTATGATTTCGAAGACAAAATCAACTTTACGTAAGAATGTATATATATCCCCTGTTGGAATGGGGCAGCCGCACGAAGCATCCCCAATTTCTGCTGGTACCGCAAAGAACGGAGAAACCTCCAGCGCGCAGCTTCCGGCACGTATACAGGCTGCAAGTTCTTGTTTGGAAGATGTTGGTCAGCAGCAACAAGCGGATGCAAAACGTAATGCTTACAAAACTGAAAACTGTGAATTTGAAATTTTGAAAAATTTGCAATTAATACCAGTAGCCCATTCGACGACATATCGCAGCCCTAAAAGCTGTGTTTCCATGGTTGAACAACCGGTCGAATCGCAAGAAAACGTTCAACCAACGCTAATAAGCACATCCTCTAGTCCCAAATCGTGTGGGATGGTGGCTGATCAACCGATGGAACACTCTTCGAAAGTGTTGGAGTGTGATTTGAAGCCTTATATAAGTGCCCAAGCACAAGAAAACCTACTACCGACGTCTTCAAGACTACCCTTCAATCCGCAGCCGTGTGGCTCTATGCAAGAATACCGTTTGGAATCGTCGTTTGTTAAGGAAGGATATAAACTGTACCGATTCATGACCTGCGAATGGTTCTACAGTCACATCGATCTACCACTGTTTGGTGCGGGAAGCAACGAGAGTCGCGAATTTGGCGCACTCGTTCGAAAACACTTCCCATCGCTCGAATCCCAGCGCACACCGCTGAACCGTGCCCAATGGAACCACATCCGGAAGGGACTGCGGAAGGTAACACCAGTGCGTCGACTGTCGGAGGCGTTTTTGTACCGTGAGCGCGTGCGTTTGGAACGGCGACGGGAGAAGTTACGCTTTCTGATGGAAAACCCGCTGATCGAGTACACGGACGATGATTTGCCACGTAAAATTCCGAAGCCGATCGCTATCGGAGCACTGGTCAGAGCAACTATTTTCCGCCCACGATACGGATCGTACAGAGGGGTGGTGGTTGGCGTCGAGACCCGTGACATTCCCATGTATCGTGTTCGTTTCACGGAGGATGGCTTGAATGATGAACAAGAGGTACCCGACTATCGGGTAGCACTCGAAGAGGTAAGTGGGTTCCAACACTTTATTTAGCTCTTGCTGACGCCGAATTATGTTAAGAATGATTTGGATTTGACCGTTCTTTTCATATCTCAAGCTCTCAAACTCTTCTTCTGGCACGGTTTCCGTCCCAACGAAGTTCCTGCAGCAAATTTCGCAGTTGGAGCAAGCCCTACAGGAGAAGCAACGTGTGCTGCATGAGCTGGACAACGTGCAGCTCAACATTACCAGCCGTCACCAGCTTGGGCAATCGAATGCGCCAGAGCAGGAACGCAAGAAATGCGAACAGCTCCTCCGGAAGCTGGTCTGCCAGAATCGTACCATCATCCAACAAACGAAACTGATGCTGGGCGAATACGAACGCTTCATGGGGGAACCACTTTCGATGGCTGACGATCTCAGCGCGGGTCCGATCATCGAGCGGGAAGTTGTTGAGCTGGCGGATCAACTCCTCGCTGCTTACCTGCAGGCCGGTTGGCCGGATGATAATGACGCACGCATTAATCACCCAGCCGAACAGCTGTGGGATGCGGCAATGCAACGTTTCGCGGAACGTCCGGATCTACGGGAGCAGTTCCAGCGGTACCTGGAGTCTAGCATGGGTCACGTGCTTGACTTCCTAGAAAAGGTCTCTTTCTAGAGCGCGATTCATTAATTTATTTTCCTTCGATATAAAAAAAAAAAAACAATAAAACCCACCATTGTTACGTTTTCATGTACATAATGTCCTAGAAATTTATTGATCTTCGTTATCGTATTATAATAGAAAATTCGTTAAACCCTTTTACCCCACCTTTGCCGGAGACACAATGAAAGAGGGAGCAAAATGAAGCAAAAAAACAAAACGAATATTGTATCGTTTCGTGGCGTGATCGCACACACCCGCGCACGCATATATATATACGCCATATACGTCCACACAAAAAAAAATCAGTCCATCGTCTACAATGCAATATATTCTTTTTCTCTTAACTTACTCTAAACCAACCAGAGAGATAAACTCAACAGAAGCAGCATTTTTGTTTCGTTTTGTTTGTAGTGCCTCAGTTCAGACGCGTTGAAAAAGGTTCAGACGGAGAAAGTTGGTTGCAGCAACAGCGATGACAAATCCAGGACGATGCAAAAATGTAATTTTAACGCCAAACGACCAAATGTGTGGGTCGTATTTAACTAAGCTAAGCTTTAAGTGGCTACTGCGTGAAAGCCTAAATCGAACAAAAAAGATGTCACAAACATACAAATTAAAAGAAAAAGCTAAACCATGCCCCTTGCGCGACTCTCTTTTTGTCCGTTGCGGGCAAACTGCTGGTGTGCCTGAGTTGGTGCGTGCTGTCCGCGGTGCAGATGCTGCTAATCTGTACTTGTGTTTCGGTGTGTTTATTATCCTAACTTTGCAAACAAACCCGAGGTGGCTTTCGTCTTGTCGCCGTTGGCCGCTCGCAGCTCGTCGATCACGAGCTGCCGCTTGAAGCCCATCGATTCCAGCTCGACTACGTCCATCTCGGTGAAGCGATCGGTCGGCAGTAGCGTGAGCGGTGGCTCCACATCCTCCTGCATCGGTTCCGGAGCGGACTGTTGCTGCGCCGGGGCCGGATTGGCTGCTTCTGCTGTGGCTGTGTTGCTGGTAGTGGTGGCGCTGCTGGTGCTGGTGCTGCTGCTAGCTCCACCGCTGGTTGAAGCTACGCGGGGTATGTAGAAAATGTTTTAATAATCAATTGTTTAGCTAGCATGTTAGATACATTATATTAGAACAAGATGTTACTAGCTTAAACTAAATTTTAAGCTCATTTTGGGAATTAATTCGTTGGTAAAACTTCGGCATAATTTAGTGATTACCGATCGTAAAGGTTTGTCCCTAAAAGTGTGCCTTACCTTGATCAGTTTGGCTCTTCGCGAGCGCTTCCTTTATTGCCAGCTCCTCCGCCAGCTTGGCCGACTCGGCCAACGCACGTTTTTCCTCCTCCGGGCTGCCGGTCAGCCGTGCGCACTCCGGCAAATCTCCCTCCGCCAGGAATGGGGTTTCCGTCCCGGTCGTCCCGATGCGCAGCACATTGTTCTTTAGATCAATATTGCACTGGTGGCGCTTCAGCATGTCCAACCCGAGCAACATGTCCATCGGTTGCTCCTCCAGCACGGAGAAGCTGGACGTGAGGAAATCCTTCTCGATCTGTATCTGCACCATATGGATGCGGCCGATGATGCGCTGCACACCGACACCCTTCGCTATTCCCGCCCACCGTGTATCGACCAGCCGCATAATGTTGCACCGTTCGGCAGCGGCGGCGCTCATGATCGTGGCCTGTGCGCCCGAATCGATGAACGCCTTCACCGGATGCCCGTTCACCTTGCAGTTGATGTACAGCATCACGACCGTGCCGAACGTTTCCGGATTGTACTCCATCGCCGCCTCCATGTTTGCTTCGATGTTTTTCTGCTTGATTTCCTCCGCGATCAGGCGCTGCGCTTCCGCATCGAACGGGCTGGCCTGCAGTATCCGGAGCCGCTGCTGCTGCTTCTCCATCCGATCGGCGATCTGCTTGCGCAGGACGGTTGCGAACGTGTCCAAATTGCCGGACAGTAGTGCCTCGGCCAGGCGCGGATTGTTCTGCTTCAGCAGTGCCAGCTGATCCGGTTTCGAGAGGAACATGTCGCGCACCACGGCCGGATCATCCTCCAGGCCGACCGACGGTGAGGGACGATTGAGACCGCTGGACGGACCACCGACGCCGCCACCGTTACCGCCCGCGACGGACGATCTGATCGAGGCAGGTACTTGAATCGAGCTAAAGTCCAGGTTGGCCAATGCCGCCGGCTCTGGGTAGAGTAACAGAGAAGAAGAAATAGATATTAACGCATTTTTAATAGCGATCCAACTGTCGGATCTTAATGTGGAGACTTTTACAGTCGTTGTTTCTCTAAACATGCATGAGTTTGTTAATTTAATACTACAAACCTCTAACGAAGACATACAAGACATACATACAAAAATTATTTAACTAGCGAATTAATAGCGGAGTAAAGCGGAGTAGATAATGCCTTTGCTAAAAAAAATAACAAAATAAACTTTGCACCGTCAAATTGCCCTTCGATTCAGAAACATTGCTAATCAAATTTTCCATTTATGAAAGGCAAAAAAAGTTTTTGAAACAAGCATTTCTGCTCGGTTGGTGAATTTCTAGCGTAAACAGCACGAAACTGAAATTCTTTCTTCGCCTTTTCAAGCCATACAAAGATCCAAAATGAGAGCATCCGTTGCGTTCGTCAGATGCGAATGAAAATCGCGCGCACCACGCTGAGGTCATCTTTCCGCGCGAAAATGGTAAGCGGACGATAAAACCACAACAACAACAGAAACGAAAACACATTTACGGCCTGCGCTTGTATGCCTGCAGTGCGTCTCTGTGTGTGCGGGAAAATGCCGATGCAGTTCATTGCACCTTCTGTTGCAGCGAATCTGTGTGTCGCGACGCGCAAACGTGTTGTTGACGCGCGTAAATTCTCTGTGTGCACTTTTTTAGCACACCAAGTCACACACACACACACACACCGGTCGTTTGGCGTGGGATGACCGGGAGATCGTTGGTTGGTTTATGGGTGAATAAGGTTTTCTTTTTTTAGTTATGTAAACTCCACACACCATCTGCTGGAATATTTAGGGAGCAACCAATCGAGTAGGCCATTTAAATTACATTTCATACGTTGGTAGGGAACCTAATGAGTTGCTGAATTTGCTAATGAGTTTGTGGTGGCTTATTCTTACCCTCGGAGGTCGCCGGTGGTACCATCAGTGGACGGGCACGGGCAGCTGAAGCCGTCGGAGGGGCCACCCCACCAACCGATTGACCGGCGGGTGTCTTGTGCAGCAGCAACATATCACCATCCTTGACGTCGTAGTGTGTGAGCGTCTGTTTCTGGTCCAGCATCATCTGCTGCTTCGCGGACAGCACGAGCTCTATGTTGTCCGGTATGTTGAACTCCATCCGGCACAGGGCCATTAGGTTCTCCAGCTCCATGTCGTCGGCTACCTCGAACGTGGACATGTCCGAGGAATTCGCGTCCATCACGGTGATACGCATTGTGCTGTGTGTAGAGCGTCGTCGGCTCCTACCGGCACGAATATGACGGATGAGAGGCAATCTACCGGAAACAATAGGCAAATCTGCTGTTGCTACAGCCTACACTGCCAACACTTTTTGGATAGAATTAATAATCTGCACGCAGTCACATGTACCACTGTCACGGTAGCTTCCGCTGATGATACCACGATTAGTTCGATATTTTCCGATTTGTTTATTGTATTGGCCCAACTTGTGAGATGACAACGCAATCTTCCACACACGCAATACACACACTACGGAGCAAAGCTCAATATAACGGTATTCATGCGAGATATTTAGCTTCCAACCACTCCTTTCGATGCGATGCTCTGCGTTTGAGGTAATTTGTTGAAATAAAACTGAAATCAGACTGTTTAACGCCTCCCTGATGGCAATATAATAAAAGAAAATGTGGAAGCGTCCCAACAACAACACGTCTTGTCGACAACAAACACGTACAGTACAGGAGGGGGACATCAGTGTCTATAGATCTTGGTTTCGTTTGTTGCCATGCTGTCAAACTCATAAACACGCACAGTGTATGCCGAATGTTTTGACGGCAAAATTAGTATAGTTTTTCTCAATTTTTAGCAACTTGAAATCAATGTTGTGCAGTTTTATATAATACAACATACTCGTTTGGTCACACCATTTTTTATGAAGCTATTTTTTTTATAATATGCCGTATTTCGAAGGATTGCTTTCGGGAAGCACGAGGACCCATCACTAGACGAAGCAAGCACGCACACAAACAAATCCTTACTCAACCATCATCGACCATCGACTTGACCGTGTTCGCCAGCAAAGCAAACAAACTGCTACTATTGCTTCTATTTGTATCCCAAGCCTCCTCAACAAGAACGTTTTATTTACTACTTTCTACTGTTGCGAGCCCAAGCAGTGTGACGACGTCCTTTAGTACAACGTGTGGACTTTCTCCTGTTAAGTGTTTTAATGTGAAAAATCTTTTCAATCCACTTGCTTCGAAGCACATAAAGTGAGGACTAGGCGCAGCATAATTGACTGTACATTAAGCAATTGCATCGATACGAAGTGGAATAATTTCTAACGACACGAATACAATGGTAAGTGGCTCACCGGGGTTTAGAAGATTAGATTATGTCGTCTTCGTAGTTCGGGCAATCTGGGTTTCGTTGAACACACGTATTCCCCTTCGCAACAACGTTTTCGATCGTTTACGGTGTCATTGTGCGATAAGTGAGAAAGAGCATCCAGCAATCACGACCGTATACCTGAGATTGGCGCTTATGTGGGTATTTTTTTAAATTAAACTGATTTTTAAACATTTCAGACTGTTCACGAATTCAGCGTTGAAATGACCTGCACCGGATGCTCGGGAGCTGTCGAACGTGTGCTTGGGAAGCTCAAAGGTAATCAAATATCCAACAGTTGGCTCCGGTTGCCCATAGTAACACTAAAATAACCTCGTGCTTTCAGAACAAGTGGAAAAGGTCGAAATTGATCTGGATAACAAGAAAGTGTTCGTAACGTCGGCACTCTCGGCGGACGAACTACTGGAAACCATCAAGAAAACGGGCAAACAGACCAGCTACGTCGGTGTTAAGAACTGAACGGAGAACGAAATAACGGGATTGCTTGATATTGGGCTGGGACTGTGTGCACAAAAGATATTACATGGTAAGATAGGCTTACACCAGGCAGGGACTTCCGCTATAGAATGTATGTTTTATGCTCAGAGATGCAGTAAAAGCTGGGTATCAAAATAAACGACAAGTGTTTGACGATTATAAAGATAATACAAAATAAACAATCCATCACACGGGTGCTTACGTTCGATCGAGTAAGATATCTTCCAGCAGTGAGATTCTTCGATGGAAACTTTCCATTCTACGACCGATGCTGTCCAGCCGCAGAAGCACGAGCTGTTCGAAATCGGAACGTTCACTTGCAATTTGATTATTGGTAAGATCTTCCACTGTACCGGATCGTCTTACCGGCTTTATTTTCCCCGTAAAACTGACGCTCATTCGATGCTCTTCGGTGGAAGGTTTATTCAGTTTGATTACAATTTCCTTGCATGCAATAACGAGAGTAATGGTGAGGAAAAATTATAGAAGGCCATCTTTCGTATGAATAATTCTAATGGGAAACTTAAATTAATAGATAAAGTACAATTAATTTGCTCTACTCGCTAACCTCAACTGCGTCCGATATTTTGAAGTTCTCCGTTTTCGAGGCATCGACGAAGATACTCGTGTCCGGGAGGTTTTCTTTGTTACAGTTGAAGCTAGACTCATCGTCGTCGGCAAGAGCTTCACTAACATCGCGGTTGAAGCTTAGTTTTCTTTCCCCGCCTTCCAGTTTGGTCAATTCGCAACTGGTGTCGGGTGAATATAGTGAGTTTTGTGCCGATTCTCCATCCAAGTTGGCCTTCCAGAGCATAACCTACGAAATAAAATTGAAGAACAAATTGTACAACACTGCTTATAAAAAAAATGTACAACACAACACACAACCACTTACATGGCAATCCTCGCTTCCGGTGGCAAACAGTTGTCCATCTTTCGAAAACTTCACCGCCGTCACTGGTCCGCGATGGCCGGTGAGCGTGAATATTTGACGACCCTCAAGCAGATCGATAACTTTCGTCACCCCGTCGTCACTGCCGGTAAGGAGGAAGTTTCCGGATGGATGGAAGTCCAACGTATTCACCGCTCCGTCGTAGATCCGATAGTACTGGATCAGCTTGCGTATGTTGATGTCGAAAATCTTCACACGACAGTTGTCCAGTGCGATAGCAACGAGCGAACTGTCCGGATGCCATGCCACCTTACAGCCCGCACCCTTCTGATCGTGAAACGTGTGGATGCACTGTCCCGTGGCCGGATCGAAGAGCTTCAGCGAACGATCATCTGCACAGGACGCAATCATTTTTCCGTTCGGGGAGAACCGGGCACAACGCACCCAATTCGTGTGTCCGATAAACGAGGACAGGAACTGTTTGCGGGTTACCTTCCACAGCTTAACCGTTTTGTCATCGGAAGCAGTGAGCAACTTTTTGCCGGTAGGATCGAAGTCGACTGAACGCACGTTGGAGGTGTGACCTCGGAATTCATCGCAGTTGCCTAGCATCGACGGAACCCAGATTTTAACCGAACGATCTTTCGACACGCTTGCAATGATCCTTCCATCGGGTGACCAGCACACATCGTTCACTACGTCCGTGTGGGCTTCGAATCGCATACAGCGTACTTGTTCGTTGTTGGTCCATACTATTGCGGAATGGTCGACCGAGCTCGTCACAAACCGTGTCCCTTCTGGATTGAACGAAAGACCGGTTAGCTTTCCACGGTGGCCTTTTAGATGCCGTTGCAAAACAGGGTCTTGCATTTTTGAGGAAATTAGCTTTTTATTCACACGAAAAGGATCTCAAATCAGCTGCTACCAAATAAAACCGTTTGTGTTTGTTCCGTTTTCAGCCGTTTGCTTTGAAGTTTTATGTTTGACGTTTGTGACAGTCAAACTGATGGTCGAAAATCTGTTGTACTAATAATCAATGTTGAATTTTGAAATAACTTTTAAAATTGTTTTTTTTTTTTTAGTAACACTGCTATTTTTCATGAATACAAATGAGTGCTACCTTTCATAGTATAGTGTACTGTGATTTTTGCATTAGAAAAACGTCGAAAAAACGAAAAATCAATATGCTAACCATCGCAAACCACATTGGACACCCTGTATGAAATTTTTAGAACAAGTTCGTTCTTAGATTTTTATGCTTGCTTATTTTTTCCAAAACTCTATGGCCTTTTACGACACCTAGTACGATTCTCTATTTATTCACATCTGAAGTTTTTACCAATGCACACCACGCTAGAAAAACTTATCGTCATTGCTTTCATTCGTCGCACCCGATTCGCTCAATTTTCTCGTAATGTCGATCGAATTGATACGGATCATTGTCTGTTGGGTGCGATAAAAGTTGGTGCGAATGTACTGCTTTCGGCGCTTTTTGCGGAAGTGTGTGCGCGTGTGAGAAAGTGTTTTCTCAACGATCGTTGCTTGTACATCTACCAGCCCTGGAGCCAGTAAGGGGCGACCAATGAGCGAAAAATCCTTGCTCCCCGCAAGCAGTACCTTATCCAACCGCAGCCGATCACCATTTTCCGGTGGCCAGTATCCTTCTACGACTATTATGTCACCGGATGTGATCTTAAACTGTTTACCACACAGCTGAACAACAGCGAATAGACGTCCTTCTGAACCGTTTTCCAGCTGCTTGTTTACGGTGTCGATCGTTGTCTTGTCCACTAGTGGAGCGACCGCACTGGAGCTGTTCCATCGCAGGTTTGCTAATGGCGCAACATTACTCCATCTGGCAGCAAGGGGCACACTTTTGATGGGTTCTGAAAGCAACATGGCTTGTATAGTGAACAATTTATGTCACGATTCACATATGGCACATACCAAGGAGTGTGGATAGAGTGGCCGGTTTTAGCAAACCGGCGAGTTGCTTGAGAAACATACTGAAAGTGTTCCTCAATAAAGCTAGCTCGCTTTTATTATTTCTGTTTCAGTATTGCGCTGAATAATCTCTCGGAAATTAGATTTCAACACCCGAAAGATTGAAATATTGTCGACCTAGGTAAGGAAAAAACATTAGAACCGGCAAGCAAAAGGAAAGCAACACACAGATAAAAGAAAGCATTACCAGTAGCCCTGATCGACGCCTTGTTGAACAGCCACTTAGCAGCAGGACCTTAAACAACGCCTGTAGAGCAAAACAATAAGCTAATTATTATAAATCATGTAAGGAAAACTCTTTCCTGAAACACGGCAAATCAAGCACACCTTCTGTTGGTTTTGTAACCAAATGTTTGTTGTGACAGCACTACCCCCGATGGTCTCTTAGGAGCTTATTTGCTTCGGATTAAGTAGGATAAGTCGCTCTTGTTCAGCAAGTTTACAGCTGTCATTTTTATTTTTGAAATGTCAGTTGAGTCACCGTTTCAAATTGAAATAAATCAAAAAAAGTTTATAGTTTACATGATTTCATAAACAAAATAAGTAAATTACATGTTGGTAAACATACCGTATATCGTTAATGAAATAAAATCGATTTGTAGTTACTTCTTGGAAAATGTGCAAGTTCGCTTGAAAATTATTGTAAAACTGGTTGAGTGCGTGATCCATTGGCAGGTATTCAACATAACAATTGAGATGTGCATTCTTGTTGAGTGCATTGGAACACAATTTTTGGGTTTTAAAAGTCACAAAACACAGAGTGTAACACAACATGGATCTAGCCATAATTCTGACCAGTGTAGCAAAGCTCACCCACATGGTACGAACCACCAGAATCGAGGGGTTGTTTAATTTAAAACAATATCCAACCGAAGTGTCCCAATGCCCAAATTGGACAATGAAGTTGCATTTTTCCTGAGTAATTTTTTTTTAAGATGAGTTCATCCTTAAACGTTGCCGGAAGAATAATACAATTCATTAGAACCTTTTGTACGCTCCCAAACCAGGGTTGAACGGCGCAGCTCAAATGATCGACCAACTGAAGCCACTCCCGATATGTCGCGCTATTTTGTGGGTGAGTCCGATCGTTCAAAACTGCGTACGGATGTAGCTAAGTTGCTCAGTGGTCACATGCGTGAGTAAACAAAAGAAAGGTATCCACTGCCTACGCTAGTATATGGCACGCGATCGTTCGCGTTTAACACAGGTCTGTTTGTGTAAAAAGTCTGCAGGGAGTATTACAGAACAAAACAAAAACCTCAGCAAACTCGCGCTGAGGATGTGAACGTTTTGTTTCGTGAATGCAAAGAAATAGACGCAAAAAATAAACGCTGACAAGCGCAAACATTGATCCCAAATGACAAGAAAACTACCAAACTGGATTGTGAATATCTGAATTTGGACACTGTTGGACAAAACTGTTTGCGGGCACTGTGTGGCCCAAGCGGCATTCCGATTCAAGAGCACGTCAAGATCGAATGGCCAGTGTGAACGCGGGCGGAACGAAACCACCACGGCATTCTGTGGTCTTTATTTACATTGCTCTACAATTGTCAACGTAAATTACCCATTGTTGGAGGTCCGGCAGTGACGCAAAAGGCAAACGGAATGTTTCGGGTGACGGCGTTCACTGCTACTTTGTGTAAGCTTTCAAGACGCTGATTTAGATATCTCGCCATATATTGGCGGCTAGCCAATGTTGGTTGTAACCGCAGCATACGATTGTAGATTGGAAGAATTGAATAAATTATAAAACTGAGCCAAGCCTAGTAGCAGTAAACAAGAAACATAGCCTCACATGTTCACAAATGATGATTTTACAACAGTCGATCAAAATCTCGTAGGCCGTGCCCGTTCGGAACAGCTCTTCCTGGTCCATCGAATTGGCAATAGGCGCAGTGGGTCCAGTTTTCGCACACCAGTGCTGTTCACCAAATGTTGCGGTAACACCTCTAAGAGGTGATTTATGGTTCGGTGACGATCACCATCGAGCCGTGATTGTGGCGGAAGAAACGTTAGCAAAACGCGCGCGAGGACGTTCCGCGTCTCGGAGATTATGATTTGCTCACTTCATCAGCTATAATTTGACAAACGGGCCGAGGATCAGCTGGATGCTAATGAAGATTTATTTACAAGCGCGACCTGCGGGTTCGTGTGGGTCCGTGCGACATTATGGTCTAGCTTTCCACATACGTGCCTGTGAAGATGGGGAGCCGTTGGGTGTCTCGTGTGAATAGGCACCCGTGTTTGAGTGGGCGCCTCCATCCGTGTATATTTCGCACCGTACCCATCGCAGAGTGCGAGTGTGAGTTGGGCGTCTTGTTTAGAGGGTTTGTTAGAATGCTTCTCTGCACATCGCTCCACGAAAGGTGTAGGTACGCGAAGGAGATTCTTTTGCTTGCGACGCTGTGCAATACTGGTGATGGGTGGATTGTACTAATTACTCGTGAGCAAGCATGACCTAACCGCGCAAGAAGGGTAAGAAGGGTATGTGAAAGTCACCAAGACACGATGGAACACAAATACTGGCCCATCAACTGGGCCTGCTGGGGGAAGTCATCCGACGTACGCTGGCTCTGGCATCTATAATTTCCCAAAGCTCCTCACCTCCTAGTGGTGGTGTTTTTTTGTTGTGGTAGTTCGTTCGTTGCCCATGCCTTGCCATAAAGAAACAGTTGTAAAGTGTTTTACCTCTACGGTCGTCCGGGCGTTCGTTCGTGTGGGATGTGCTTCTCCACTCGATGGCTGGCGCTTCGCATCGACCGGGTAGGTTGATGCAGCAGCAGCAGCAGCAAAAGTCACCACCGAAAGCCGTAGATGGTAGTTAATCGCTGCCTCTTGTCCCCTCCGTCGGGTCCGAAACTTCCTCGCCAGCACATTCGGTGCTCGTCCTTGCGTGCTCTGGCCCCAGGTGGGGAGTTCTGCGGTTCGCACAAATGTACAAAGGCAATGTACGAGTGACGATGCCAAATCGGTGCGCTTGCATCGCTACGGCGATCGGAGATCGTTCAGATGAATCGAGCATGAAAAAGACCCAAAAATGCATATTTTCGTAAAAAAACATTCATACTCTAAACAAAACGATATTACCTGTTCTTCATTTTTACAAAACGATATGAATTATATCGTTCAACTACACTTTCAAAAACGATATGCCATATAAATAAAATTATTAACAATATTTTTCGCACGCACTGTATTTTTACTCACTTCACTCGTTCCCACAGTGATCTGAGCTCGCCATCAGATGGCGTGAAAGGAAAAAAAAATAAAACGAAGAAACAATGTTTTATACTTTTATTGTCCTTAATTTTAACATGCACTTTTTAATGTGCCATTTGTTTTCCGATTACAATTTTTTCGGTGGTCACTAGCACCATCGCTGCTTTGTGATTTCGAAGCTCCAGGACGGTAGGCGCTTTTGTGCGTTGTTTGTGCTGTCGCCTTTGAAGATGTCCGCCCAATTCGGATTGAAATTTTGCTGTCATGCACGGGGATGGGAGATGGGTTCTGGATGCTGCTGGAATAATTATCTAACAAACTGATATTCGTAGTCAGTCAGTATTTTGAAGTGATGAAGATTGGCCAAACTTTCTCCAGCTCATGAAGACCGTTGAGCCCGATCAGTTGGAAGACCCAAGAAGAGTTACGTGTACCAATGAAACGAACTAAAGTACTCAAACTGCCTATGCCCGTAACTAACACGCGAACCAATAATTCCCTAGCTCGCGGGATGTTGCAACCGATACACCGCGGACTGCTCGCCGAAAAGCACCTTTCGACGAGCTCGAATAAAAAAACCAACCCCAAACCAGATGCATTACACCAGTTACAGGCCAGGTAATTAACAGTGCATCTCGTTCGGTCGGTCCGACCTCGCACGGATGCTTGGTCTGCGAGGATTGCTTGGTTGCGTATCGATAGTGGGACCTGCTACACCCGATTATGTCATTTTGTGCATACGATCACGTTGCCCTCCGTCCGGCCCAGGGCACCGGGCAGGTTGCAGAACGAACCGCAGTAATGAGCGTAATAACAATAATAAAGCGTACAAAATCAGGCATAACCAGCGTCCGTCCCCGATATCCCCGAGGGAAGTTTCGGACCTAACGGTAACACTCGCACACACACACACACACACTCAAACACACACACACACTTATACGCCCCGCGACAAGCCGGATCGTAATTTATTTCAATTAATTTTAATGCTAATTTAGATTAGAGTCGGCGCATAAATTAACACCGGCCGTATGATTATGGTGCGGGAGAGTGGTTGGGCTGTAGTTTTTTTTCGTTTCTTCTGCCCCTTCCTGCGCTCCCAAACCGACAATCCGGTTTTCGGTGTGTGTTAGTGTTGTTACAGTTCTGGACACTCGTGTCGGCGTCGGCGTCGTCGTCGTCGTCGTCGTAATTCCAGTGGAGACTTTGATCGGATTGGGGCGTTGCAGTACGGTGGCGCTCGCGAAGAGTGTGGACTCTAATTCGAGGTGGATCACAGCAGGTTTGGAGTAGGCGATGCTTCGCCGTCCGATCAATCATGTCACTTCAGAACCGTGGCCGCTGTGGTACTTGCACAAAATTAATCAGTTTTAAGAAGGTCAAATGAAACTCTCAATATCCTAAGATCATCCTAGTATGTTTTCCTAAGCTCATGATGGATTCGTGAGCCTTCATTAACGTCCAATTTTATCCATATTTCAAAACAATTTAAATTAACCCTACTTTGCAGCTAATAACTCTTCGGAAGCGATGCTCGAAATTTTGTTCGTGAATTATTTTTTCAATGCTTTTCAGATTTTTTAAGAACGTACCCGTTTTTGTATATAAAACGGCGCCGAATATTCGTATCCAGCAAGTTTAGTGTAGGAAGTGAACTTTTATACGTCAAAAATGATCCACTCACTGCCGTAATGTGGGCATTAATTTAAATAAATAAATACTTTTCCTAAAATTTAGATGTGATTTACATCCAATGAGAGGAATATCCCGCCAATAGACTATTCTCATGCGCCGATTCTCTTTTATTTCCGATCGAAACGGAGTATTGATTGATTTGTTCAAATAAAATCAGTATGGAAATATATCAGATTGGAAGATTGGCAACTTTCAGTAAGGTTGGTAACTGTTTCAGAGTGATAGGGAAGGGTAGTAAAATATTTTCCTATTAACTTCATATTCATAATAAGGAGTTTTTAATACGATTTTGAAACTATTTAAAAATAGATGTTTCTTTGTTTTGGTTTTGTGTGAAACTACTCGTCCTAAACGATCGAAAAAATGTGCACTTACCCCGGTTGTATTCAAAAGCTAGCTTTAAACGATGCTGTGGAAACAATCAATATGCAGAAACCGGTGTGTAGTAACAATAAATTTCCGCTCAATATTACGCGCACCGATTGCATCGTTCGCAAGTTTCCTTGTACGAATTTCCGAACCAGCTCGGCACCGTCTACAGCAAGTACCGGGCACTTGGGAGCTCAAGTGCCGTACCACCCTCCGCTTCCTAATGATATGCAATCGCGCAGATGGAATGGACCAGTGTGCTTCTATAACAAGCGCCCCAAGCCACGGTGGGGATGATGTCAAAACACGGTCAAGCTCAGGGGCTCCGGGCATCCGGGAATCGATTGCAACCCGACGGTCATCGGGAGATGATTTATGAACTTAATCCCGTGCGGCCCGCGACGACTCAACCACCGTCCCTTCCGCGGGAAGGCGGACCACCCCGGTAGAGCCGGAATCGTTCGCTTATGGCTTCATTCGCGACGCACGTTTGTTCTTGGGAGCGCGCAATTAAGCAACGAAAGTGACCCGAACCAAGATGGGCCCCGCCAAGATGGGCATTATTATCGGTTTTCGAAGGTACGGGGACGTGCTCGCTGAGGTGCTCTGGCCCAAAACATGCCCCAACAACCGCTGTGGAGCGGGGATACATTTGGTATTAGCTCCATAGCGGGAGGGTTGGATGATCCCAAAAATGGGTTCACCGTGGGTATGGAGTGGGATCGCTTGCGGGCGAGGATAAACCCTCCCTCCCGGAGGGTGGTTCGGCCTTTCTTCCGCCGTGTGTTCTGCCTTGAAAGCTACCGATTGCACGTGCACTTCGGCGTGTCCCATGCCATTTCAACCTACCTCTGTGCACGAACGCAGGTGCGCGTGTCGTTGCCGATCGGAGGAATAATGCAGCAATCAATTCTAGGGCACACCATGCGTGCAGAAAACTTAACATTCCACCACGGGCTCGACTGGAAAGGACAATTGCAAACAGAATGTCGTGCCGGTGGGGATCCACTCGGTCTTAGAGGGAGAGAGGGGGAGGGGGGGGGAAGGGGGCTCGTGAATGCCCTAGACAATCATCCTCCCCATCCTGCCGTCCTGCCCCTCGCCCCTTCGAACCCACAACCACTCCAAAATGGTCAACGGACGAAGAACAGAAAACATGCACAAAAGCTCGTTCTTTGGTGAGATTGTGTTTTTTACCTTCACCTACGCACGCGTTGCCCGTATTTGGAAGAATAAAATTTCGCCATCGGAGAATTCATAATTTATAAAGCGTGGCCTTTTTTTTTTTGCTCCACTCCGCCCGTTGCCCGTCTTCTTTAAGGGGCATTTTTGCTGTTTTTTTTGACAAGTCCTCCCTAGAGCGGGAATATGGCCTTGCTCGAAAATCTCCCCATACTGTCGCCCACCAACCCCCCATCCCGCCACCCCCTTCCGCCGTTTGCCCAAACATGGAAATGGTTTCTGATACACGGTGGGCTCACAATTAGGATATGTGTGCGCACTTTTGCTGAGGCCCCCTTCCCCCCCCCCCCCCCTTCCCTCTTTTCCGATTAATTATAGATTCCCGAATAGGGCACCAATCTTGCGGTTGACAGTTTCGGTGGTAGGAGGTTCGCGGCCACGTTCTTGGCAGGGCGAAACAAAAGAACCACAGAACCGCGGTGACCAACTACGGGGTCGGCCATGTTTGCCGGTGTGCGGACACCGTTCCCAAATCGGACATTTTCAATGGAGGGCGAGATTGTTATGGGGGAAAACTATTACAAAAAAGCCGTCGGCGTCGTTGCTTGGGGTCGGTCGGTGCCGGGCTGGGTTCGGGGTAGGGGAGGAGATGAGTCATTTTTAATAGCCGCGTTTTAATCGCACCACACTTAGGTGGCGTTCGGTAAGAAGTGCTCGAGAGGAACGCTTTCGGCGTCGGAGCTTTGAAGGATCGGATAAAGTTGTCGGAAGAATCCGGAAGGGGTCCGATTGGAGACGAGTTTCTCGAAAGCGCTTCCGGTTCTTCCCAGCGGGAACTTAGCCGCACATTCCGGGGTTACGAATGGGTGTCACGGTGCTGAACGACATGCAAGTACAAATTCGCTCGCCACCCTTCCTCGCCACGAGCCCTTGTGGCTTGGGGCCTGGGGACGACCGGTTTGATTGGTGCAGCTGCAGCAAGCGTGCAGCGAGCAAGAAGTGACGCAGCAGCGGGTTTCCGATACCTGCCTCGGGTACCCTTCCCGGCGTGAAGTTCGGTGCGCCGCCGAACGCGAGTACACACAGTTCTTGCTTGCAGGTCCCAGGGCAGGCAGGCGGGAACGAAATGGCAACAATAATAAATACACGTGGGTGTCTAGCTGGTTTTTCGAGTTACACACCGCCCCGCGGTAAGCGACTCCACCGGCCCGTTCCACCCCAAGTGCGACTTCGTTTCAACTCTCGAAAACGCGACCGCTCCCCTCCCACCGGTTGGATTCCTTCCGTGAGGACCCATCCACATGCTGGTCGCTTTGTTTGTATAGACTCGTTATGGCCATATATGCAATCAAAAAGCAGTGCGGGGAACGGAGCGGGAACACGGCTAAAAGCCCGTCCAGCTTTACACACCGTGCCTCACAGACAGGTATATCGCAAACGAGCGAAACGAAACCTTCGCGCGAGGCGAGAGGGAGAAAACCGAAAGAGAGAGAGCGAGAGCGAGAGAGAGAGAGAGAGGGCAACTCATTCATTCCAATCACCACCGAGTGTGGTGTTTCGAGTGTGGGTCCCTCGGCTGGTACGTGGCGGAAGGAAGGAAGGAATTGGCTCTCCGGCAGCCAGTCTGTCTACGAGTGGGCGCTAAGATATCGGTGGTGGTGTCGAGAGACCAAGTCGGGTGAACGTCCCGGGGGTAGGTGGAGCCTGTGGAATGCTGCGGCACGATATCTCGCCGAAGGGCCCGCGTGTTCTATCCACCGTGATCGCAGGCATTTGATCGCTTGGGCGAATGTTCCAAGATTAGTCCGGCTGTCAGCTTGCGTTGTCCAACCGATACGGATCTTGTACTCCTTAATGACAACAGAGGAGCCTTTCTCGCGAATTGCAATGCCCAAATTGAATTGTATTCGTTTGTTTTGATTGCCGGTGGAGTTGAGTTTTGGTGGAATGGGAGAAGGCGTCCACAGGAGCCTTCGTGAGCTTTCTATAGGAAGTGTAGCGATCGGGAAGGTGGATCGTATCCGGGAAGATGAAATATAGCTATTTGCGCTCGATTCGATTCCAAGTCGACCAAGTCGAAAAGGAGCTAAAGCCCGTATAATCCTCGAAAGATGTCCCCGAAAGTGTACCACTGCGCCATGATTGAGTCATAAGTAAGTCTCGTACGCACCGGCGTAAGGATCGTACATCGGGGTCGTCGGTTTTAGCGACTACCTCCACTGAAGTAGTGGAGGTAGCCACATGGCAAAAGAAAAATATACAACGCACTGTCAGCGTCAGTCAGCCATTATCGCCTTAAATCACCTCCCCGAGTGTGTGTGTGTGTTCGTTTGCATGTCCACATCCACTTTGCGACAGCATACAAGAGAAACGGTCGAAGTTTGCCAGTTTCAAGACGCATCCAACAATGGACCAAGGCCAGACGCTGGTGGCTAAGTTCGTGAAGTAGTTCCTGAAGTAGTTCCTGCAGCGTGTCTTTTGTTGGAGGTGCCTGTTTCTTGACCTGCGTCCCAGCCCGGCTGCAGAGGGGAAAGGAACCGACCTGAGCGAACTTTATGGCTGGCGTTTTATAGTGCCATTTATGGTATATTTCCGGGGGCACCGCGGGGTCCCTCCGGAATGGCGCGGAGATGGCTCCAATTAATGTCCGACAGGTACTGCTGTCATCTCCCGCGAGCTCGTGATCGTTAAAAGCAACATCTATTCGCATAATCAGATCATTTCGCTCAGCGGGACGCGCCTGCGAAGTCAGCCGCTTAGATTCGCCGCTTTGCAGGGGGATGTGATGGGATGGCACCGGTTCACCTGTGCCGGTTTGGTGTTTCGTGCAAACGCCCGCTGCCCGTTGCTGGGGCAATTGTCACCACGCACGTTATTAATTATCTAGCGTCGGCCCAATCGGTAACGGATACTTGCCACGGACGCACGCTCGTCGTAGTTCGGAGTCGTTTGCGGAGGAGTTGCATATGGTCCGGAACGGTTTTGTCCCTCGCACTCGTCCCGCAAGGAACAGGTTGGTCGCTGGGATTTGACGACCGATTTGGACCAGTTTTTTTTTTTTTTTTGGAAAAGTGTGCCGCTAGAGTCAGACTCTTCAGCTAGCGAGATAGCGCGAGCCTCACCTAAGCCGACGACGTTATGCGTGGGGCCTGGGTGCAGGTGACACGGCCCGAGCCGGAATTCGTGTATCTTTTAGGTTAAACTGAGCCATTTGCTCCGAATGATCGATTGGAGATATTAATCAGATAAAAACAAAAAAAAAACAAACGGAGTAATATTCGCTTCCTTTTTCGATGCGACGCGGGCCGGGTCACCATACGTCTTCGTCATCGATACGCACGGAAGAAGTGGAACACGCTGGATTAGCCCGATTTGGCCCATACGAAAGAGAGGCCTGGGTTTTCACATTTTTGCGTGATTCTTTTTTTTTTTTTTTTCGAGTGCCAATATTTGAACGTGTGACTCACCGGGCGTCAGCTGTGCGAGATGGTAATTATAATATTACGGTGAAGTTCGGACATGCCGAGAGACGGAGAGCACTCGGAAGTCCTACGCAGCCCGGGGGCGCTCGGGCTTAAAGTTACTCTACATTTAACGATGCTCATTATACGACATGACTGGCCGAAAAAGTAAACAATAGCCAGGTCTTCCTTAAATAGCTACAAAACTCGTGTGACACACGCAGTGGCTTCGTTAAATGCGTATCAGCGTCAGCGTCCGCTGCACCCCAACCAACCCCAGTACAAATATTGATCCGTAAACCGGTGGAGAGCATTTGTTTGGTGTTTGATTTGACTTTGGTCAGCGTGACTGCGACGAACCGGGGTGGCTTTGGGCTACGCGAGTTGCGCCGGCGAAACTCGCCACTTGGCAGTAGCCGAGAGGGGAAGAAAGCGGCACTTGCAGGCTTGGGACCAACGTCCAACCGACAGAAAATGGGACTGATGAAAATGGACATAATACGCGACACTCGCGGGTACCCCGGGCAGAGGGCAATTTTAACACCAACGCAACCTTTTCCAGCCCGGCATCACGGTGCGCCGCAGCCCGGACTTGTTGTCATCGAGCTGCGCGATACGTGCACGTCGTCCCCATTAGCTATGCATGTATTCTTGCCTGCTTCTCGCCAAGTGCCTCTTCGATGTTCGATCTCCAGCGCACGACACGACACGCGGCCGGTTCGTTCCTGCAGGCAAAGCCCGACGACCGATCGGCAGCGGCTTACCGAGCCCCGTAATATCTTCATTTGCTTAGAAGCGGTGGTCGCGAGTGGTCGCGTCTCGGTATCGGTTTGCTGGCCGGGGGGCCTGATGAAAACCCGGGTGGGTCGCGATTAGTGTGCGTGTGTGTGTTTAACTGTTATCGTGCGCATGTGAAGTGATGTCTTGGCGTCCCAACGGGGTAGTTATCTCAGTGGAACTGACCTACCGAACGTTCGAATGCTCGCGTGGTTAAGGTGTCCGGTGCGAGGGAAGCGAAATCGACGCCACAATTAATTATCATACCCAACGAGACGACAAGCGTCCACGGCACGGCATCGATGCGGTGATCTCATGGAGTTAAACGACTTTTAATTTCAACAACCCCGTACGCCCTCGCTCGTGTGTGGTGTGGTTCGTTTTAAATATTCTCATCTGGCTGCCTGTGTGAGCGAAAGTGTGTCTGTGTTTTTTGCCCTTTGTTGACGTTTGCCTCTCCGGAAGATACGAGGCGGATTTTTTTTTTATTATGAATGAATTCCGCCGCGAGCAGCGAGCGGCGATAACGTAACGTAGATTAGAACGGAGTGAAAGAGGAATAATTGAAAGTGTTCTGTACTAGGCCCGGTTCGGTTCGGAAGTGACTCGCATTCGCGGTTGAGGTGTGACTCAACGTATCCGTTGGTGGTGATATGATTCAAACCGGAGGAGCTCCACGAAAAACGAGCGTACCGGTTGCTATGGGCAACGGTTTCATAGTGTCGCCGTTGTAAGCAGTGTTTTTTTTTTATTATTATTGCGTGACAGTGTGTGGCTAATATATCACTGGTGACAAGGTTGCAGCTGGGAATTCGCTTCCAACACGTGTGATTCAGTGGCAGCTTCTGGTGTGATTGAGGAAATTGGAACCTATACCCGACAGACTTCATCATGGATGCCTTTCATAGGGTGCGTAGGTTGTCGCGGGAATGTCGTGGGTATCTATCAAGGCTATGCACTACTGGGTTATGCATTTGTTTGCTCGTGTTTGATTGCATTCGTTCAACCGTTCGCTGTGCAATATGTCACCGAAGAACATGGTGGATTTTATTATTTTCTGATTTCTGATACACGTACGGATTAAATATAAATAAACCTAGCTTGATGTTGTCGGATTCATTTCATTTTTATGCAGTTGTTTGCTAGCGTTCGATTGTATTCGTTCAACCAGATAGTTATTTTTCAATATGTCACCAAAGAGCTTGGTTCATTTTTGTGTTTTCTCAATATGATACTCGTACGGATTAAATATAAATCAATTTAGCTTGATGTTATCGGGTTCAAATGAAATTATATTTCCAAAGTTCTGAACTTTTTTAAATTTAAACGCCAGGTTGGATGAGTCTACTAAGAACCTCAAAAACCTGCAAGGTTTAGAAGGATTTTACCTGTCATCACTCAAGTTCGAAACTGAAATTCAAACTGAACTTATTATATTCCTTAAAACATATTATTATATTATTTATATTCCTTAAAATGTAAGCTAGTAAAATTATAAACATCCAATTCTTAACTACACCAAACCAATTGACTTGTACCAAAGTCAGATTATGTACAAGCGGCCGAAAGTTGGTTAATACTCGTTAAAACTCACGCAAAATCTGCGATTATGTAGAATCGAACATGATCGATCCAAAACATTAATACGCAGTAATTTATTGGACATTAGATCTGCCTCCTCCAACGCCAATAATGTGTTGGATTACGCGCTGCAACAAACGCCACATCTTCCGCCCATTTTGAAGTCTTAATAATGAGTTTAGTGTTTGTAGATCTTCCGCTCCGCCACTGCATCCTCCAGTGCACCGAAGAGAAAAAAAGTGATTACATCAATCTTCCTAACAGCCATAACCATCCTAATGAAAACCCTGAAAAGCTGATGTTCAGTTTCCAAAAACAGATCGCTGCCTGCACCCCTTCCCCAGTATAATAAATTAAAATAGATAAAAACAGTATTGTCACCGGGAGACGCGTCTGTGTTAGTGCTGGTTGCGCAATGCGTCATCGATTTAATAATCTGTGTAGGATCTCCTACCAAAATACGTTACGTTTGATTGGCAATATTGAATCGTAAAATCGTTTACAAATTCGGCATTTTGCATTCGGTTTCTCACTCTATCTCTCTCTCTCTCTCTTTCTCTCTCACTCGTTCTCTCTTCCGCTCTCCAACAATGCCTTACGCCGTATTCCGCGCGGGTGGAATTTTGTTTCGCACGCCAAGGAGGGAACAGCTATATTCATCAATGAAAAGTGATAGAAAAAGAAACGAGTGGTAACGAAAACAAAAAAAAAACATGCTAATTCTGATGTTTCTGTGTCCCGAAACGTGTCTACACATCCTCGGTGCCGGGACATCTTATTCGGGGCAAGCGGTCGCTCGCGAACGTGCCAAAATGTTATGGAAATGTTTGGCCAAACTTAACGCAGCCATCCACCCTCGCCACGGCCGATCAAATCGAATCGTTATTACACGGATCACGGCTCTTTGGACGCGTTCGTCCCGTCAGCGTAAGCCTGAAAAATGACGAGCTAAATGGGCCAAGCTTAGGCCCGGATGGAACCGAAATCGAGATGTTCGATGTGAGGCGCGCTTTGTCAGCAAGCCGGACCAGGGAGGCTGGCCCGGAACCCGCCCGTATCTTCATCGGGCGGGAAGCAATCCGAAAACTTACCGAGTGCCACGCCAACTTACAGCCACGCCGAAACCTCACGGAGCAAATGCCACTCGATCGCGCTCGAGTGTTGTTGGAAAACAATCTTATGGGCCCGTGGCAGTGGGCAAGTGCACGGCACGTCGAACTCACGGCTCACGGTGAATGTGCTAAATAAACACAAACTGTACGAGGCAGCAAAAAACAGGCCCACTCTCCGACACCACTTCACACACCGAGCGGAGTGTTGTCTAATTTTTTGTCACTCTACCGCCTGATCCTCGGCCTACGGAACGCCCCGAAAGCACCGGAGCGCCAGAGTGGCGTTCAATATTCATAGAGAGCCAAGCGACCATTTAATGCCTTTTCGGGGCGAAGTCACACGGCGTCGTCGTCGTGGTCGTAACAAACATCAGTGAGAGGAGGTGAGCAGAGAGTTTTTTATGCCTCACTCTTTGGGCGGCGTGGGTGGATGTTGAATTGGCCTCCATTCCTCCGGCACGGCCACCAAACACCGCAGCCCCCCCCCCCCCCCCGGGCCCGGGTTGCGGATTGGAAATACTTTCAAATCTAGACGCGGTTTGACGATTTTCGGTCTTATCTATTATGGCTCGACAGGTCGTGGCCGCGGTCACCGAGGCAGGCTTTGTTTGATTTTTAATGGACACTCCACGACGAACAGCGCCGATCGCATCGCATCATCCTCACCCACCCCTCGGGGGGGCACAAGGTGTGGTTGTTTAGTGTGTCCGGTCAGGACGGCATAAAAATCACCCGTAAATCGAAATAGTTCGGGCCGGCATTGATTAGCTCGTTACGATCCGCCTGTGCACAGGCGCAGTAGGCGAGGCTGTGTGGTTGCGTATGTGATCGACTCCCCAGATCGTTGCTAATCATTGTTAGCAACGGAAAGGGGCGCGACACCCGGCAGGAAGCCGGATCCTTTTGGTGCCTAAATTGTACGCGAAGTTGACAGTTACGACACCGCGGACCGCGATCTTGCACCACCCACGGGCAGTTTGGTGATGACGATCTTCCACCACCCTTGGCGGGGTTTTGTACCTGTCGCGCACTTGGCCATCGTTGCGATGGTTGCAATTTAACGTGGCGTGGCGCTTCGCTGGCGTTAGTTGCCGAAGGATCCGTGGGCGGAACGCTCATAAATGCGGGCGCTAGGTGTCATAAAAGGGTTTCTGTTTTCGGGCAGCGAGTGATCCGTTTTGCTCGGTGTGAGATCGCCCCCGGAGGGAACGTCACGGAAACGGGGTCGTCCGTTTCGATTGTTTTCCTGGGCGGGGTGCCTTAATTTTTGTGACACTCTGTGTGTTTGTCGAAACCCGAGCGTTGGAGGGTTTTGGTGTTTATTGCCACATAACATCTCAATCGACGTGGTGGGCTCGTTTGAACAAGTGATTATTTCTTGTACGCACTTGGGCAACGTCTAAGTTGACGAATCTGTGTGAAATTTCAATTGTACCTATGAGTCTCATAGTGGTGAACTTGATTTTATTTCTTTTGGTCATTCTAACCATATAACTTCAATGCGGCACTTTTTTTTAGCTGAGAGCACTTCCTTCCTGGTTTTGGCTTAACTCCGGGCTTTCCTCGGTTATGTTTAATATTAAACAATTAAAGAAAACAGAAAACATATAGTAGATATAATTAAAACTTGGGGAAGGCCGGTAGGTATGTGTTTGCGGCCCCGGTCTTTCATTTGATCCAGTGATCACACTCGAACCGTCTCACACTCTTAGCGAAGAGTGACTAATCAGCTGTGGAGGTAAAAATCAGTCTAGTAATCCGGTAAAACGGCAAATATGACTTAAGCGATCGTTACGCCATAAAGGGAGATAAAGAGAGAGAGAGAGAGAGTGAGAGAAAGAGATAGAAATAAAGAGAGATCAATAAGTGAAGCGACCACAGTTGATCGTGCTATAAAACCAGCATAAAACACACTCTGTTGGTCGCCCGGATGACAGTTCGTGACAGATGATCGTAGGCTAAAGTAGAAAAAGAGGGAGGTCGCCAGGTCATTCCTCTTCGAAGGAGAGGTCAAGTGGCCCAAAAACTGTCGATATGACATTAATTTGTAATTAGAGCTTGGTGATAGTGGTTCGTGGCTAGTGGTAAACAGATTACTTTGAATAAAAATTAGAGAACAAAATAAATTAGTTCTTCATCAGAGCCCTTCGGAGCTAAAGCAAGACAAACAAAAGCCCATATTCATATTTTTTGTTTTTTTTTATTTATCCCCGATGTTTATTCTTTTTTTACTCAATATTTGACCTATTTCATCTTAATTCCCCATCATCAATCATAGATTTCTTATTTGAAATATCGATCGATTGTTTTATGTCTTTAATAGATATCATGCACTATTTATACCTCTTCTGTTTTTATACACTCTTGTTGATTTTGCTAACTTTTCGGGGTGTTTTATAATTTTTCTGAAATACTTATTTTTTTCTCGTTCTTTTTGATCGCATTGAAATGTACTGCTTCCTATGATTGTTTGTTATCCAATACGGTAAACGTACACAGAAGAACAAACAAATTATTATAGCTTCTTATCTTCGAGCTCTAACTTGCTTTGACTTCCACGCCATGGCCCATGTTTCAACATGCCCCTTACATAATCTGATCTCGTATCATACACTCAGGCTACATTACCCATCCATCATCAGGCGCTCGCGAGTCTTGGTGCCACAAAACCTACCCTGTTTATCAAAATACACGCACCAGGCACCTATACCATTCATTCGTCGCCTCCTCCGTTGTGGCCCCCCACTCCCCCCCCCCAAAACGACTGCCGAAATGATCATTCGATTAGATTATGTTTACATGATGAATCACGCTGACCGGGGAAAGGGGTAGCAAGAGGAGGAGGTCACATTTGGTAGGCCTGCCAAAAACAAAAAAAAACCCTGCCGCCGCTTGATCATATGCATGCTCTGAAATGGACTAATTTTAGTACGTGAGAATTAACACCGCAGCACCGAGATCGATCGTGCACATGTGTATGTGCACGACGGTGAGAATGAGATATGAGCGCGAGAGGCAGGGAGTGTGATGAATACAATGAGAAAGTAATCGAGCTGAGCTGCGAGGGAGAGCGAGAGCAAACCAGAGCGTCCAAAAGCCGCGCGGGGGAGAGTGAACAGATCGGGTTAAGGAAGGAGATAATTGTGGTGATAAGTTCCGAACAAGTCCATATATGGGCATGACGGACGGCGCCCGCTTGGGTAGCAGGAAAGGAAAACACGGTTTGCGTTCAATGTCAAAACACATGTCGAACGCGAACGAACCAGCTCTTCCCCGTTCGTTCTTTGTTATTGTTTGTGTGTTTGTTTATTTTTTAATATTAATTTTTATTACTCGCACCTTTGGAATGGATGCTATTTGCCCCGTCCTGTCCTTCCTATGGCATTATGGGCAATCAATGGACAAGCGAGTGAATGACCCTTGCAGCCATTCGTTTGCTCACCGGTTCAGGCGATCGAAATACATTTTATTTTCGTTTCGACTTCGCACGTAAAACAGGGCGAAAGAAACCCGAACCGGGCACCAAACCAACCTAGTGAGAGACATAAAAGATCCAATCGAAATACAATATATCCTCCTCCCCCGAAAGCGAATCTAAGCCACACGCACGGGCCCTTTAAGTTCAGTGAGCTCAAATCAAGTGCAAAAACAAACAAACAAACAAATGCCCCAAAACCCACCCCCAAACACACCCCTCCTCGAGCACCCGTACGAAAGCGACAAGTGGCTCGCATGTCGGCGGTTTTCCGACGCCCCCCTCCCCGGTGTTCGGGCGGGGTCAAACCAGCCAGTAACATTGTAACCGGGCTGAAAATCCGATCGATGCGACTTTCCGAACATTTCCCATGTACGGCCACCGAACGGCGCGATTCGGCGCCGGTGCAGCAAAAACAAAAAAAAAACACGGTGGCTGCCCACCGACCGTTTCGGTTTCGGGCGGCTGAAATGTAGGTCGTGAGAGTCGCGGTGAAAAACCCCCCGTTTCGGAAGCCAAAGGGGGGAGGGTGAGTTTTTCCCAAATTTTCTCCGCTCCCAAACCGGGCTCGAATATTGCACGAATATGTTCACTCGCACGCGCTGCGGAATGAATGAACTGTTTTTGGGGAGCCGACGGGTCTGTGTTCTAGACGGGGGGGTGGAGACGCGGTCGGGGGTGGGATGCCGACATCCATCTTGCAAGAATGTCCCTCTGCGCCGATCGGGCTGCGCAGCGCCGGCTTACAAATGCTCCCGTGCTCGCATCGCAGCAGCAAGCATAGTCCGGTGAGGAAAACGATGTCGGCCGCACGCACGGCCCGTATACCAATTTCTGCTATTATTATTTTGATCCCTTTCCGGTCCTATCCTGTCGAGCGGGGGAGGGGGAAGGGGGTGAGGGGAAAGCGACACGATTGTCGATCGCATGGTGTGCCGGCGGGTCGGTGAGATTTTCAGCTCAATCTAGTCATGTTGCGCCCCGAGACGTGACCGTTTCGTGCGCGACCGTGCGTGCCGTGCGTGCTCCTTCGTTGCCCGCGTCCCTCTTGTCGATCGCCCGTTTGCGCGAGATGGGACAGTAACGCCATATAAGGAAGCGTGTGATAGCGTGTGCGATTCACTTTCCTGTGCGTGTGTGTGTGTGTGTGTGTGTTGGTTGCTGCTTTTCTTCGATGGGATATTAATTGCTCAAGATTGAGCGGTGGCGATACGAGAGGCTTCACTGCTTGTGTGTGTGTGTGTGCAGGAAAACGGAAGACAAAAAATCAAGGTGAAAAGCAAGCCAGTGAAGATTGCATGCGAAGCAACCGTTCCGGGGGTTACGGCAGCTACATGATCGTATCGGAAATGCTACCAGAACTGCTGTTTACGGGTAAAGCAGATTTTCTTTATTACTCCCCACCCCTCTCTCTCTCTCTTTTTACTCCTCCTATACCTCCCTCTCCCTCTTTACTACCTCTTGCGGCTAATTTTAGCTTCTAGACGCGCGCGTTTAAGACCCACAATTTCGACCCCGGCAGCAATGGTTCGCCCTAGCTCCCCACACCCAGCTACGCATTTTCGCATTCTTCCTGCCACGATCGTCTCCTGGAGCGGTGCGGTTTGCGTAGAGTTAAGCACTCGCGATCGCGGGAACGGCATGTCGCCCCGAACACCCCAAACCCTGGTCCCATATGGAGGGCCCGCCGGGAGTGATGATATGCAACCACTTTGCACCGTTGCGACGCTGTTCGGCACACCAGAATCGACCACGGACTCGCGAGCGTGCGCGCGCGCGTGTGTGTGTGTGTGTGCTTGCAGCAAAAAAGCTGAATTTAGAATCCCCCCAAATCCCCGACAAGTCCATTTTTTGCGTGCAGGAATATTTGTCGAAATTTTGTGCGAGTTGTGACCGTTCCGGGGTACGGTCCCGAAGGCGTACGGTAAATATAAGAGCTTCTTATTGCTATTGGTTCGAATACGGTTTCATGTTTTCGGGGTGTTTGGATGCTGAAAAACATCACTAGAGCATAGGGTGTGTTGTGTACATTTGATTTGTAATGTGCATTTTATTTTCAAAAACTTATAAAATTTATTTGTTAGTATCTCCTCTCATAATCTGTTCCTTCCCATTATCAAAAAATGGCTCATTTTATTTATGATGCAGCAATTATTTCTTTCCACGTGTGTCCATGTATCCGCCACCACCGGGGAAAATCAACACGTGTTGTTGTGCGAGAAATAGAGCGCAGATTTCCAAATTAGTCCATCGGACAATTTTATGTGCGTGTGCATATGTGTGGCGTGTGTGCATTTGTATGAAAGCGGTTGTGATGTTTTTTGCCCTCCGTCACGAAAATCGCAGCAAGCTGTAGGCGGCCATTGTTGGATTGACGTTTTGTGGAAGTAAATATTAAAGTATGCAACAGCATGACATCTAGCAAAGCACGCAGCCAATCTAAAACGTCAGAACTAAAAACAACAAGTTGGCTCCAGTGTAGCTCCAGTGTAGTTTTAACTGGAAAGAATTTGGGACATCTTGTTTCCGTGTCGCGCACCGTAAACAGTATTCCAACAGTGAAGCGTTTGTTGAGGGTACGACAATATGGAAAAAATGCGACGCTCCATTGGCCGCGTAAGTAGCATGCGGTGGTTTTCACAGTGGCAGTAGTTATTTTCGTCCCGGTGAATCAGATCCAACCGGCCAGACGATGGCACGATCCCATGGAAAACATATGCAACACCGGGCGGGGATGTGTTCATGGTGAAATTGAGCGTAGATTTTCCACGAGAATGCACGAGCGGCCGCTCCGCAAGTTGCTCCGGTGAACCTATTTTCGTATTTGAAGCAAGCGCTCGAGACGTGTTGTGCGATGAGCAGGTCCGATTCCAACGCCGATGCCGGAAGGCAGCGTTCTGACAGCGATGATTGCCTTAGTACATGTGTTTGGTTTCGGTTTCTTTCTCGCTCGTTTTTTCTGCACTAGTTGGAGGTGGTATGCAAGACTTCGCGAAGGATGATCTTGGACTGCTGAGCACGAGCGTCGTCAGCAGCGATAAGGATCCCCTGGGGCAGACACATCCTCCACAGGCCCACGACCATCACGGCGTGCTTCATCAGGCGCATTTGCATCCGGCCGTTAGTGGAAACACGGTAGTGTTAGGCGTGGACGACATTAAGCTGACGCACTTACCAGATCAGGAAGAAACGGACCGTGATCTATATCCCTGGCACTCGGGGAGTAACATCGGGAGTAGGTTTCTGTATGTGTCGCATGATACGATCCTGTCACCGAAAGACACTCGAGAACTAATCGTTTTTTTTTTGTTTGCTGTTGCAGGCGCAGTTCAGATGATCCGCTGATATCCGGCGGTACGAACGACAATCCGCACGATAATGAGCTTAGTGTGCCCACGGTCAGCCAGTCTATGTGTCCGTCGCCCACAACTACACCGCCATCGTCAAAGCACCACCACCACCGTCACCCGGGTGTCATTCTCACGCCGGAGCTTCCGGACGCGACCCTGTCGCCCCTGCGCACGCCACCAAAAGTCGCTCCCAGCACACCGCACCAGAAGGAACCGGCTGCCAAGCGCACCGCAAACGGTGCCCCCAGGGCGCGCCGAAAGGGACCGCTCAAGCTGCGGTTCCACCACCAGGCACTGCCCCAGGAGTATCTCGACCACTATGAGGCAACGCAGAACAACCTGCAGCGGAAGGTCGAACAGGTGTCGTCGAAGCAGTCGCGTACTCAGCAGCAATCGAAATCGTCATCCGGTGCGTCATCTGCGCACCAGCAGCAGCAGCAGCAGCAGCAATCGTCGCGGAAGGCCATAATGGAACGGCAGGCTGCACTGGAGCGCGAGGAACGTACGAATGAATCGGTGCGCAGCTGGCTGCAGAAGATACTGGAGCTCCAGAAGGAGGGTGTGTCGATGGCACCGCTCAAGGACGAGGTGGTCGCACCATCGCAGACGTCGCCGACCAGCGTGGCGAGTGCGGAAAGCAGCAGCGGAAGCAGTGGCCATCAAAGCGCACCGCAGCAAAAGCGCATCGTCAGCTACACCGATCTGCCGTACATGGGTGAGATCACGCTGGACAACTCGAAGCCACGGCGTGGAAGAAAACCCAAGAAGGCGGACATTTGCCATTTGATCTACAAAAACTACGGCACCATTCTCCCCGGCACTCCGAGTCGAGAGTTTGGGCTGGAGAAGGGTGCGGTAGGGCAGGCAAAAGGATGCTCCAAGTCCGTGGCGAGCCTCCTCGAGCGACGTCTAACGTCGTGCGATGAGCGGAAGGCTCAGCCGGCGGGTGATAGGAAGCTGCCAGTAGCGGCGGACCAGCACCAATCCGTCCACAAGGGACGTCGGAAGGACGTCGAACCGCTGAATCTCTGCGTGCGTGACTCGGGCGGAAGCGTCCTGCCGGTGGTGGGCGGTGCCGAAACGTTTAGCGTGTCCAGCTCCGAAGACGATCCCGATGAAGTGTTTGCGTCCTCGTGTCCAACGCCGATCATAACCCCGTCCGACCTGTGCACGGATCAGGCACTGGCTGCCAATATGAAGTTATCGCTGCCAACGTTACAATCGTCCTCCGGCAACAGTACCGTGGAGACACCGTCGACTGCGGAAACTCCGCCCGGATACATGTACTGGTCGTCGAACACGAACGGGATGTTTGTGCATCCACTGCCCGTGTACAACTCGCCGCCGGTGCAAGCGGGAGAAGTTGGGCTAGGCAGGCTACCGGAAGATACGATGGCTAGGAACAGTCCATCGTGCACTGTCTCTCCACCGATCTCGCCGGATGGTTTCCCGCTGGGAGCTTCCCAACAGCAGCATCCACTGATCATCCCCAAGCACATCTCTCAGCTGATGAAGCACGGCAAGCAATCGCCTCCGACCGTAGGGCAACGATCGCCTCCCGCGGCACAGAAACGCAAGCGATCAGCCATCTTCATCCCGCCCGTTCCGGCGGAAAACAGTCCCAACCCGGCCACGGAGGTCAGTATCTGCAAGTTCAAGTTCACCGGCGGTGCCAAACCGTGCCTGCAGGAGAAGAAGATACTGAGCGTCGACTCGGGCGGCAACTTTCGCTACTACTCCGGGACGGGCGATAAGTCTATGCGCGGGTATGAGTTCTTCCCGCGGGAGAGCCTCCAGCAGAGCAGCATCAATGCGACCAGCACGACCGGTGCCTTCCTGAATGCGTCCGGCGAGCGGATCGCTTGCGATCTGCCGCCTCCATCGCTGGGACTTAGCAACGATCTGCTGCAGATACCGGAGTTTCCAACTTCACCGCAACCGTCGGGCGGTGACCCCTCGTCGCCGGGTGTTCCAGCGTCCCAGCAGCATCGACTAAATCCTGCCAACAGTGCGTCGGAACGGCGCCGCCGGAAGACGCGCCGGGCGACGCAGCGTGAATCGCTCGAGAAAACGTTCAAAGAGAAGGGCTTTCTCATCCAGACGCAGCAGCTGCAGTCGGCCGAAGGTGCGACCTACTGTAAATTCCGTCAGTTACGCAAATTTACACGCTATCTCTTCCGAAGCTGGAAAGACTATCTGCCCGGGGAGCTCCAGCAGCACCAGCACCAGCAGCATCAGCTGCAAGAAGGAGACATGTCCAACGTGATAATGCCCGCGCAAGAGGATACCGCCGGAGACGAGGGGTCGCAGTTGGCTTCCTCGGCAGGCAACGTTCGGATGGATGTTGGAGAGCGCCTAGAAAGCGCTCCGGAAGAAGCAACCCCACAATCAACCGTACTTGATCGAACAAGACGAAATCGGCGGATATCTTCGACGAGCGTCACATCCCAGCACGTCCATTCCGAAACGCTTGTGATCGACACCGCATATCATCGGCACGGGTGTTCTTCGCCGGTCGTCGAGTAGAAAGCTGCCGTCTGCCATAGCTAATTTTCTCCCCCATTAAGCATAAACACCTTCTTTGCTTCGTTACTACGAACGATCAAGACCAAAGAACGAGAGTTTGGAGTGCGGTTAGAGTATGATTAGCCTCTAAGTCTGCTACCCGGTTTAGTGATTACGATTTTTATTTAATTTTCTGCTTATTACTGCATCTGCCGTCTAACAAATCGCTGCATCGCGAGTCAGGGGCGACGTGTTCTACCTTTCGATTCGTTCAGGATCGAATGCTATCTAGTCTCTCTTACGCGCTACGTAGAAAGCATTTTCTGACTGTGGTTTACTACCGTTGTTTGTTGTTAATTTCGTAGTGCGATGTTCTATTATAATTATCTCTAGCGCTGTTACGCATAGCTCAATTTCCGTGATCCGTAGCTCGAAGACGCGATCGTATAATGCGAAATTAAACTGGAATGATAATGAATTAATCCAACACGTTGTTTGTTTTGTTTTTCTAGTGCCCTTAATTTTATTATATTTATTTAATGTGAAAGAAAATTATACTTAAAAATCATTCTTTTCACAAAAAATTTATGTTTTATCAGCTTATTGCAGGAAAAGATTTTGGTAGTAACGACTCGAAATTTTATGCAAAAATTATATTTTGAACGATTTTTGAGTAGAAATATTATATTAGATATTGCCTAACAGCAAAAATGACTGTTGGATAAAAGAAAGATGCAATTAATCATTGAAGCTTGAGGAAAGAAAACTACTATTAACACTAATAAATAAATTTCTACAATATTGTTAGAGAAGCAAAGCATGAGCATACAAAGGATATTTCAGTTTTCGTCAAAAAATATTTTTTATTAATTATGCTAAGTGAAAAATCATACGTTGATTTTGGATAGTGCTAGAGTAGATTACACCCTTCTAAAAGTATGGCGGCACAGTATTGCCTACATTTAGGGGTAAGAGATTTGCGCCCGAATGTATACTACGATATGAATTTCACATGTCGAAATCATCGTTTGAATATAAACGAAGTTTTATGTTTGCAAAAATATGTTTGTTCGTTTGTTACACTTTTTGTTGAAAAATGTTTTTATGTGAAACGAAATCTAAGCAGGAAAAAAGTATTTAATTTTATTCAATAACCATTTCTTACTTGTGGATTTTCTAGCGATTCCGGAAGAGAAACAACCTACACCTAAAAGCTACCTAGTAGGAATAGCATCAGCATTAGCAGATAACCGGTGTTGACCGGTAGTAATCATACGAGAAGGTCCATAATTACGGGGTTGACATTTATACGCACGCTTTCATCTGGACGAGACTGACCGATGATGACTTGTGCATGTTAAAGAACGTTAATCATCCGCAGTGGGAGTAACCAGCCAGTAAGTTGTAATTTATAAACTTTCAGTGACGTTTGAGCAAATAATGCTGTGTTATAGTTTTAAAAAAGAAGTATTGAAAATAAAACATCGCAAAATGACATTTGCGGAGGTCGAACGAATTTCTCACACATTGTACGTCGAGGAGCATAACACCATTTCCACTTTCCATGCGTCTTTTGCATTTCTAATCCCCGCCGATCATCGTGTCCGATAATCTAACCTCACATCAGCCACATTTGCATCGCCCGCGATGTCCGAAGTGTCGCAGATCGATAAAAAAAGGTGAGTACAATTTTATTTCCCGCGCTCCGTCACCTGCACGAAAACGGGCCAAAAATCGATGTAAACAAATGCAAATGAGCTGCCTCGGTGTGCGAGCGGGCAATAGTACAAAAAGCATAAACACACGGATACGAGCGCGCGCCTAGCGCACCAGGCACCCGCGGGGGCCGGACAAAAGGCCACGAACGGTTGCCAATATGGGCAGGATTTATTGTGTGCGAAGAAGAAAGCTCCCACCCTTCCGTCGTCGCACACATCACACTCCCGGATCGATCGCGCAATTACTTCACCTCGCTGGGATGTTGCAAGGTTAATCGAGGTTAGGCTCCGTCGGTGGTGGTGGTGGTGGTGTCCCAACTCCCGGGCGCTTATCTGCCAGCCTCCGGGACTGAGTCACGCGCTCGCTCACGTTCGCCAGACATTTCAATTCAATGGCGTGCACGGCGGCGAAGCGGCCGCGCAAACAATTTAACCTATGCAAGTCCATTCGAATGTCCGTACTTCGACCGAGCACGGAGCGGCGCGACCAGAACCAACCGGCAGCTGTCCGGCTGTCGAGCAATTTGGAGGGTCGACTAATTCATCATATTGCATACAAATTGCTCCGCATCTGGGGGTGGAAGGTGGCGCATAATGCAAAACGGAGCTCGGAACAACAGGCAGCGAGGGTGGCAGGTTCTCGCGACGTCCAACGACGACTCATCAAACGTATCTGGAGCGGAATCACGGCGCATCGGAGTACGGTGCACATCAAAGCGAGAAGAAGCGACGACATCCAACCATCCAACGATCGTGCGCCTTTTGCCGGCGGCACCCGCACGGAACGAGCGCGGAACCACAAATTGAAATTCAAATCGCCGCCATCTTGGATACTGAAATCACCACGTCTTCGATGTGGTCATTCTCACCGCTCCGTCGCTGTGGTGATGGTTCTGTCTTCTTTTTTTTTGTTTTGCTTGTTTCGCGTTGATTGATCCCGATGAAGTGGTTCAAATCGAATCGAAGCGTTGTCGAGCTGACGGAGCAGCAGGCCATCTCCGCTCGACTGGATCGTGCACTGCCAATCCAACATGGCGACCCGAATCGCGCGCTCCCGAAACCCGGCCGTCCGTGAATCCGTGGCAAATTAATTAAAATAGCGATCGGAGCGGCGAGAACCGGCGGCAGAATGATTGAGTAATCGTTACTTCTGGGTTTGAAGTTGGTTTGAAGTTTTTGTTTTCTCTCTCGCCTTTTTTTTTTGCGCTGTTTTCCGGCTACGGTTGCTTTGACCCGGTCGTCGTGATGCGTGGTTTTCGAATTTCGAGCACGATCCAATTGACCAACCGTGACTCGGTGGTTTTCCACCCTAACGGGAGGCTAGAATTCGTTCCATCTGATCAATAGATAATGGCGGCACAAACGTGCGGCAGGCGACGCAAAAACCACGCTTCGGCGTGAGCATCATGTGTGTGTGTTTGTGAGTGTGTGAGTAGAGAAACTTTAAAGAATCGCCGATGGATTTTTTTGTTTCTTCTGCCCGGCTGCTGACCGTAACATCCGGCTGACAGATTTTCCCATCCAGAAAACTAGCGCACCAAAGCTGCAAGCGTTTTCTATGCACTAGAAGCGTGGTTTTTATTCTATGGCTCGTTTTTGTGATGCAATTTTTCGTGGAACATTGAGCGGAAAAGTATGCCACAGAGATGTAGAAGAGACACGTTCTTTCGGCGAAGTGATTGTTCTCGATCGATGCGATCTCAGGTAAAAACAATTTCTGTTATAATATAAAAAAATATATAATTGTTTCTACAATTCATTATCCTATTGCCACCGCTATAAGGTATTATTCTGGATGGAATAATTATAAAAAAAAGAATTTGAAGTTATAAAGACTGACACTACTTAGTAAAATATTCATACTAACAATAGAATCATATATTATTCTTAGTAGAATTCATAAGAATATTAACACGTCTCAGAGATAGTACATCTCGAAGCAACGAAATAAAATACTTTTTTATTAGTATTATAAACCTAGTATTAATTATAAACCTTTTTGTAAATTATAAACCTTTTTGTAATTATAAAATTATTTGTAAATTATAAATTTATATATTATTAAATATATATTCCTAGTATTAGTTACAAAGTATTTATTTGTAAACCTTTTTTGTAGCATTAATTGCATTCTTTTAGGATGATATAATGAATATGCAACAAAGCGTTTGCATTCTCCTGTGCAATATCGTTTTTTAGCCCGAAATTCTTCTGCTTATCGACACTTAATAACATTTATAACGCCTCAGAATGAGATTAGGTGTAAATGAGAGAGTCCAGAAGGTTCAGTCTATTATACACAGTTTATATGAAAACTGTTTGTACTACGCTGATGACAAAGGTATGCCCAAAAGGCATGTAATCAACACTGCAATTTGCTTTTAAATAGAAGTAGTTTTTCAATTGGCCTATTCGATACTTCTCTAGCTAATTGTCAGCATTATTACAAGATTAATTTTTATTTATTATTGCATGATAATCAGCCATGTCTTTTTACCGTAGTCAGAACTTATCTACTTGATCTTGCAAATACTACGTTACGAAAGAGTTTTTCATACGTGAATCGCTCTAAATTTGACCCAATTTTACTGTCTTCTCACGAAATTTGCACAAGTTTCATCATTCTTTTCTATAAGTTTCAGATTTATACGAACATTGCCGCAATCCTGTCTAAAAGAAAGCGGCTAAAATGAAAAATAATTCAATAACTTCTACCTCAACTGCTAGTTTGTTGTATTTTTAAACCAAACCAAATAAAAATTAACCAAACCAAACAAAATTATCTTTTAAACCAAATAAAATTCTCTTTTTATTTTGCTTGCATGACAAAATTAAAACGAAAAAAACGGCCTCCCTCGAACGAACGCATTAAAGAGCTTAATTGGAAAATCATTGGGAGATGTAGCAAGGGTGAAAATCCGCAACATAAACCGGCCGTTTTACCCCACGAATGCAACAGTGAAGGCGAAAAAGGCAAAAACAAAAAACAACAACAAAACAGCCACCAGAACCGCGCGAGATAAATTATTCCGTTCGCAACATTTCCGCCCCGAAACTTGCGCAAGCTGCAATCGGGCGGGTGCATTGCCACACGACCAGGCCAAACCGGCCGCAACCGTCATCCGTCAGAATCGTGTTGCGGGCGGCAGCAGAACCCTTCCACGGAGGCAAGAATTTCGAAAGTTCGCTCCCCTCTTTCGCGGGAAATCCGCCCACGGTATCGTTCGCTTACGGTTTCGCGGGAAAACCGACCCACCGTTTCGCCGTCGCCCGGTGCGCCAGGTGGAAAAACAATCGTGCCTCCATTTTATAACATACCCCAATTCACACGGATTTATTATTTTTTATTGCCTTCCACCACCACCACCACCACCACCACCAACGCCACCGTCGCCGGCGAAAGAGCAGCGCGTGTATCGCTTTCCTTCGCGATCGTGGCGCGGTTGGCTTAAGATCTCCTGTCGCTCTTCGCTTTTTTTTCTTGTCTGTGGTGGCTGTCCACACCCGCTGCGGCTGAGTTTTCCGTTACTGCTGCCGTCTCTATCTCGCTCTTGGCAGTTGGCAGTCCGATCAACGGTACGAAGCGGAATGCGGTTCAGCTATCTCGTGCGCGGCTGATTGGACTGTTTTGCTAGTGCGCTGGTGAGCAAAGATTTATTTTATTTTTTACCCCACATTTTCTTCACCAACCACCAACCACAGCCATGGCCACACGACACGTCACAGAGCCTACTGTGCGATTTTCGAGCGCTAACTCATGTTTTTCCTAGCATCAAAAAGCAAATCGGTATTGCCGTGTTATTCGTTTCAAAAAGTTTCGAATAATATAAAATTAAATAAATGAAATACATAAAATAAAACAAATATATTGAGAAAGAAATAAAAGATTACTGTACAAGAAAGTAATGAACAACAATGGATCTGGGCTTAAATAGAAAAATGGAAAAATGAAATGAAAAATGAAAAATAACTTTTTTTTATTATTATTAGGGACGCAAAAAAATAACTTAAAGGAGACTTTTTTTAAACCAAAGCTCATTCAACACATCATGAGAAAGGATAAAATCATGTTTTAATATGAAAATTATTTAAATACTTAGCAAATGTATCGTTTTCCTAAATTTTATCGTCTAATTCGGTTCGTCGGTTGGTTTTTCGTTAGAATTTAAAATGAAATATTTATACCACTACTGTTAAACTGTTAAACTATTACTTGAGCAATTTAATGT
>KI915050.1:1702130-1713022 GCA_000473445.2 Anopheles farauti | reverse complement strand
CCTATTTGCGTCCTATTGATCAGAACCGGAAACAAAAGAATATTTTAAAAAATTTAACTTTTTACACGAAAACAATAAATAGCACATTAAACGTTTAAAGTCGACTAATGATGACAATGGTAGGACATATTTTTTGCTAAACCACTCGGTCTTCTCGTATGAAATTCGAGAAGTTCGATCTTCTCGCACGACGGTCATTAGAAAAAAAGAACAGATGTATTTTATCATTATCTTAAGTTATTCTCGCCGCCTCACCGGAGTGCGTCCAACGCAGCCGGCGAACAAATTCATTAACATGTTAAACAACATGCTAAATCCGTGCCTTCCTGCCTTCCTGCCTTCCTGCAAGGACTCACGCGACTCCTCGCAACCCGGCCTGCACGATGCCCGATTCCGGTTCGCTGATTATCAGCTCGACGCGATCGGTAAACATCGGTGCAGAACGGAACGATGCATCATCATAAGGCACGGTGGTGTGCGCACACGGGTCAATTTCGCCGCAAGGAGCTTCGGTGTCCGTGGCCGTGCCGTGCAGGAAGGTCCGCCCGAACGGCAGACGTAAATGTATGCAAAAGTGCGAAAATGTGTTTGCGATTCGCGCCTTCCAAGGAGGGCCGGCGATGGCGGTTTCGCGCCCCGATACTGTCGGGGAGGGCCGATACTGACGTTTCCGTTTGATAAATGGCTCACCGTGGCTCACCTCCGATCGGTTTTTGCGTTGTTTTTGGGGGCGAGGAAGAGCATTTATTTTATTACCTGCTTGCCCTGCCTGGAAGGGCGATCGTTCGTTCGGCCGGGAATCGGCGGGAAGTTTGTAAGTTTTTGTTTGATTTTGCCCGGTTTCGGTATCGCGGCGCGAAGAAGGGCCCATTCGAGATGGGATCCGATAGATCGCGGTGCCTTGCAAGATCGGCCCGATAGCACGGTGATAAATCGGCGGATCGGCTGTGCTGTATGAATTAGTGTACGGGCGAAATGTCAAGTGTGAAACGAACTCCCGATACGGAACCAGGAACATCGTTTCAATCGGGTTTCTAGCTTCAACTAATCCCGCCGACGAAACGCTAGCTCCTCTTCGCCAACCGCGCTCCAAATGTCGCTCAAACATTCGAACCCCTTTCACCTAAATGACTCGCCCGTTTAAAAAAGGCACCCACCTAGAACGGCCGCGAGCGAGTGTGAAATGCATTTGGATTGGAAATGAAGGTGCAAAAAAAAAAAAAACGAACGGAGGTTCCAACGCAAACAAAAAGCCAACAGCCACCGTTTCACGAGCTGGCTCACTCCAAGACAAGACGGGATGAAAACGATCCATCATTTTACGGTGGCATGATAAGTTTAGTCGCAGTAGCGTGAATGGTGGAGCTCCATGTTCACGCTTTGGGAGGGAGCAAATATGTATCACCCACTCGAGCAGGGGCGGGGTGGGCTCGGGAGTTGAAAAGAAGTTCACCTGCATCCATATCGTTAGCATACTTCTTCCACCGTGTCGTCATTCAACCGCACCGGGCGAGGTTAAGTAGACTAATGTGTGTGTGTGTGTTTGGGGGCAATGAGTGTGTATGTGTGTCTCTGTTGCAAGAGAGACAAGGGTGTAAGGGAGCGGGACCTCTGGTCGGTGAATGTGTTGGGGGGAGTGTCGAAATCAGAGCTCCCACCTCAGCAGCTACGGACAGCAGCTGTTGCGTGGAGTACAGGTAGGTGCTCCATATTGCATCTTGCTTCTTTCCGGTGTTACACTGCTGAGTCTGCTGATGCGGGGGGTCACTACGTGTTGAAACCGTTGCTACATGCTTGCTGCAATATGAACTCTGCAAGAGCTGTTCAAGCGAGCGAAAGATACGTCGGAACATAATTGCATGCCCCCGACGGTGTGGAGATGGGATCTGATACATTTGAAAGGGAATATACCTCAGGGATAAGATAGAAAGATGTCGGAATGAACTGGAACAGCTACGCTCTGAATGATTGTAGGTATCGTATCATATGCTTGGGCAGGACAAATTCTTTAAAGTTAGTGTCAAATTTGGTGTGAAATGATTAATAGTCTTTTTGCCCTAGATCTCATTACAATATTGTTCACCGAGGTTTATTGAGCCGTTTGGTGGAGTTTATTTTAGATGTTGTACGAGTGTTATGCGGTTATTAGACGATGGAAATGGAAGTTTTTAGAATATGAATTTTCTGTCAAGCTGGACTCTGGCGCCCGCGTTTGGCATATAAAACCCACCCGCTCGTGTAATAACGATAAATTGAGCGGTGCGCTTATTTTGTGTAATAATGCTTTTAATAACGATTGTACAATGTACGGACGAAAAATGTTGGTGAATGCAATACGACACGAAGATCAAAACATCCCGAAATAATCGGTCTGAAGAAATCAGAACTGAGAATGTCGAATTTTGATTTAAGGTCTGAATATTTCTTGTCAAACGCGATTTGATAGAAAATATACAAAACCATCTGACAGTATTTTAACGAGAAGTCAACAGCTTAATGATTTTCATAGTTCGGATGGATCAAGCAGCTTCATGTTTCGCTCGTAAATTGTAACATATTCCGAACTATCGAAGAAGCAACAGTGAAACCAGAGTTATACAAAAACTATAAAAATAAATCAATCTTTTTTTGCCGAGATAAAATCAACACAAACCAAAAATTTACCCTAATCTGTCAAAATGTAGTATTTTTGCGCACAGTGGTTCAACGTACGGACAAGAACTTTAACAGCCCGTTAGCGGTAAGCTGTTTTTTCATTCGATAACCTGTTCTGTGTTAATTCGATGTATTAACAGGAAAATATGTAAATATTATGCGATTAATTACTAAATTTGTTTCCTTGGATCGTACTTTCCCTTCGTAAAATTCAAGAAATTAATTTGTCTTGGCTTGGCTATTAAACAATGGGTACAAAAGTTATACTAAAATATGTACTAAAATGAAATTCAAGAGTAGTAGATCCCACTGTTGATTGGAAGAAAAAAGACTCTTGCTTTTTTTTATCTAGGCTAAGCAATGATGCTTAGCACGGTATGAATCAGCCTTATCCGAATTCATATTTATCCGAAAGGGATCTTTCGGTTCGATCATAAAAGCCTCTTTAAAACGCTTTCAGTTGATCTCTCCCCCTCGTTGTTTCCAGCATCTTAAAACCGCTTTGCGAGTGGATGTGTGGTGTTCATACCCATTCGTCCTGGTCGCCTACCATCGGCCACCCGTTCTGGGTTTGGCAATAAAAATAAATAATGGATTTATAATTCATTCATTAAGATAGATATCGTCCGCACTGGTCTTGAATTTTAATGCCCCGTGTCCGAGCTCGTGAGCGTGATGTGTTTGTGTGTGAGTGTGTTTTCTCTCGCGTTTGGTATATTTTTTGCACGCACGCCCTCCCCTCCTACCCCGTCCGACCACAACCATACTGCAGCCTCCGAATGCCCTGGGCGAATGGCGATGGGCTTTAAGCTGACAAAAAAAAACACCGGTAAAAACGAAAACTCCTTCAGCGGGGGCGTGATCCATCCATCCACCTTGACGCACGGCGCACAGCTCGGTGCAATCCAAAATGACAGCCACCGGCAGCCCGTCGAAGGCCATCCCGCCATCCGCCGAAGAGCCGCCGGGTTTATTTTGGGAAAAATTCAAATCGATCCCATTGTCCGAGCGAGCGGACGAACGTTTTCACTGAAATGGAAATGCATTTTCGGACACTTTCCCGGGACGCAGGCGAAGAGGAGGTTGAAGTAACGGTCGCATTTAAGAAAACAGAAAATAAAAACCTGCCGCAGTTACGGGGAGCCGAGAGAAGCTTTCAAAATGGCGTGATAATTTGTTAAGCTGAGCTTAATAAGGCGGCCGGGACGGGTCGAAGGTTAGGTTGGATTGCGGTTTTGAGTGCACGTTTGTTTGTGTGTGTGTTTTTTACTTCTTTTTTGCACGCCAACTCCAGTTCAAGGGAAGTCAGCGGAAAGTGGCACCGACTGTTGAAGGCGCTGATGCTGATGAGTGTGATGTACTTGGCGGCAATAATGTTTTGCACTGAAAGTATAGTGGTTTCGCAAAACCCAAGCGCGGCCGTGGTTTTACTTAAGCGATTTTATTTAAAAAAAAAACAATCACTTTACGGACCAGTTGCCCCAACAACCAGTTGCCACAATCACCCGCCTGCTTCGGTCATAACTTTCGCGATCAAACGGCATTGGCGAGAGTGTAAATTCTGCGAAAGGCATTGGTACGGATGAAATACGTTCTAAGCGGTATTAGCAAATGATGCGACAGGCTCGAAGGCTCGCAGGCTCGCAGGCTCGCAGGCTGCCGACTTCAGAAAACGGCCCACGGTGACTCGCGCGGGCCCTGTCAACGCAACAGTCGGCCCTTCTGGTCGGGGACGTGGACACTCCACCAGACGCAGCCACCCGAGAGTGGAGGCAAAAAACAAAAAAAAAAACACGGAACCACCGGGCAAAAACGGGCCATCGAAAAGTCGCGGTATAAAAGGTATAAAAGAAATAAAAACTTTGACACTTATTAATGTTTATATCGGGCTCATGCATAAAACATCCGCTTGGAGCCAGGAAGGGGAAGAGGGGGAAGAGGGGTGACGGGGTTTGGAATTGAGGGGAACATGAAGTGGAGCGTTCCCGCTCGACCCGTCCCACCCAGCCCCTGGACGCGGTCCATAATCGGGCGGAAAAATCGCGGAACAGCAAAGCGTGGTGGTAGATGTCACGCGTGGTTAGCCCTTTTTTCTGTCCACGTTGCCAGCTCCCCGCGGTTTGTTTGCAGCATCCCCGTATCTCGCGTATCCCGATAAAAACCAGCCACCCGCGGGGGGAGGGAAGGGTGGGAACGCACCGGCGGTAGCGCGGTTGACAGCGCGTAGCGCATAAGAAGCGCATAATTTTACCCCGCACGAACCAAAACGGACTTCCGAAGAAGACAACCCAATTGAATTGCATCCGCCTGCAACGGGATAACCCCCTTCCCTTCCCCCTGCACTTGTGTGTGTGTCTGTGTGCGTATGTGTGTGTGCATAACGACTTCAAACGACGACTTGCGTTTGGGGAGCAGAAACGAAATCACCATGCACCCTGAGTTGGCGATTTCGAACGAAAAAAAAACCGGAAAGAAATAAAAACAGACACACGAAGAAATGGACCAACAAAAAACCACACACTCACACACACACTCACAAACGGAGGACTGGACACTGGAAGTTTGCAAAAAAAAAACAGATTCGCGACGGTGCAACAGCAGCAGCAGCGGTAAAAAATCGACAGAAAAACGCCGTCACTTGCCGTCGCCGCCGATCGACACTGGGTGATACTGCAACCCAGGTCGGCCCTTGCGGGAAAGGCGGTGGTGGTGGTGGTGGTGGTGGTGTGTGGGGCTAAGGGATGCCTCTTCCTTTGCTGCCGTTGCTGCTGCTGCTCTACATAGGTGCCGTGCCGGTGTCGGTTCGGGCTTGGGTTGGATTTTTATTGGATTTTTGCAGAAATCGAAAGCGGCGGCAATATTTGCAAACTAATTCAAAGCTGCATACGCGCGGCCAATCTTGCGGTGTACAGTGGTGGCTGGATGTGTAAGCGTTTGTAGCTACGGAGGCAGTCCAAGAGGGATTTCTAGATTTTCAAAAAATGCGTTCCGTTGAAATGGGGTATTCGGAAGGTGTTCAGAACTATTTAAGCCAATCACATCTAGAGTGATTCGTTTAAAGTTGGTTTGCCGGTTGAAGGCTATTAAGATAATTAAAGCTGAGTTAGACATAAATGAGAGTGCTAGGAGAATGTTACAAAGAAAAAACTTTAAACATCTCCAACGGATTACGATCCTGTTAAGAAGCTTCGATGAAGTTGAAATTGGTTGCCTCCGTCATATTTTAACACCGATTGTGCGTGTGTAATACCTACCAAATATTGATCAAATTTAAGTCCGTCTTTTCCTTCTCGCGAATATCAAATGAACTTGTGATCATCGTCTTTATCACAACGTTCGTCCATTAAAAAGAAAAAAAATACTTCCCCGTAATAACCTGCCCAATTTCTTCGAACAATTTAATGCAAATTATTACTAACCACCCACAATCTGTGACGTGCTGGTCCTATGGTACTGACAACCCTAAATGATTTCGGTTACTATGGTTACTGACAGTATCCTGCTACGTCTGGAGGAGGTATCTCAGTTCATGTAGCAATATTTATTTATTTTTTTAAGAAAGTTACGGCCTTGTCTTATAACTATACTGAAAATTAAACAATATTGACAATATTAAAGAGAATTAAAAAACGAGTTCGGGAAACTGGCGTCATTCTAAGGGCATGACCAACCCATCTCTCTGCTCTAATGATCTCGTCATTTTAGTGCCTTCTCCGTGATACTTTGGAATAAATATTAAAATGATTTAAAATTTTCGTAGCCAAAGCATTGGCTTTTTTGCAGTAAAACATAACATGAAACTCAAACTGAAAAGGTTGAAATTTGTTGAATTTCTTTATGGAAATAGAAATTAGTTAAAAATATAACTACTAACTACTAGCCAGGAGTGACTAACCACCTCTGGTGGTAAAATCAGTCTAGAAAGCCGGAAAAATGGCAGACATGACTTCGGTGTTTAAGCCAAATAGAAGAAAAAAACTATAAAAGTTTGTGAAAAGACTGTTAGATTTTTTTATTCCACAAATCCATATCTTCTAGTTCAGTTGATTGCTAAAATTAACTGCTAATGTGAGTGTTTATAACTTAAGTTTGAAAACATTCTTATTAAAAAAAATCAAATATGTCAACTCATGTTCTTTCCACCCAACACCCACTGTAAGGCATCCCGTTTCCACTCGTTATCTCGCGCTTCCATTCACCTACACCGAGAAACATTATCGTCAACGTCGCAAAGCGTTCGTTTGGATGTCACCGCCAGTCGGTGTGCCAGTGTTTGCTTGCCAGGACAGTTTTCCTGGAACACGACCAAACGGTGCATCCACACACAGGGAACAAGCTGAAAAAAAAAGAAATGAAAAAACATAGAAAGAGCCTGCGGATGCGAGCGCGCGCGCGCGCGCGTGAAGATCACTCGGCGGACTTCGTTCCGAGGCCGGTCGGGCCGTTGCTTTGAGCATCGCAAAGTTTAATTTCCGATCCGAAACGCCGGCAACGTTTTGACGCCGAAGCGATTCGATTCCGGGCGGCAGATTTGCATCCCGTTCGCTGCCCGTGTTGTAATCCCTTGCCTTCTGTCTCGTTCGTAACCGCTCGTTCCACGCGCCGTCCGCTTTAGTGCGGCCGTGAAGCAATGCTGCGGGTATCGGCAAATTTTAATAATCGGCATAGTGCGCTTGTGTGCACGGACGTGGTTGATAGCAACGAAACGGGACGACGGACGGGCGGGATTTTATTTCGCCTGCCTTCCCCAAAGCAGCAGCCTCAAAGGCGACATTTGCCGCGCCGTACCGAAGATATGCGCTCGCACCGACGCTGTCCGAGCGTCGTTTTAATTCAGTGATTTCTGTGTGCGCAAAAAAGGGTCGCCCTTGTACTTGGAGGGGACCGTCAATGCGGTCGGCAGCGCAGTCGGCAATCGGCGCAAAACCAGCCCGCATTACGCAAACCGCGTGTACTCGCGCGGCGGACGCTCGCCGCTGCCATCCCGATAAGACATTTTGTCGACAATTTATTGTCAAACCGGCCGGTTAAATTTAATCGCAAATATGTGGAATATATTATATCATTAAAGCGCTAGTGCGCAGATGCCGGTAGTGGCCCGGGCGAAGGAGTCCACACGGGATCCGCGCACGGGAAATCAAAATGGCTTCCATGCAGGCGAAGCAAAGGCTAGAGTCTCCTCGGGAGGACCGTATCGAGGGATCACAACTTACGAGCCACCCTGTGGCCTATTCTCCATCGATCGGTGTCGCGGCGTCACGGACGCGGGTTGGCATTTGGGCAGGAAGATCGCACGAAAGATCCGCGACACATACCGGGAGCACATACCGACGGTGAGTTTGAAAGCTCCACGGGCGTAATATCTCGCGTAGATCACGCGCTACGAGCGCGTTGAAGCGCAACCTCCGCCAGATCCGGTTCGGCTCATTTCCATTTCCATCCGCCAGGGGGCCAGCCCGACCTTGTTAGGCCAGGCAGTGCGTCAAGGATGTGGACGGCCATAAATTTCCCGCCAGCGGAACAGATTTACTGCTACCGAGCACGGGTGTTTGCCCCGTTAGTGGGCAATGGGCATCGTTAGGGACGGGGCGAATAAGGCGCGTTCCGTGGCCGTGTAATGGCAACCCGTAAACTTACCGCTTTCCTTCCCGCGGTGTCGTATTTCGGTGGAAAGTGGACCACGGTAGGCACCACCGTGTGTACACATGCGAACGCTCGGGTGCTTGTAATTACACGCGCAAACCTTTGGCCCTTGGGAGCGCAATGGAACACCTGCAGGGAGGTTTTTTTGTTTTTCGTCCGATTTGTGGGTGCTCGTTGAGCTTCCATGTTAGGAGTTGAGTTATAAGCATGGTCCTTCCTTCCTGAAACTTCCTGAAACCATGACATCCACTTTGCAAAAATAGCATCGTGTAATCTAACTTCGTAATATCTGACGAGTTTGAAGAGATTACTCCACTACTTCGAGCCAACATTCGTCAAAAGAACACCATATCAAGGCCTACTACAAAATTGTTAATTACTGTATGCAACTTGGCACTCACGTCAATGTGTTCCCAAGGTGTATATATTAATAAGGGGATCTATAAATAAATTAGAGTTATTTGTGTGGTTTATACTTTAGTGCAATAATCATCCAAGCCTTATGGCCTTTGTCAGAATCCAAAATAAAATATTTGGTACCGACGATGAGAGGCATCAGATCAGTATTCAATTGTGATGTATAAAGCAGCATGTTGGAGTGTATACCTTTTGTAACAAATGTGTTAAATAGGCAACTATTACAAAAACTCCATCAAAAAATACATTCAAAATGTTTCTATTCAGAGCCAAACAGAAACATACAAAACAGTACTCGACAGATACGAAGAGGCTTGAAATAGAAAAATAGAAACAAGATATACTATCTCCACAACCTCGTGTCTTTCCAACTAGCACTTTTAGACTATCCCAATCGGGATCCTATCGAGTATAAGATCGGCGGTGCTACTACACAAACTTGGATCTTTAATTCGTTTTTGTAAAGATCTTGAAGTGTTCAAATAGGCTACAAATAGGCATTGAACAAATAGACTACAAACATTTTCTAATTTCGATCTTGAACAGACTGAATATACTGGAAGCAAATGTAACAAAAACGCACTGAACGTTCTATCATTGTAGCGTTTCAAAGATATCTAACATTCTCTTAATCAGATCCACACATATCCTCAGGTGAAGATAATTTAGTCCAGCGACTTACATGCACTACACGATGTGGATTTGAAATCTGCACATTTCTCCTGACCGTGGAGTTGGATCCACCTTTACCATAAGTAGGAAGATATCCAATATCTTAGCCGTACAAAAAAAAAAAAACTTGGAACCAACAGTGCGGGAGAAATCTCCCTATCCGTAATCATCTACTACGCGACCTAAAACTAAAACGACGGCCAAACGTTCAGAAGTAATGCGATATTCGCATCCCCGTATCTCCTGAAGCTCTCTTTGCGGAACACGGTTCGATCTTTACTCGCTGTTAAATGATGCTCCTGCATGGCGAGCGAAATCTTAGATCCGAATGGGCTAAGATTCACACGAACAGAGCGGGCAAATGGGTACCAGGAACGACGAGTCCGGTACATCGGTGGACTTTGCTAGCAGTCGAAGAACTTGTCGAAAACAAGTGGCTTATCTGCGTGCTCGAGTGGCACTTACGCCACCGCAACCGAGCCACTGTAGTTGTAGTACGGGAGAATTAGCGTTTTTTTAGTCGTTTATTCCTGCCTTCCTGCTCATTCGCCTGAAAGCGAAGTGAAATTTGCGTATCTTGTAGGAGTTTTTTTGTCTGTTTGTTTGTGGATGCCCCGGATCGGCCCGATGAATGAAGTCCGGGTTTAATGAAACGTGTTTTCGCGAAATTCGGTGCCCCCGGTGGTTGCTGCGATCGGTTCGTAACGTTGGCAACCGTTTACCTCTCCGCACTCGCCGGAGGAATGCCATGTTTCGTATTAATTATAAACGCAAAAGTGTATCATTACACGGTGGAAACACCGCTTGCTGGAGTGGGTGGTCTATAATAAAAAAAACAGGGAAAAAAGATGGTGTAACTCCAGCCGAGCCGGGTGAAACTAAATCCCGACACTTTACTACCACCGGCTCAACCGAAGAGTCGGGCTAAGGAGGTGAAAGGTAAAGGGCGACGACGGGGGCGACGACTATTTCTTCGACGCTACAAGCACGCGGGACATGTTGCGCATGTTATGGATGTTTTCTTGTTAACCCCATCGCCCACCTACCACCCCCTACCGTACGCGCTTTCCGTACGCATAGTGGGCTAGACCGAGTGCGCCCTTTTTCTTCTTCTTCCACTTGCTTCTCCAACATTGCACCGTGGTGCGTATAATGCGGGCGGTTTTACAGTAGATCTCCCCTCGCTCCCTCCCCCCCCCTCTCCCCCATCCAGTGAACCATGCGCTCCTGACACAGGTCAGATTAAAAGGCCACCCCTCTCTCCCCCGGCTCACCCTACCATGCCGCAACATGCACCAACAGCAGCAGCAGCACCAGCGCCGTCTTAGCTTTCCCCAATCCGGCGTTGCGTTTTTCGTTCGTGCTGCGTTTCCCTTCCCCTACTCCCCTTCCAGTCGTCACCCGACCCCGACCCCGGGACCGTGTTGATATGAGTGAAATGTGAGGTTAGGGTACGGTGGTAAATAGGTGGTGTGGTAGCGAAGAAAACATCACAATCACCTACC
>KI915050.1:1688634-1698827 GCA_000473445.2 Anopheles farauti | reverse complement strand
TAAACGTTTCATATTTCTACAGTAACGTAAAAACACGTTTTGGTTGAACATCTATAATTTCTTTTAATTTATTACTCTTTCATTTCTGGGAAGGGAAGAGAGAGAGAGAGAGAGAAAGGCAAGGAGCAGGGGGTGGGTGGGCGGACTTATATTTTTACAGCTTTTCCTAACAACCCGACGCACCGTGAAAGCCGACCGGCGGAAATCGGTAAAAGCTGCCGGTCCCGTCCCCGCACATCGTTCGAAATCATTGAGGGACTTTTTTTTATGTGATTTCAATTTAATGATCGCATCATATAAATGATTCATAAGCGGGTTGGTCCGACCGATTTTCCCACCACATTTTGGGAGCACTTCCGATCGTTAGACACGTTCGGGTCGGGTTGCGCTAGCTCGCGAGTAATTAACCTATAATCATGTTGTTTTTCCTCTACTAATCTACGATCATTATTCTAGCGGGAATGTGATGATGCCTAGTGCTCGTGTTCTCTCTCTATCTATCTACCTATCTATTTCTCTTTCTCACCATCGCACATGATTGGAATGCTTCTTTTTAGTTTTGCTCAAATAATATACTCACACAGAACACAAACACACACACACGCACACACGCTTGCACACACTTTTGTAATGATTTTAGCTATAATATTAAACACTATCCTACGGTTTTGTGCTGTGATCCCACCCGGTCCTGCAACTGTACAGTGTGACACTAGCCGGAGCGAGTTCGAATCGCCGAAACGCTATTTACAAAAGTCATCAATGAGTCATCACGAGCAAGGGTGCGTCTGAAGTGGTGTAGGTAGTACAAGTGGATAGTGAATTCGCTCGCTCCCATTCGCTCGGGCCGCCGGGCGAAACAAAAAACAAAGGGTAAAACCTTTGGTTTCACTCGATTTTGCTCACAAAGAACCGGGGAATTTCGGTGGGTGCACATCGAGGGAATTTACACAAAAAAAACGCTAAACACTAAATTGGAATTGCGGTACCTTAACGAGTGAAGAATGTTTTGTAAAGAAAAACCGTGCGCTGGAAGACGGTTCTGTTTGAGAAGCTTCTCCAGGTGAAGAAACAGCACGAACTGAAATACTGAAATTAAGCTCCGATACTAACGTGTTTTGTTTTTTTTGTTCTTTTCTTTTAGCAAGAAGGATCCTTAGCTGCTATGTACATCCTCTGCATGAGTATTTCCTCGTTTGAAACCGTCGCTTCGAACGTTCCCCGATGCCAACAGTCAGTTGCTGTAGCAGGTCTTGCGCACACCGGCCAGTATGTTGCTAAACTCGTCGTCCTTCAGCTGCTGTTCGGCGCTGGTGACGTAGATGTCCGTCATGGTGGGATGCCCATTCGGTCCGAGTGGATGGCCACCGTGCTGGACGGTTAAAACTGGCGGTGCTCCACCACCACCACCACCACCACCCCCGGCACCGTGGGCGTGTTGCAACTGCGGAAGCGCGTACAGGGCCACCGGTGTCGAGGGAAGTTGATGGGTAGCACCCGGTCCAGCGCCCTGCAGCATAACGTCCGAAAGCTTTGGAATGGTCTGCGGGCTACCGTTGGCATGGGACAGTGACAGTTGATTGTGGTGCTGTTGGTGCTGCTGCTGCTGCGATTGCGTGTGCTGTTGTGCAGCTTGATGTTGCGGAGATTGGTGAGCAAGCACGCCGCCCCCATAGCTGTAGTACTCGCCCTGTGATAGGCCGTAGATGGACCCGGCACCGGCCGGCGATGGTGCCTGATGGTAGGACGCACTGTCGTATCCGTTGAAGTTGTGATTGCTGTCCGGGTACTTGAGGTACTTGTCGAGATCGCGGGAGTCTACCGGATCGACGTCCTGGCCGCCGAGGGCCGGACTCTCGTACATGATGCCGTAGTCTTTGTACGCGTACGAGTACGTTGGGAGTGTTCCGTTCGTTAGCGACGCCGTGCCGTAGTAGCTATTGAGCTGTTCGTTCGTTAATGCCTGCTGTTGCTGATGTTGATGTTGCTGCTGCTGCTGTTGCTGCTGCTGCTGCTGCTGTTGGTGCTGTTGCAGGTGTTGCGCATTATTGCTAGCAACCTGCGACATCTGCGAGCCCGCCGATGACAGCCCGTTGGAAGTCTTCGCACCCGAGTTGTTGTTGCTAGCGCCACTGTTGCTTAGGTTGTTTGTACTGAGATGTGGACCATGGCTGGTCGTGGTCATGGTGGTGGTGCCAAGCGTCTGATGATCCTCGGAGGTGGCCAGCGGTGGGAAGTAGGTCCCGGTCACGATGTGTCCCTGGTCGAGGATGCTTCGGTTCGTGCACATCACGTACATCCCGTTCACCATGGCCGTGGTCGTGGTGGAACCGGAGCTCACCGACAGATAGTTGCGCTTCTCGTGCAGCCCCGAACCATTGACGAGCTGCCCAACTCCTTCGTAGGAGTATCGTTTGTCACCGGGCAACCCGAAACCACCGTACTCACGTTTCACTAGACCATCCTGTTGCTGATGGTGGTGATGCTGTTGCTGTTGCTGCTGCTGATGCGCTTGGTGCTGCTGCTGGTGCTGCTGCTGCTGATGGCTCTGATGGGTGTCGTGATCGTACGCATGCGATGGGAACGTCGTCGGCAGCTTCTGCTCACTCTTCACCCCGTACACACCCTCGTACGTCAGTTTCTGCTTGCTCTTCAGGTCATCGTAGCTACCGGCGTGGGCTGAGTGTAATCCACCCCCAAAGCCCGGTTCCTTCTCCAGCTCCAGTGGACTCATCTCCGGCGTCGGCAGTGCGGACGACACATCGTCCATCTTTTGTCCACCGTCACCATTCGCGGCGGCTGCACCGGTCGCTACCGCCAGCTTGCGACTTCCGACGGTCGGCGGGACGGCGATCGGTTCCGGGCTCTGTGTAGGGCTCGAATCGGGCGTGTTGAGAGCATTGTTGCTGCCGGCGTAGTAGTGCGGGTTGTACGTGTACGGGCTCATACGCTGCGACGAGTCACCATCACCGTAGTTCAGTTCGCTCGGGGACGAATTGTTTACCGTCAGGTTCGCACCAGCCGCCGACCCTTGAACGCTGGCACCAACGGACGACGCATTGCCCGTATTGCCAAGAGAACCGGCCGCACCGGCTGGGCCGGAACCGGGACCGGCACGAGCTTTGGCGTGCTTCCGACGTCGCGGGCGGTACTTGTAGTTGGGATGTTCGGTCATGTGGATCACGCGCAGTCGCTCGGCTTCCTCCACGTACGGGCGACGATCCTGGGGTGTTAGCGAGCGCCATTTTTTACCTGTATCAGAAAAGTGAAACAATAGAAATGGAGAAAAATGTTATTTTCTTTGCTCACGGCTTACCGCGATTTGGAATTTATGACATTAATGACGTCTAGTGATTTGTTTATTCGAAACTGTCAGAAATGTTTGTAAACACTGACCGCTGTCAAAGCACGGAAGCAGGCGGATCATTACTAGGTGGTTAACTTGTATATTTCTTCTGTACTTTAATCGACCAACTTTAATAATAGAAGGTGAAAGTGGCACGTTTCCTTATTTTTCTTTGTTTGGTTGATAAACCTTAAACACAGCTTTCGACTAAATTCTTTGATCAGCTCTTTTCACGGCAGAAACTGTAGCTTCCTTTTTTTAGTGTTGTGTTGCAGTGTGTCAAAACATTAGACACAGTATCCGAACACCCGAACGCTCAATAAATAATCATCATCAGATTACCACCCAAAGCAAAAAAGCCGCCTCCAAAAATCATAAAACTCCCTCCCCGATCGCGGAAAGGATCGCGTACCCGAGCGCGAATCGCGATAAAGGCGCGTGCCAATTATATTCAGACGGCATTTAGCTCCTCCGTTCAGCTTCGCCGGTGCAGGGATTAAACGCAATCGCCAGCTTTGTGATCCCATCCTCCGGTTATGGTTTTTATCCCATGCTTGATGCTCCGCTACAAGCGATCCTCGTGGTGTTAAAAGGAAACGGCGAGCGGGAAGACTCTCTTGACGTGTTCTTACCAATTCTTTGCCTTCTTCCGTTGGAGCAGAAGCAAAAAAAAACAACAAACCTTCCCAACGCCGACTTCATATCGTTCGTGGGAGAGAGAGTAAATTATGTTCGGGCGATAAATAATTCAGCCCTTCACACGACGCGACCCTTGCGCCCATCGGGATACCTTCCGGGCGGCATTTTATCCCTTGTTGGGCGCGCGCGCTCGCTCGCTCGAGAACGCTTCGCTCAAACTTTGCTATCACGTTCGAATCGCGCGCACTATTCTTGCCTGTTGCTGCTGTGAGATCGCATTTCGGTTCTTTTTGCAGTGCCGCAACAGAAAGGCCGCGGCTGGGATGACAACACCATGGCCAACACAAAAAAAACCCCGGCACGATGACATTGGTAAATTAAGTTTGACATTTATTATCAGCGAAGCGACTTCGCTGCTGCTGCTGCTGCTGCTGCAGTTGCTGCTACAGCTGCCAGGTTTGAGCTCATAAATCTGGTGATTGTTAGGACTTCTTGTGGCTTAAGCCTTCCGAGACTCAGACTTAGGAAGCAGCTGAGACACGGAGTTGCTGGAAGGGATGGTAAAGAGCGATTCGTTCGAGCTGTCGAATTCAATTTAGCAACTGTGTTGGGTAAGTGTATGTGTGTGTGAGAGAGAGAAAGAGAGTGGTTGCCCCCAGTGCTTGATTTACCGGTCTTCCCAATTACCGAATCGTACACCGACTTGGCTTCCGCTTTGGTCCGGTGTCGGCTTCGCGATAATCAGCTAGACGGGATGTTTTGACTGTTCCGCTGGGAGGGTGTTGGGATCGCGGCTGATCGAATTTCACCACAGGGGGATGCATTTAATCGATAACGATCGGTCTTCCGTTTGATGGCGAAATTGAACAAGCACAGTGTGAGACTTCAAGGGAAATATGGGATGGATGTTTTTATGTTTTGTTTAATATTTGGAGCTCGTGTAGTTGTTGACAGCTTCTAACTCCTTATTTAATTGATTGATTTAGATCTCCATCAACAACTGCAATCAAAGTTCTTATAACATCAGCTTTAGCCTAATGCATCCTGTAGAGATCACAAGTTGCAATGGGTCATTTCAAACTGGTTCAAAAATCAAAAGCGGGCGATAAGGATGTCTATTAATTGTAGTACTGGATAGTAATTGTAGTAATAGGATCTCTGTCGAAGACATGGCAAGAATAGCAGCCATGTATCTGCAGAGTTTGCAAATTATACTTTTATAGTTATAGAGAATGACAACAGCTGAAACCATTGTTTGAACCATAAACAGGAAGTCTCCAACTTCAAATACTCCTCCCGATGAAACAACAAAATAATTGTGATATTTTCTAGGAGCTTTAGCTGACACATTTCTTCATTTCTATTTATGATCTGCTTTTCACAGCCTACCTAGTTGAAGCGGACAGCTCCAACTTGCTAGCTCCCGGAAACTCCCTGCTCGAACTAAGCCTGGACACATCAGATGGGCTCCTGCCGAGTCACGCCTTCCACACAAGCACCGGGCAAACAAAACAATCGCACAGTTATGGTGCAGCTAATTTGTTTATGCTCTCCGCATGTCACCCTCCCCCCCCCTCTTCCCTCCTTTCGGCTGCACAACTTCCCTGGAGACTTCCCTGGAGGGCGTAATATGAGATCCCGTCGGAACACCCGAGCACACAGGAAAAAGAGGAATAAAAGAAAAACGCAAAATCTCACCACAAACTATTATTCAAATAGACCCGAGCCCCGGACCGGACCGCTTGGTGGCGGTCATTGTACCGTTGTTCTTAACCGCACCGCGGAACCCTTTTTGGGGCTCGTGCTAAATGCGGCTGGCTAACACGTGGTCAGTGCTTGAATATTAATGCCCGCAATGTGGGTGAACGCAAACGGTCGGGTCGCGGGAGGGGAGGTTATTGTTTTGTGTTCTCGTGTTGTTGGTTCGTTTCGATATTTTTGCGCTCGCGAAACAGGTGCCTCTCGTGTTGGCGGATTGGGCCCCAGAACTTTGCCGAACCGTTCGAAAATAAGTTTAACTTTGCCTGTCCGGCGTGTGAATTTTAATCACGCGAGTTCCACATCGCGCGAACGTTGCGTTTTGCTCGCTCGTCGGTCAAAAATATGCCTCGCCTAATTGCCTCCAGCGGTGCGTTGTGGCGTTTTTCCTCCCACCTCCTCCCCCCTTATGCCAGTGACTTAAAATTCATTCACCCACCCTCGGAAAAGGGAAAAGAAAGGGGGAATCTTTGCGATTTTGATCGACCCGATGATTAATGCTCGAAATGCGCCCGCGGAGGAAGACACGGGTCGAATTTGTTCCACGCGTAGTGCGAAACAATAGCTGGTAATTAATCAACAATTACATTACGGTCGGTTGGTTGGTTGGTGGGTTGGTGGTGGTGGTGGTGTTGTTGACGAAACCATCCGTATTGCAGTTTTGCCCGCTTTTCGTGAGCAATTTAGTGACGCGATGAGTTCATCACCGTCGTTAATCAGCCGTTCGGAGCAAATCCCCGCACGCGGAACAGTTTGTGACAATTGCCAGCGAAGCTATCTTCCGCTCTTAATACGCTTATTATTGGGATCCTTTTTCTCGAACCTATCTGGTACCTTGAAATTTGCGCCCGCGTGCTCAATTTGCCCGCATGTCGACTCATTGGGTGAGCGGTGAACCTTCGGGCCAATTCCTTCGTGGAATTCGTGCTCGTCGAGTGCGCTCTTTAATCGCAAATCTCGTACCTCATCGCCAATTAGCGTGCATAACGTGCAGGAGAGCAATTATTTTTGCCGCACTGTACGTGGAATTTTTCAACTGCCTGATGATCGAGAGGGATGTCATCGCGGGGGAAGTTTGCCGGGTGGTAGGTGGGTTGTATTTGTTTAATAGTTCAGGTATAGATATTTTATACGTTGAAGGTTATTGAAAACGTTCAAATATTGTTCCAGAATTTAAGTTATTTTGTTGTGTGCTCTGTACATAAAAAATCGCACTGAGATAAGGTGAAAGTACTTAGTTTTTGAAATTGTAGTTTGCAATTTAATTTTTTTTTATTTATTTGTAAATAGAAAATTAAATTATTATATTTTTATAAATTTACTAGCAGCGTTTTGCTTAGTACTTCGATGTATTTTTTTTAATTTATACCCAAGGCATGTCCTTACCAAAGATTAAAAATACAATCACGAAAACGATAGTAAGGAAAAAATGGAAAATTTACCCATTCACTTTGGCATTAACACAAAAACTACTAGTTAAATTATAGTAAAGATCCAAAAATTGCCTAAATTATAATCAATCCTTAATCTTTTTCGAGTTAGCTTCGAAGTGTACGAAACCAAGGTTGAACCTTCAATTGTATTTTCTGAAATTATGTTTGAAAGCTATTTTTTACACAAGTAGAATAATGTTTTGATTTGCGAATTGCATCCGGTTATCGTTTAAAATACGGATTACGGATCTTGCATTAAAGGTGTCTCCTAACAAATTAAACGCAGTGTACGTTTAAAAAGCAAAAAGGTGACACGATCGAAGCACCGTAATGTTACATCTCATCTACGGGACGTGCTCCGGGGGAGAAATTGCACCATAAAGAACACGCGACAAACATAAGGTTCGATTTAATGTTGCGTGCGCGCAATTTCCTGCAAATTCCTACTCCTTCACGATCACATTTGCTGAAAGGTATAGAAAAAAAAACCCCAACGAGATAAAAAAGAAATGTGTGCAGCAAGAATTCAGCAGAAAAAGCGTATGAAATTCTTGCCCAAAAGAAAAAAAAATCAGCTGAAAAAAAACAGCAACAGGCGCTCGAAAAAGTGTACAGAAAACCCCGAAAAGGAAATGATCACAAATTCGCAAGCATTTTTTTGATGAGTTTTGAATTATTCATCCGCCGCTTGCGGGCTGGCGCTGTCGAAAGTTGAAAGAGCACACGGGCAGCGCAGGCTTTCGGGGGTATTTTTCTCTTTTCCACCCCGGGCCCTTGGCCCGTGGCACTTTCGGAAGCGCCGAAGCAACGGTTGACACCGGGGTTGGATCGTGATGGATTAAAAATTCTAATCAGCCGTCGGATTTGGTGTCGGTCTGGTGCTGGTTTTCCGAGAATGGAGCTGACGGTTTCAGTTCAGCAGGCTCGGGGATAGCGTCCTGCAGAATTTATGATATGTACGTCCCGCCCGCGGTCTTACCGGGACGTCCCGGAGTGTACTGCTGGGGGAGTACAGAGAGGTTGGGTTTTTGATTTGGCTCCGAACGCTCGGGGAGGGATGGCCAGGAGCGTAAATAAATTTGATTGCTCCGTTTCCGCCGTGGCGCCACACGATTTGCCTTTCCCTTCCCTTCCCATCCATCGTCCGGTTGGCTTTAAGTAATAAAATAATCCTGCCACCTCCAAAAACCGAAAAACAATGATTTATCGACCAGCGGAGCGCCGCGCTCGATACACTGTTTTTCATAAAAATCTAATAAACGCCCATCGCGGAGACGGTGACGCGCGCGTATGCCACCGACGGATCACGATCACGACAAACAAAATTGTCGAAAAATGTAATAAATAAATAATCGAGTCATCGAGCGAATGGTGGTGCGGAAAGGGTACATGGAAAGTGCGTGCCCAATCAGAGCGATGAACCGTTTGAAATCCGGTGCGTGCCATCCCCGTGCCGCTGCGCGTTGGCTCGAAACAAACCGGGCTAGCAGAACGTGGCCAAGAATCGTTAATCGGCACTATCGCCTTTTCGGGGGACGCAAAAGCGGTGCTGACACGCGCTCGAAGTGACACACGGGAAGCGGGGCGGGAGAGGAGCGGGGAAAGGGGGAAAAGGGAGGAAAAGGGGTGGTCAAACGTTTACCGCTTTTCCGGTGCGTTGGGTGGAATTTAATTCTGACCAAAACCAACCGGTTTCGGGGTTGCCCCAATGCCGACAGCGTTCGAACATGATCGATCAGATGCTTAGATGGAAGTTTTTTTGTTGTCTAAAAGTCTGATGCAGAAGGAGGTAAATCATCGACGAGAATTCAAATGTATGCAAATTTATAAAAATTAACCTTTTTAATACTATTTGAATGTGGTAGGTAGCCCGCATATTTCTTGTGTAGGAAAGCCTCCAAACATTGGCTCAGCGACATCAACTTCCCGTTCCAAAAGTGATGGAAAAAGAATCCGGTCACGATTGGAACAGTATCTGGCGAAATATATCATCATCAAGGTTGGCATCGAAGCAGCGATCAATGCTCTACTTGATCGTCAACCAAAAAATCGCTCACGGAGAGCTTTTTCATCGCATGGACAGATCCCTTACACCGCAACGTAAGTTTTGCCAAGCTATTAACACCATTGAACATAAATTCTCTACATGTCCATGAGTATGCGATGGGTGGAAAATACTAAAGCATCGAATCCATTCAATCGTTCCTGAACGCAACTAACCAATATTAATGTAGACATACGAATTCCCATCCTAAGTATGTTTTCGAACTACATCATCCACTTTGTTGGAAACAACGATCCTGTGATTGATCTAGAAATCCTCAAGTGTTCTTTGTAACCTTGTATGTTTACCACCTGTTTCTTCTACAACACTTGTGTAACCTAATATTTTAAATTTGATTTTTTTTTAAATAAAAACATGTTATAAAAAAATTATTTATCACCCACCAATAAAAGAAAACATATTTATTGAAGGCTCACAAAAAATTACTCGTAATCTTCTTTCCGCTGATAAAGCCGGCATGATTGACTTCAAAACAAGATTCTTCTTCAATTGCCTCTTGAAGACGAACGAAATCGACGATCGTCTTATCAGTACTCTAAAGCAACCCACGGGAATGGGACATGGAAGGGATTTGCTTGCCGTGATTCTTCTTCTAATCCCTAGCAGCTTTACTGGTAAGAGTTCAATAGTTCTTGAATTTCACAAAAAATAAACGAACCATTCCTTATTCTTGATCGTCTCTTCCAAAGTGGACCGTACTCCCCTTCGCTACGTTCCCTTCCAATGTCGATCGGTCGCCGTGTCCGTTTCCGTGACCTTTCGATGCGATGGATTTGCCCATTGCCCGGACCGATCGGATGAGGAAGGCTGTTTGGCACCATCGGTCGTAGAAGCACCTCCCGAAGCAGTCACCGTACAAGTGGGCGAGTGGATGAATTTAACCAACTGTGCCAGCAGGCTGATCTTTACCGGTGGAATGTGAGTGTGTTTGGGGAGAAAATGTTTACATACT
>KI915050.1:1638508-1678752 GCA_000473445.2 Anopheles farauti | reverse complement strand
CCAACTGTGCCAGCAGGCTGATCTTTACCGGTGGAATGTGAGTGTGTTTGGGGAGAAAATGTTTACATACTAGTATGATTTTAAAAGCCTCTCTTTACTACAAACAGTATACGATGGCGATGAACGACTGGAAGATGTGGTTTGCCACTTGGGATGGACGTGGAGAGGTGAAGGCGGTTAAAAATCCTCACAACTTCCCAACGAATCAATCACTGTACTACAGTCTTCCGTATCGATTCATCGAGTATCAAGTAAAGTCGTATGGAGGGTATCTTCAGCTTCCGGTGGAATCCGAGCAGATCCCAGAAATCTTCCTAATGGTAGGAGGAGGATAGTGACCACAAACTTTAGACGGCAATTAAAAGCTCCTCCTCATTTCAGGGATACAATCGAACCTTGGTGTTTCGTGGTCAACCCGCTACCGAGATCTTCAATGGAACAATCCAAATCCAACTCCAAGAAACAAACTTCGTCCTCCACAACGGTACAGCCATCGATCGCATCGAGTTCTTGACGGTACTAGCGTATATCGATCGGATTCTCATCCGGATGTTTCCTACCAAAGGCCGGTACGAGCCAAGCCCACGATCGATCGTGATGGATTCCGCCAGTGATTATCAGAGGGGCATCGGCAAAGCGCACTTCGTAGAAGAATGTCGATGTCCTGCCGGGTTTCGGGGTACCTCCTGCGAACGCTGTGACTTTGGGTACAACCGGGCGTTCGTAGGACCACCGATGGGAGTTTGTATGCCCTGGGAGTGGCACCGGAACCGATACGTTCCAACGAGTACAACTCCACGAACTTACCACTACGTTTGAAATGGAATATTTGAAGGCTTACCTGCAAATAGAGGAGGAAAGAAAAAAAAAGAAACTATGAATATACTGAATAAAGTGTTATACGGTAAAAGTGTTATAAAAAACTGTCATAACGTTTGACGTTTGTCAGGCAAAATAAAAAACCCTGAAACTAACGCTTTTTTTTTATTTTTCCAAACGTTTCCAACCCATCACGAAGCGTTGCCGATCGCATCAAGTGTTTGAATGTATTCGCTAAGGTCAATGCCGACCGATTTAAAATGTGTTCCGTTTAAAGGGCAGTCTAATTACATAGCGCATCGCGTCATAAACCAACGGCCAAGATCACCTCGCTCACTCGCCCATCAACACGCACGCACGCAAACGCATGACGATCGGAGTTGCTAAGGTCCCGAATCATTCAGAACCCTTCCCGTGTCCGTCTGTCCGCTCCGGTTCCGGTTCGTTGCCGATTGGTGAGAAATTTCTTCCCCGGTGGGAAAAGCAACTGTTGCTGTGTTGGTGTTGGTCGCACCAGTGCCTTTCACCCACGACATTTACAGCGACCCCTTAGTTGGAGGGAACTCTTCCGGACACGGTCGGGGTAGTTGTGTAGTAACATCAGGTGTAAGAAAAACGCTTCCCGAGGAATAAAAAGTAACGGGGAAATGTGACAGGGAAATGGTTTGTGGGCTGGTGTTGGTGTCGTCGTGCTATCAAAACATTCTACCGGTGCCACGGAGCAGTTCAAGCGAACCCCGGGGAAGTTTGTAGTGGTTCTAGTGGGTGTCTTAAGTTTTTGCTGCTCCACAAACATTATACGGGTGAACGAACCTGCGCCAATTCCGTCGCTGTTCCCTCGCGCAACTCTCGAGCTGATATTTCCGTTCCAGTGAGCACAGGTGTCTTCACTTCCGCAACCGGACGTATCCGAGACACCACCCCTTTCGCTTCGCAAGGAAGCTAGACCACATGTGATTGGAACCGTGTACACGACACCCCGAGCAGGGTGCCACTCCTCTGCTTGATTGCGCTTTTCTATACCAGCGGCGCGCGCGAACGGGTCGGTGGTTAGCTTCTTTATGGGGATTAATTGCTGCTCCTGGCCGTAAATCTTTACCACCAAATACCTCTTTGCAGCGAGCGGGCATGCTTCACTGAACCGGAATAGCACGGCCTGCTGGAACATGGTTCAATTAAGGTGCTAGAACGGGCAAAAGGGGTTGCGAGGAAGGTGCGCTGTACGCTTGAGCCGAGAGTGTGGGAAAGCGATTTCTCGACCTTGTAAGAACATTCCTGCCCGCGAAGCGTGTTAAACATCAACCCGAGGGAAGCTCGCTAATGCCGATCGCCAAATCGCCATTTGCTTGAGCACATGTTTTGGTTCGGAAGAAACAGGACAAAAAACCGCTGGATCAATATTTAAATGAAATGAAAAAAAGGCGAGCGAAGTGTCTCGTCCAATCGTACACAAAACTGTCCCCTGGGGATTAATTTATCTTTCCGCGATCAACAACCCAAAACACAGGCCACGGCAAGAAGCTTCTCATTCCAAGAAATCACCACACGTCCACGCTCGGGCAAGACTCGCCAGGTCAGGTGATTGATCGACAACGATCGACATACCAAACGAAACAAAACACGAACGAAACAAAAAACAAACGATCGCAACGAGTGGCAGCTCGGTCTGGAATCCGCTTGATTTGTAACTTCCTCCGGGGCAGGTTTTGCGACTTGCGGTTGCGGTTGTGACGTGTGTTTCCAGGCATTTTTTTGTGTGCTGCTGCTTCGCATTGGCTCCACGCAATGATTTTGACAAGTTGCTCCTAAAGGCCACACCCTAACCCGGGGGGCTCTATGTCCGCCCGGCGATATCGGACTCCCGGGCCGATCTCCGATCTGACATCGGCCATTTACCAAATTTAGTTTTCGCAAGAAATCACGTACGAGATTGATCGTTCGGGATCGCTGACGCTGAGCCTCATCCTGTCAGCGCATGGGAGGGAGCAGTCAAGCCCGGTAGCTACCCGGAGTCCGGTCCGGAATCGGTCGTAGCAGCGATCGTATCGGAGCAACGAAGACAAATGTCACTCACTGTGGACAGTTCGGAAAACTTGGTGACTCGGTAGGAATGGGGCTGGAAGCCCGAGAGAACGTGCGCGCAGGGCAGGTGGGAAGGAGGTGAGAAGAACAGAAAGAGAGTAATTAAGTCGTCTTTAGAGCAAATTAGCCTCAATTGCGTCCTGGAAAAAAATGCACCTCCCTACTCGCCCCGTGGTTGGAAAATTATCGGCACACTGAGATTTCACCGATTACGCGATCCAGCGAGACACGATCTCGCGCACGATCGATCGCGTGCGGGCAGACCGGACCGGAGATCGGTTCCTGACACGGGGAGGAGTTTTTTTTTCTGTTTTTGTTTCACCCGCAACCCTCCCACTGGAAACGGGCAATCAATGCGTGTCTCCGAGAGGGTGTCTCGGCGAGAAGCGATCTCCGCACCGATGTTTATCGGCGCAAGTAGTTTAGCTTACGGTGCGTTTACGGTTGCAGGTGTCCTGTTTTTTTTTACACGAGGTTTGCTCGATGTGGAGAGCTTTCTAGAAACGATCGGTATTTCCGAAGGTTAATGAGTATTACTTTGTTGCTCCAGCAAGGGTAATAAGGGTGATTAAACGATTAGGTTGTAATCTAACGCATACTTTTATATGTTTGATTCGGTTGCTTTGGACTACTTAAATGCAATTTTTGGATTATATCTTTGATCTGTATAGATGTATTTTTTAATGCAAAATAACTCGTTTCAACTGGCTATTTTTTACTGGCAAGTAAATAACGTGGAAAATAATTCGTTGAAATAAAATTTCACAAATAAAGGGATATATCACAATCTGAATAGAATGTTGCTTGCAAAACTCTAAATCAACCTTTAATTAGCTCTAAATCAAACTAAATAATCTTTAACTCTAAATTAACCTTTAAGCACACGATAAACATTTAATTTTGACTGTTTTTAGAAACAAACAAGTACACAACAGGAATGTTTTAGGTGCCTATACCATCCCCCTTGTGTACTTGTTTGTTTCTAAAAACACTCAAAATTAAATGTTTATCGTGTGCTTTTCAGTGAAAGCAAGCTCGCTTTGCTTTCGCAATTAGTCATGCTAATCGCCTGCCCACGACAACCCATTCCACCACAGGCTCATAAATAGATCATTTCGCTTTATGGCGCGTTTTGCTAGCCCCAGTAAACAGAAACCATTTTCCATGTATTTTTTTTTCGTTTAAATAAAGCAATTTTTCTTCTCCGCGAGCGAGATGAAAGCATCATCTTTCGAGGATCGCGAAAGCTTAGCGCTTTCAAACACACTTTCCCGGTCTGGGAGGAGCAGCTCGGCAGCTCGGTTGGGGTGGAAGATAAAAGTGATTAAAAGGTCGCGGCATAAATCATCGTTCAGCGCCGTCCATCGGCGTCCGCTTTCTAGTGCTTAATCCATTATTTGTGCATGGGAACGGTGTCAAAAACGGGGTCCCGGGTGTGCCCGGAGATGAAGTTTGCGATGAAAACAACAGGTGTGAAAAATGGTTCGTCGATGTAAATTAGGAGCTGCCGCCGTTGGGAGGTTAAGTGTGATTTACTTGAATGAAACAACAACCCAAAAAAACACGAAGTCTTAGAGGTTCTTTAACCGAGCATTCTTCGGCTAGTGGGACGATCTTCCCATTAAGCGTGCCTGCATTTTATAGCACTAAAAAGTATTAACATGAGCCGATTGTTTTTTTCTGTATGAATTAATCTAAATACAAACCGCAAGTGCGTCACAAACAAAAAAAAAAACACGCCAGCAAACTTGTAACAAGGCGCGAAGAAAGTGGAGCGATGTGTTTTCTTTTCTTTCTCTCTCCCCTGCTTCACCGCTTCAAGCCCCTTGTTCGCTGCCACATTTAATTAGCATAAACTCCCACGCGACGCAACGCACCACAACGCACCACCAGTCGCGCTAGTCAAACAACATAAATTTTTCATGTACACTTTCTCTCTGCTCTTCCCCACCAGCGATGATTTCTTCGCCCACTATTTCAATCCTCCTGCTTCGCCTTTCGCCCGTGGAGGAAGTGGGCATCGCTTCCTGAACATCTTCCCGCCCCTTTTCCCAACCCCGTCGCCCCGTGTTGGAAAAAAAGGAAACCATGTTCCGTTGCCTAGTGCCTTGCGAAGGAGCACACGTGCTGATGCCGCCGTCGCCACGAAAAACACAATAGCGACATAAAAAAATGAACGCACGCACGCACACAGCAACGCACACGTTAGGATGCTCGGATGCTTATCAGGTCGTAATGCGGAAGGTTTACTTTTATTTTTAATTTCCTCACCGCGCGAGTTGAGCTCTTTCTCTCTCTCTTTCCTTCTCTTGCGTTGGTTTCTAATCGCTTCTCGATCTCATCCACATGGTAAAGATCGACCGATCGCGATTGCTGCACCTTTGATGAGGATAGGCTGAGTGAGTGTTTGTGGGGGTCTTAGCGAGATGAGATCATGCGCCCGTTAGATGTGGGAGACGAGCGATGCTTCGGTTATCAGGTGCTTTCTCGCGAAGGGTATTATTTCGTACAACTATGTATACCCTAAAACGCGAAATGTTCACGTTGAAATTTATCATTTAAGTCACGCAAACTAGCACCACTTGCAGTGTGATTGGTTTGTTGTTAGATTTTATGAAAATATTTTATACATCAAGCTTGGCGATTAGTATGCTTCACCCTAACGCACATCGCAACATGATTTAGTGACATTTAACGACGGTTTTGCGCAAATAAGTCGCAACATTTGACCCGAGACACCCCGAGTCTGGCCCTACGGTTCGGTCGGCAAATTATCATAAATTCTCGAGAAAAAGGGAATAATCTAACAGCAAACTGTGACAGCGTCGCGACAGTGACACCCTGTTTCCGCGTGTCGTCGGCGAGAAGCGTCAGCTGATGAGCGATTGACGACCACGGGGAAAGGAAGCAAATGACAGTTTCGCGTGGATTGATACGGTTCGGGAAGCGTTAGGACGAGGGAGGGCTAACAGTTTTTGATGTCCATTTACTTTGCTTTACTTCAGGCTTTTAAGCTGGGCACGTTAAGTCCTACTAACATGTAAAATATTGATAAAAAGGCTATTTTTTGTATTTAAAAATACCCCAAATTTTATTCATTTGGTCGTGGCAAAGTTCATTACACACGCATTTATCTTTTTTGGAACTTTTTAGATAATATTTTTTTTATGATTTTCGATACAACTAAATTTGTAAGAAGTTTCATATGAGAAGCAAACTTTATCAGACAGAAAATTATTGTATCGTGTAGAAAACAGAATTTCTGAATGAAAATATCTGATTCAATGTCATAACTTTTAATCATTTGTTATGTTACTAATTTTTTTACTTATAAAACAAATAATTTTGATTAAATTATTTTAAGATCCCGGTGAGTATTTCGAGATACTATATAAGATTGTTTAGTTCCGGATTCAAACTAGCAACCTGTTATTAAATCGAGAATCGAACCCTTACCTAATGGCACTCAAATCAGCGCATATACCAATTACTCTATTGGAACCTTCGTTTGATCGAGCATTAAACCTCGCTTTTCATGGCTTTTGTATAGAGTTACAGACCAATGAAAACAATTCATATGAAATTCAACAAAAAATAAATACACATTTTTCGATTATTTAAAAAGAAACCCCATCGTCGTTTAACACTTTTCCATCCACCCGCCTTCTGACAGGCTGTTTCGCAATATCGCAACACCTCTAAATCTCATCTCGTTGCATCAAGATGTGTCTTCCGCCGTAGCAGCGAGCAAAGGTAGCAAACTGCAGCCGACGTCGGGCTCCTCCCTATCTGACGCTCAGCATCGTAAAGTGTACCGGATTTCTACACAACACACGGAAAGCGGAGGAAAGACGAGCAGTCGCTCAGATTAGTTACCAGTAGCTCGCTGCAGTTGCAGGCGCTTGCAGTGTACTATAATTGCACCTCGCGTTATAGGTGTATCTGTATGTGTGTGTGTGTGTGTGTTTATGAGGGCGTTTTGTGCGTTGTAAGCATTTTTTGTTGTTGTTGCTCTTGTTGCTTCTTCCATTTGCGCCAGCTATCCGCTTCCATTGTTCTCCGGCCGAGACCGAGCCGAGCGTCTTGTTGTTGTTCCCACAGTCTAGATTTTTGCGTTTTTTTACGCCATGTCCGCGTTGTAAGTTGGTGTGTTGTTGCCTCCCACTACCCGCTGCCTGATATGTCTGATAGTAATTTTCGCGGCAAGCGGACAGCAATGGCGGTTGTAACAGCTGATGATGATGATGATGATGATGCTTTTGCTGCAATTCGAGTGGTGTTTCGGCCCTCCGGCAAGGTGCACCTGCAATTGCAGCAATGGTGGCGCATTTTTTCTCTCTCTCTTTCTCTCTCCTTCTCTCTCACTCTGTTCGGGTTGCACTCGAGTTTAAACGCCTCCCGCTACATGTGTGAGTGTTTACGCGTAATTCGTCCGTTGCTAAATGTGTATTAACTTTAATGTGATTGCTGTTTTTCCTCCTAACGACCCGAGCGGGCGCTGATGATGGTGCGTCATTATCGAAGGTAACGCAGTCGTGTCGGTTCGGAGTCAGTTGCTCAAGACAAAAAATCACCCAGATGGTTCGCATATCATAGAACAAGTATTTCTCTTCGACATCACAGCTCGCTCTAAGCCTGGATGATTCATGCGAGGATGTGAGCCGAAGCGACCGGCAAAAACAAATCCGAACAAAATCGACAAATCCAGGCGGGCAGGAAGTGTTCGTAATTGAAATGCATGGCACGGGCGGAGATAAAATCTACCCGTGCCCTACATTTCGCCTCCAATCAGCCCGAATCAAGCCCGTCCCCGACCGACGGGGAACGGTACTTTCTTCTGGCAGCCCTTTTTCAACCGGACAAGAGAATGATGGGGCGACAGCATAACCGGATGCTAAAAGAGATTAATGTGCACCCACACACGCTACCGCACACACACACACACGCAAGATCCCTATCCCGTTCCTGCTTTCCTGCACCATCGAGCGCTTCCACCGCACCGCGTGTGTCTGATGAATGAAAAATCAGCTTCTCCCCGAGCTAATCGATCGCTCTCCATAGCGCACCCACTTGAACCCCCTTGAGCTGGGCACGAAAAATTAAACGAATAAAATTCTACTCCTCATCCCCACCTTACTTAGGCACTTACAGCTCGCTTCTGCCGGGTTTGGGCAACAATATCATATACATAAATTTTTATTTCCCTCTTTCGTGTGGAGTTCTTCTAGCGTAGAGGCGAAAGCAAGGGTAGGAAAGTTGGGTAGGAACACAACAACACTGGCGATATGCGTACGCTGGGCACGCTTTCGTCCGGAAAATGTTTATTTCAATCACTGGCAGCTGATCGGCATACGTAAGTATAACCGACAGCCAGTCACCATGGAGGCCTGGGGAGGGAGGGGAGTCCACCGAAGTAGGGGTGGAGGAGGGAATGGTTGGGTCGTAGGCTCGTTTTAGAATTTTGTGCATTAATAGCTTGCTTTCATTCAAGCTTTCTTGAGAAGAATTCAACCTGAGGCAAAAGTTTCGTATAACAAAATCTACTTTTTTATAATCGAGATTCGAACTCTCAACTACTATCATATCGGTTCGTGCACTTACTGATTGAGGTAATAGATCACATCTTAAATGTGCCTTCTATTTGTTATCAGTATTGAATTGAAACCGAGTTTTATTAGATTTTCATCTTTTTTAATATGAGCTGGAAAAACTATCATGTTTTTCTGTTGGATTAGAACGCAAAAGCTGTAAAAACTTTAATAATTTTAATTTTAAGAATTTTTCTTTAAATCCCTCAACATTACTAATGAACGTTAATCATGCGGCTTGCTGCGATCCATAAATTATGCTACTTTGTATCGTTTCGAAAAGCCCAAGCTGCTCCCGAATACATGACCGCGTGTTTGCAGCTTTAGCGTGAACCCAATACGAAATGACATCGAAATTTATTATGTGTCAAAATATCTTCATACCTGTGCCCATTGAGCTTCCGTCGGTTCTGGCGAATGCGTTTCGTTAGATGTTTCTCCTCGACCCTTTTGCCTCTCGGCAATAAATTGCAATTTATTAAGGCGACACTCTATCGGGTGCTGATTTGCAACCGAAAGCAGCGGAACAGGCCGTGCGTGGAACGATGCGCCCGCACAATGATTAAGCGCACAAGCCTCTGCCTTCGGGGTTCGTCCAGGAGAATGCGCAAACAGCAAAACATGGCCCCTCCTGATGGCGACGCAAACGCCGGTTCCAAAATCCGTATGATGGTAATTTTGCGTGCTTTTCATCGTTAATTATCACCACGGCGGTGACGAGCTTTGCCCGTTTTCGGGCGACTTTGGCGCACCGCGCGGGCGGGAAAGTACGAAAACCCGCCACGGGCGAAGACCCAACGCATGCGCCAATCATGCGCTCATCGCCCGGCCCGGGCATCATGCGCCAAAGTGTGTGTTTTATGTGCATACCGCGCCCTTCGGAATACCAAAACAGGCCGCGACTTTGGGCTCGCCGTTCGGGTGACACTTGGGTGATACGGGTTTTTTTTGTTGGAGTTGTATTTTTTCTCTCTTTTCTAGCGATCATATGTGGCTTGTGCCGGCTGGCCGGACACTTGCCGGAGGGGTGGGGAATGGTGGCGTCGGTAAATATTTTTATGTACTTTATTGCACAACAGCAGCGGGCGAAAGGAAAGCAAGCATAGCGAGCGAAACCCACAGGGCGCCTTCTTAAGAATTGGAGGAAGTTCGAGCGTTGATCGATCGTTTGCGGACTCGCGCCTCACGTTGATGATCGTAAAATTAGCAGCCGTAGAAAACATATTTATTTGCCCGGTGCCAACCGCAAAGGGAGAGAGAGAGAGAGAGAGAGAGAGAAAACGAATCAATTTTCCACACACGGAGTTCCGCGATTTAGTATCTGATAGATTTTATGATTTTTTGCGAGCTTCGTTTGAGCCACCCAAAAGCGGTGAGGATGGATCGGGTTTTGGCGACGACCGGTAATTTTTTTAATGAATCCGGTGATCGTTCGCTTATCTTTTATTTAGTTTGCTTCGACAGGCGGTGATTCTGGTTTTTAAAAGGTATACATGGATGAGATATTGGATTTGGGAATATTATACCCAGTGAAATTGGTAAGACAATAATATTAGCATAAACATTAGTTAAAAGAGCTAATAAGAAATATGTTTTGTAAATGTTAATGAAGAATTTTTTTTAAATACATTGCATATTCACGAGTTATACATAAGCAGGAGATTTTCTGTAAATCCGAATAATTTTTCAAAAATATATATTTTTAAAGATTGTGTTAAGAGAGTCCCAAAATGTATTTTTATTGATAGAATCTCATAAAATGTTCGTCAAATAGTCATCGCAGAGGCCAAAATTGCGAAGAACTCGAGATTATGATCTCATTCCTGGGGTGTGAAAAGCGATATGTTTATTGATTGACATGATCAGTGATGAGCTAAAACTTGATATGATATTATTATTGTAACGTTGAATGTCCACAATTGAAACAGCACTGCCACAAAAAAATAATGTAAACACTATTAAAAAACAATGCGGAAAAATGTAGTCCTTCATGTGTAGACTAAATTACGAACCATTTTATACTCCTTTTTGTTCCCTTCCTCCTAGCAACAACTTTTTCTATTTTTAATTCCCATCTTCAGTGGATGTCTCTCGCTTCTCCCGTTCCATCATTTTCATCCTTCACCGATTCGCTGTCCTTCACCGATCGTGGTACGAATAAATCTGCACAACAACCGTGCGCGCGCTCGCCATCCCACCCACCCCACCCACGTCACCTAGCACACGCGGCGGAAGCGAGGGCAACGGATGCAATAAATGTCAGTGGAAATGTTAAACTGCACACCGAAACCACCGAACGCACGCGTCCGTGGTGCAACCGGCCAAGGGTACGGCGAAGTCATCCATCAACGCGGCGGAAAAGCTGCGAATCCGAGAAGCCGATTCACATCTAAAGCAAAGGTTCACGCGCAGGGTCTGAACCACAAAATGGCTGCTCCCGGGGGTGCGGGTGATACGATCAGCCCCCCCGGGTCGGGCTGACTGACAGACGGGCTTACTGATGGAAAGGCGAGCGGAAAAAGGGATTTGTAAATCATCGGCGATGCGTGCGGCTTATCTGTCGTGTGCAATCGGGGGAACAGGGAGGCATGTTTGTCGGATCGATCGATGCGTTCGCTGATCTGATCGGTGACGAAACGGCATGCGGGTGGGGAGGGGGGTGAGGCTCCGTTTGCAGGATGGTATGAAAATTGTGCCTATTAAAGTGGTGACGCTCGCTAACGAATCGGTGAAGCCGATACTTCGCGATCCGCAACGAGGCAAAGAGATCGTGTGAGTGGATAGAAAAGAACCTAAAAGATACTATCGAAGAACAGCGCTGGCAACGACCACATCGAACAAGAAATAAAACACACTTTTGACGGGCAGCTTTTGGGATTTTGCAGTTTTTTTTTTATTCGTAATGACGATGACGACGTGTCCTCCCGCTATCGCCTTTAATAATCTCCACCTCCACCAGGCGAAGTAATAAAATTGGAGGTTAAACTACAGCATCAACTGCGACTCGCGCTCGTGTTTCACGGCCATATCCAGCCGGGTTGGAACGGAATGGCCGGCCGAGCTCGGACCGTAAAGAAGGCCGATTTGATGTCGATAAATGTTAATGCCACTCCGAACGGCCAAAACGGGTCCGAAACACCCTTGTCATTAAAGCTAATGACGCGCGTCTCTGCAATTGAACGTCTCCGGACGGCGGGTGGTTTTTTTTTTTGGTGCCCGAATTCCGAAATAAATCTAATTACGGCACCATTTTCCGGCACCACTGCAGCGCGGATCGCATGAAGCACATGGAACTTAATTTTCGAGCCAATGAGAACGCACGTTCCGCCGACTAGCGCTACTACTCCACTCCGCTTTCGGGTTTTTTTTATGCCCGTTTTCTTCGTCGTTTTTTTGTAAGAAAAACAAAATCACGCCAGACCTCGAACCCGTTCGACACGGCGGCCATTTTGAGGTTGAAGATCGACCAAAGCAGCTAAAAAAAACTCCACTTTGTGGAGGTGGTTCGACGGTCGATTTCGTCGAAGCAATTATTGGTGTGTCTATCTTTCCACCCACCCCGAACCAAAGGGGGTGGCTGGGAGGGTGTCTATCTTTCGTTCATTAGTGGCAAGCGACTGGACCACCGAAGAGGGGAAAAAAAGTAGAAACAAGACATCTGTTCCATTTCGACACACTGTGGACGACCATTTGGACGGGACGGGTTGTTTTTTTTTCCTCGTTTCGATGCGGTTGAATTTTTATTTCGAATCACCACCCATTTTCGGTGCCGCTCGTGAATGCGGTGGATGAGGGGAGCGGTGGGCAATGAAAAACTAAATTAACTTCTCGCGTGGTTGTAAAATCTGGTCCGGTGAACTCTTTGGTGTCCGGTATAGTTTTTTTTTCTCTTCAAACACTCCAATACTTTGTTTGGTACTTTAAGCCGATTCAGGTTTGCATACTGCCGATTATTATTAGCCAAGGGTTTTATAGTGAGTTTTGTACAATTTTGTAGAAGAAATAGAATATTGAACCAAAACAGTTGTTTCATTAGGGAACAATAAGCTAGAAAATGGAATTTGTAATATACATCCATCATCACTTTCAGATTAAATCTTATAGAACATTTGTAGGGTTCTACATGAAATGTTTTTAGTTACTGTATTCACTAAGAGAATTCGCCACTCAATCTTGTGAGAAACGAATAGGCGTGAATACTATTTAGGATAGAATTATCCGATCCATATTTTTGAAAATATGAAGATGTCCCGAGCTCAACAAATGCAAATCTCAAACCGGATCCTATTTATTTTTATTTATTTTAACACAGCGAAACTGTTCGACATTATCACATTTTTGGATCGCAAATTTGAGATTAACTTCAAATTTGTATAAAAAAGGAATCTTGTTCATAAGTCCGATCCAAATTTAATAATCAAAACAAAAACTTCGATACTCGATTCGAAACACAAACTTACTTATTAAACTTATTAAGATGGGGTTAATATGTTTATCGTTTTGGCCTGAACATTTGCTTTAATATTATTTGTTGTGGCTGAATATGGTAAATATTTTCAACTATTTCCTTCATATTGTTTCCACTGTATAGTTTATTTAAAACAACTAAATTTTCCATAGATGGATTGAAAACCAAAAACATCAAGAAAGCTTCCTTGTCTTAACACGTCGACCCCTTTGACGTGGTTTTAATTGATTTAAATGAAAAAAGAGCTTAAAGAGAGAAAATAAATAAACATAAACAATCATAAAATATGGCAATAAATAACATTAAAAAAATATATGTAAATACTATAAACAAGTATAAAATAAATTTTCATGATTTTTAAAATTCATTATTTACCTAACCAAGAAATGTACTGAGAAAAAAAGAAATTTTATAAATCATGGCTACAAAACTAAAACATATTCTTATGTTAGTATTACTCAACCGATAATATACAAGATGTTGGAGTTTCAATTAAAAATAATACTTTACAGACCGGGGGAGCGGGACCGTTAATCAGATTGACTCATTGCCGTCCACACCCTTGGCGACGCTACCCTAGGCACTACCTTCGTTTAATTTATTTACGAGTAGTTTTTTTCCCCCTTCACCTCTCCCTCTCACCTTGCTTGCTATAATAACAACCCTGCTTGTGCAATAACATTTTTGATGACATCGAACGACCGATCGTTTTGGAGAAGCGCTTCGATGCAGTGAGTGAGTGTGTGTGTGTGGGTTTTTTTCGAATCTGTTATTTTTTTCTCGTCTCATTTTTGCTATCCCACTCGGCTACGCTTCGCGCTTGGTTGCGCCGGCCCCAAAATAGGAAGGGATCGTCATTTCCGGCATGCGCGACGAGAGGCTCCCTTTAGCCGCGGCGGCAACGGAGCCGATTTCTGCTGAAGCAATAATCGCTCGCTTGCCTTCGTTTCATCTTTCCATCAAGCCCAACCCGACTTTACGATGATGAGAATTTAGGTTGATCAGTTTAGAGCGTGGAGTTGTTTTTTTTTCCTTTTTTTTGTTGTTGTTCCGTGTGTAGCCCCGTGTGTTGTGCGGGGTTCATTCATCACCATCATTCACATTTCGCTCGGGGAGGCGATGCTTTGAGTCGCACAACCGAAAAAGCTCATTTGCATGTCGCTTGATCGGTTGGGTGATTCGACCGGCCGCCAGAGTTCCAGTCGATGCGCTGCGTTCACGCAACAGCTCCCCGTCCGTACCCGTAGATTGGGTCCGTGAAATCGACCTCGAAAGGCTCGACCGAAGATGGGTCGCCTTCGAAATCCCTCCCCGCGAAACCTCCACCCGGCGGTTAGGTGTGCAAGATTTTTCGGTTTGCTTGAGGGTGAGGAAAAAAAGTGATCATTAAAGCTGCTGCTGCCGTGCTGAAATTGCCCTCCGATAATTACACTCCGACTAAAAACTGGACCACTTTCGAGGCTCCGCTGCAATCGTCAAAATGGAGCTTGCGCAAGTCGCGCGCTAATGACGCAACGAAACGAACGTTAAGCGCTTCAGACCGGCCTACTGTTGCGTCCGTGACGGTGTCGATATTGGTGGTAATTTAAGGAACCATTCGCGTTTCGATCCGTGTAGGAGCGGGAAAAACGGATCGAGAAAATTGTCGCAAAGCTACCTAGCAGCGCACGGGAAGTGTCAAAATGTGTCGAGAAATCATTTTCAAACCAGCATAATTGGCATCCGCAATACGCTGGGTGAAATATGAACTGACAGCACAACCGCCAATAGCTCACAAATTTCCCATCCCGGGGTGTACGGAAAACTCATTAGCCTGGGGTAGGCTTATTACTCCGTCGTCACGACTCGATTCGATTTATTGCACAGTTGCGAAAAGAAAACGATTAAATTGATGAATGCTGCATGCGTGGAAACGTTCCGCAACTCCACACGGAGAACATTACTCTTCAACAAGGGGGTGGGAGGGAGGGAGGGGTGGGGGAAGTGGAGGACTTCCGATATCCCATGAGAATGGCTAAAAGAATTTGCTACAAACTTCCAGCCACCAGGCAAGCGGTAATAAAACTTTAAAAAAAAAACGAGAAAAGAAAACGCTGTCCTGTCTTACTGCGCGTTCCACCACCGTTTGGTTGATTTATTTGTAAACAATCTGATTTACAGCCGCAACCGCCTGCAAAACCAGTCGCAGCCATTTCAGCGTTTTTCCTTGAGCGTAAATCGCATCGCCACGGGCAGAGAGCGAGAGAGCGAGAGAATCAGCGAGAAGAAGCAAGCAATGCAAACGAAAGACTCGAACCGGTCCATAAGCGACGAACCCGCGCGCCGCCGCCGTGATTATTATGGTAAATCAACCAATCGGATCGAATTAAAAGAGGGCGGTGTCTATAATTGCCCGATTTGCTTTCGTGTGCTTGTGTGCGTGCATGAAGATCCATATATCGCGCTCGCTTCTTCATTGCGGTTTCCTTCACTGCTTGTTTTTTGTGTGAGAGTGTTTGTGTGCGATAGAGAGAGGGCAGTTGAAAACCCATACGGTTCCGTATCTAGCTGGCGGTGCCGAAGCGAGACAGAACAACAGCTCTCACTGAGTGACTGCTCACTCGCAGCATCTCATCTCGCACACACACACACCGCGATCTTCTCACTACGGGGCACCGGTTTTTGTGGAGCTTGTGAAGTTTTCTCTTCCTTTTCGGAGGAGTTTCCAGGAGAGCAGCAGCAACTGACCCTGGCCGAGGAGCGGTTGATCTTGAGCCGGTGTGCGCTGGCTGCCTCTTGTTCGTAGTGTTCTTATCACCCGAACACGCAACCACCGACCAAGACCGAGATGATGTTCTCCATTGCAAAAGCTGCGCGCACAAGTTGGTGCTACGATTGTCTGCCGCTTGGCCGCGTCGCCGTTTGGAGCAGACAGTTGAAGTGCCATAAAAAGCAGCACCAAACGGTCGGTGCTTGCGGTGCTGTAGGGAACCTGCGAGGCACAACATGCACACCAACACACGGCCGATAATTTATGCGGCACACTTTAGCCCTAATTGGAAATCGGGCAAATCGTTGTCGAACTCTTCGCGTTCGACGACGGTTCGGGTATGGTTGGAAGGTTGGACTGATTTCTCATCCCCTTTTAACTCCCAACCCCCCTCCCCCTTCAACCCAGCAACGAAAAAAGGAAATGGCGGATGGTTTCTGTTGCGTCTGATTCACAGCAGAACGAGGAGTTACTGCGATGGTTTTTGTTCCTCGCTCGCGGTGAGTAACCGTTCGGCAAAACGGTTAAACCACCCGCTAATCTCCATCCCAAATTCGATACTACACCCGTGGGGGGTTGGTCAAATCGGGTTCGTCATCCGGATGAAAAACCATTTACCTTATCTTATCTACCATCCGGGCCGGACGGTTTTGCGGGTGGCAGCGCGAAAGATTAAACCATGCCATGGTTTTATGGTTTGTGGTTGCGATTTTGCTGTCATTCTACCAACGGATTAGCTTCCTGCGTCAATGGTTTTTGGACTTTTGGAGTGGCTAGATTAAGATGTTTTGGTTTTCGCTGCGCTGATAACGCACTCATTTCTCACATTGTGACTAAGACTGAAAAGTTACATAATTCGCGGGATTGGGGACGATTTGTTTACTTTTCACAATTATTGATCGAAAATATGGATAAATAATCGTACGTATGAGACCTTAAATACATCATTAAAAAGGATACATTTTTTATTTTTAGTTTTTAAAAAGGTTATTTACGTTCACTGTTTATTTTGCAGCAATTATTAATAAATAAAGCAGAAAAAACGTTACACAATTCGCTTGATTGCAAAAAAATTGTTTACTTTTACAATTTTTGACAAGATGGACAAATAATTCTTCGTATTAGACGCTAAATACATCATTCGAAAGGATCCATTTATATTATGCTCCTTTTGAAAAAAGATCATTTATCTTTTATGTTCACTATTTATTGAGTAGCAATTATCAATAAATAAAGCAAAAAAAATCGAATTTAAAAAAAAGAACGCAGTTTGTCCTCACCTGTAACCCATAGTGTGGTGTGACAATTTCCTGTTCGATGTGCACCACAATAGCACGAAATAGGAGCGGTCAATAGTAGATCAATTCTATTCAGTACCGAAACGTTCCAATGATCGTTTAATTTGCCGTCCAATTTTAAGGTTCGACTAGTTGAGATTAATCCAGCTACTGCTTGCGAAACGACGAATAAACCCCTCCATTAAAGCCTACCGGAAATTGCTCTCGAGCTAGGGTTGCATTTGCCACCCACCCGAGGGGGAGGGGGGAGGCTGTCGAATGAATCACCTGTGTGTAATTACGTAAACGCGTGTTCTAGCGGCAGAAGATCCGTATCTGGGAGCTGGAAAAACTTAATGATACTCTAGTTCTGGCTGACTCATCCACCAGGGTAAGCCTTCGCTAATCAGGGGTGCTAATAGGGAAAATCCCACACTTTATGCACCTAGCCTGCGGGGGTTGGCTCCAAAAAACCAAGGCGACACCCCAGAATGAGCCTCAAAAATATATTTAAAAAAAGCATTACCTCCCACTATCGATGATGTTGTTTCGTTTGATAATGACAACCTCACGCCCGAAGCGGAAGGTAGCTGCCCATCTAGAAATCCTCTAATCTTATCTCACGAGGTAGCCGCCAGTGGCTGCCACGGGACGCGTTTAGACGCAGCGAAACGGCGCTAGTACAAAAAATAAATAAAACACCAACAGTCTACGGCGCATGTGCCTCGTTTCGGGTTGGATATGGTGATTAAACTGATTGATTGCCCGGGAAGAAGCCATATACTGATAATAGGGTACACATGTGTGTGTGTGTGTGTGTGTAAAGATGTCGAAATTGGATGTCTCGGAGCGAAGTTCGGTGCGTTTTTTTTTTATTTCGATCGGTTGGGTAATGAGTGAGATAAATGTAAACGACAACTGATGAGGCAATAACTACGTATTGGTCAAGCGTGTGGCAGGTTGCTGGATGTGTCATGTGATTGAAATTTGACACCTGTCAATTGGCTTAGTTTCTTCAAAAAAGTTTTACACCTGAGCACATCTTCGAAACTATAAAAAGACTCCGTTTGCTAAACCCATCCAACGGTTCTAAATTGCTTTTGCTATAAATAAACCGCGGCTTAAGCCGTACGATAACTGATACTGCCTACATCAACACCGTGTGTGACAACACTGACTTCTTCTTCTTCTTATTGGCGTAACGACCGAAGTCATGCCTGCCATTTTACCGGCTTTCTAGACTGATTTTTTACCACCATAGCTGGTTAGTCACTCCTCGCTAGGGGCAACACTGACCTACACCAGATAAAGGCAACCCTTCTCCCCTTCCTCATCTTATCCAGCTGCTTCTTATCATCGTACCACCCGATTCCACGTCCACGGCTTAGCCTCTTTCCCTCCACTTTCCCAGACACACTTACCGAGCATTTTGCTGAGATCGGCATTGTGCAGATCGGGGTTCTCGTCCGCCAGCTTTTTCCGCTCGACCTTGGCCCACACCATGAACGCGTTCATCGGTCGCCGGATGCGGGCTTCCTTCGCACTCTTCAACGCCCCGTGCGGTCCAAGCTTGCCGGGTCCGTGAGGTCCACCGTAGGCTTGTCGTTGATGCAGCACGCCATAGTTCGATGCGCAGAACTCACTCTGATACGGTCCGGCTGCGGTCAGTGCGTAACCACCCCAACCGCCACCACCACCACCACCACCGCCACCAGGTTCGTCCTGCGGTAGGATCGTCGGCATCGGAACGTCCTGGTGGTGGTACGGGCTGTACTGGCTCATGAGCGGAGAGCTGGAGAGAAGCGGCGATTGGGACTGGAGCAGAGAGGCGTTGGATGAGAGCAGCGGCGAATGGGATTGCATCAACGGGGAGGGCATCATGCCGTTGCTGGTGCCTCCGAGCATGCCCGGACTCTGTGGAGCCAACATGCCGCCGTGCTGGGAGAGTGTTGAAAGCGGCGAACTGGCGGCTGCATTGTGCTGCTGCTGCTGCTGCTGCTGCATCGGATGGACATAGTCGTCGTAGTTCCGATGGTAGCTCTGTTGCGGCTGATGCTGAGGAGAGCTGAAAGGAAACCATCACGAGAGTCATTAGATTTCGCTTGAGTCACAATTTGGTAGCTATGGATGCAACACAAAAATGGTCGAATAGAAAGAAAAGCTCGCAGCAAACAAACATACAAAGACGCCCGGGAAGATATCAACCAAACAAAAAAAAAGGGAGCAACTTCACCTACGGGAACGGTTTAGCGTGGCATGTTAGCTTTACGATAAGCAAGCGATATGGGTCACACGGTAGGTGACGTCGCCGTCAGTTAGTCGTGCTCACCTTCTCCACCGACTCCAACTAGCACCGCGCGGTAGCAACGGTTCGTTTCGCTATCGCCGCCTAGGACCACCAGCAGCGTCAAGCCAGCCAGAACAGGAATGTCAGACTTTGTACTCGAACCCGATGGCTTTCTCTGCCCGCCCAATTTGTCCCCGTGAATCGTTGGGAAATGATCTACAGCGAGGTTGCCGGTGCGGCGGCGATGTCATGATCTCGGTCATGATGTTTCGCCCGATGTACTGGAAGATCCCGATCCACGAACGAAACAGCACTTCGTGACGCAAAGTGGAAAAGGGTCGTCCAGCAGGGAGCAGCTTCCGCCGATCGGTGGTATGTTCGGTTTTTGGTATTGTTTTGATTGTTGTGCCTTACTTTAGGCATTTAGGATCGGGAGATCGGGTGATCGCCGAAGATTAGTAACATCGTTTGAATCTCTTGATCTTAACTGATAACGAGGAAGGCACCAAGATCTCGAGAATGATGAAGAAAGTATCTGATGCAACTTTTTTTTTTAGGCATTTGTAGCCTTGATTTCAACACTTTTATAATCATAGAGTAAGAATAGATTTATTTGTTTTTTGTACTGTAGGAGCATGTTTCTGATGGGACATCACTTTTTTCAAAATTGAAAAAAAATGTTCCAATACTTTCAAAGCATTAAAGCTCTTAAAAAAAAACACTCAAATTGATTGTAAACGGCTTTCTCCTCCACACAAATTCATCGCGGGAACCGAACGAACCGAGTTCCGAATGGCACGTTCGAGTGCAAAACTAAACGTCAGCTCCACGCGCCATCCAGACAACAATGCAACGCAAATCCGGACGGTTGCTCCATGGGAAGTGGATCACCCGAGACATCCATCCGAAGTCCATCGCCCGTCAGGAACTTTGGCGATTTCAAGTTCAGCCGGGCCAACACCCTCGGCTGTGTTTTTAACCTGTGACCGAATAGGGCTGGCAGAACAGAACGTTCGGTTTTCCCGATCAGCTGTTGGGGCTTTGTTCTCCCTTTTTCGCCCGCTACTGTTGCATCACCGGAAGCGAAACGCTGAGAATTTCCCATCCAAATTAATTTCCCCCGTAACCCGTTTGGTGGTGGTAGAGGTGCGGGTGGGGTTGAAGAACGAGTCTCGCAAGTGTTACAATGTACGTCCATCGAGAAATGTCCGTCGGGAAATTCGCACCTTCAACCGGTGAGCGTCAAATCGGGTTCGAGACGATTGTTTCCAACGATTGCTCCCATTTTACCGTGACGACCTTCCTGGGAACTATCTCGGGAAACACACAAAGGGCACCTTGCTGCTCCTATGCAGCTCCCGCGAAGTTCCCGGGACACCTGCGACGTGGGCGTGCGAATTTTAAACAAACCTCCTGTGAAACCGAAAGTCTCTGTTGAGCTGTACGAAATTCTTCTAGCCCGCCGGAAACTAATCGGAATCGGTGACGATTTGACGCCAAACAAACCAGATCGCGCGCGTCAGGTGAGTCAAAGCGGTGTTTATTTTGTTAAAAGACAAAGATCACATATCTGCTTTCCTCCTCCTCCTCCCGGGAGAACCTCGCCTGAGTTCCCTCGCCGGTCCGCCGGTGGGTAATTTTAATACAATAATCAATTGTTCTCAAACCTCGTCCACACGCGGGGCGCTTTTTGGACGCTCGGAACGAGGAAGGGTAGGCTTTGACACAAACTTTGTAGGTTCCCGGCACCCCCGCACACACACACACACACACACACAAAGCAGCTAGTTGGCACACCGGAGGGTAGGAAAACCGGGCCACTGGGACAATCCACCGCACACAGTTTCTTATATGGAAACAAACAATGGATCAGCTGGTGTGCGCACAATGAACTTGCCCGGCCACCGGTTCGTTGTGGGGGAAAAGTTCGTCCTTGAGTTTGCTGCTGCCACCAGTGCTGAAACAGGCACCATCAGACAAAACAAAACCAGACGACGACGTTCTGGAGCGTTGGGACACAATGGGAGAAGACCACCTTTTACGGGTTCAAGGGGAGAAGAAAGCCGCGCCTGCTCGGGGAGCTTTGCGGTGGCAAGAGCTTTGTTTACACCGGTGAGAGTGAAAACGACAGCTGTTTGCTGGGAGCGTCGAGCGTTTGACATTTCAACTCCAGATGTCAATTCCGGAACGCAACTCCAAATGTCTTTATATCGCTACAAACCTCGGCCAAACGTTCCGGATGGGGTAGATTCCAGGTGGAGTACATTCTACCGAAAAGCGAAACATGTTTTTATAACCCTTTCCGCTTCGCTAGCTACGGCCGGTTTCTTGTAGTCTTGCTGGTTGTAATAAAACCCGAACATCAGAACAACATCGTCCGACGAACTTTAACCCCCTCTGCTCGAATGAGAACAAGCATTACCGGGCAGCACAATGTTTACGATTCGGTACAAAACTTGCTGGTTAAGCCTAAGAAAAGGGCTATAGCGCATTTCTTGGAACACGATCTCGTACGTTCGCGCACAAACTCATCCACTCCAGACGCGTAACAGTTACCTAAGACGAGCATTTCAACCCGAATGTCCAAATTCGGCACGGGAAGGTCCGAACACGTGCTCCACAGCGCAATACCCTACCGGATCACACGCAGGTCATAACTTAAACTACGAACAGGATTCAAATCTCATCCTACCCATCGAGATGTGCGAACGCATCTTTCGTCCTCTACGTCTAGTCTCACGTCGCTCGGCCTCCACTCTGCTCCGCTAGGAGATATCCATCAAGTACGGAGCTCAAAAATCGTGTCATCTTGCGCACGTGCTCTTGACGAGACATTTTGACCTCTCCGGCGCATAAAAAAAAGACTTCAACCTCAAATACCACCACGTGTGCGAGAAGTGAGAGTTTTGCACGCCACACCAGTAACGGTAGTAACGGGCGCACGTGCCAACACGTCCTGCCGACGACGGTGGCGGCTGGTGTATTGTGTGATGGCTTTTATTGCTCAAAAAAGCACGAGCCAAAAAACCATCGGCAACCGGTTTTTTTTTGGGAATTTTTATACAGCCAGACTTCAAAAACCAAGCTTCGAGCTTGCGCAGGAGTCTCGAAAATCACGTACCATCTCACCCGGGTCGGGCTTATCTTCCAGACGGGCGCGTCACCGGACTGTGAAGGTGACAAATTTCTCATCGACGATTATGATTGATACGTCTCCGATGACGAGTCATTAAAACGGCCTCCGTTACGGATCCACCAGGGGTGTTTGGGGCTGTTGGAAAACCCGACGCCCGCGCGTGATTGATACGAGCGAACGAGTTCGGTTTTCTTCCCGTGTTTGCACCGCCTCGGGCAAGGAAGACTTCGCGGTGCAGTGAGATTAGAGTTCGGGGAGTAAGCGAACATCACCGATACATCATGTACCCGTTCGGACAGGAAGATCTCCGTGTGCTCAGTAAGCGGAGGCGTAAGTCTCGTTTATCGCCAGCGGTGACGGATGACAAGTAACAGGTACAGGAACCAGTGCAGGAAACGAGCTGCTTGGAGCTTTGGAGATGAGTTTGACACTGCGATAAAATCGATCTATTTACTCTGCCACCCGGTAGCGAGAGGTGGCTCCAGCTCTTCTATGTCTATGAAGACGCTGGAGCGGCACTCCGGAACCATCCTTCCAGGAACACGCTCCTTCGCGGCATCATACCCCCTTTTGCGGGGCATCGAGAGATCCGGAATGGGCGATAAAGTAGCCAGCGGCAACAGCAGCGACGGCAGCGCGAGATCGTCTGTACGTCGAATCCATCAACGCGAGTGAGATTGCGCTCGCGCGCGCCCGCTCGCCTCCGGACGGATCACCGAAATATCTCACCGGGACGGGGTCGGACGGACAAGATTCCATCCCAGCGATAGGATGCGCTACAAATCATCGCTAGGCAACGAGTTCAGTTTCCCCGAAAAAAAAAAAAAAATAAAAACATCATACACACCGGTGCTCGGGTCAGATGTTGGACGCGCTCTTGCTCCGGATATCGGGTCGGGAGGCTTGTTTGTGTTTTTTTTTTCGGCAAATTTTGCATCAAACCGCGGACCAAGGACACCATCAAAGACATTTAGCGGGGATATTATGGCGCTTTATGGTGGTCATTTCGTGGTCGGGAACTGGACGACCAACAATGTGCGACACAAAACAAAACACAAACAAGCGATTGCACTAAAAGAAGATCAAGGAGCGCGGTACCGCTGCTCTAGCCAGGGCTTGGAGAGGGGATGGGGGAGAGGGGATGAAGTTATGTTCTCGGTCGCTCGGTTGGGGGCTTTCGAAGTTCTTGTTGGAAAAACGCGTCGTCTAGATCGGTATCGCGCGAACACGGTTTCGGCTAACGGGAGGAGCGAACTGCTACACGGCTTCACCGGTTTAGCTTCCTCAGCAAGGGCAGGGAGGCTTCCCTCCCGTACGGTCTCGCGCTTGTAAAAGTCGTGACATTCGACGCCACGCACTGCCGCCGAGCAAAACACACACACACACACACACACACATACACACACATTCACTTTAATGTGGACCCGAGGTTGCGTCCGCCGCCGTTTTTAGCCGCTTGTCGTCCGATCGCGAAGCCGGCGGATAACGTTTTGGGGATAAGATTTTATTTTAAATCGTTATGGCCCGGTTAGGCGGTTATCCCCGCCCCCGGGGGGAAAATATCGTCCCAAAGAGTTCATTGTACTCTGCGTTGAGCAAAACATAAACATCGTGGTGGTGTGGGGGTGGCATCTGCACTCAAGCAATGGCATTATGGATTTTAAAACCGCACCGATTGATGAACGCCGGTTTTCGCGCAATCAATCGCGGGGCACTTGATTAATATGCCGACCGTGAGGTGAGTCTTGCTGGACTCCAAATATAACGCGGGTCCTCGGTCGAGCGAGGCAAACGTACAAACCGCATCTTGATCGCGAAATCCGGCACGAAGGACCAAATATGTTCAGACCGCGTGTGTGCGTGTGTGCGTTCAGCGAAAGCAAAAAACCAACCGACGCCCATTCCAAAGTCTTCCGACGGCTGATGGGTATTAGCTGATACGGTGTGGGGAGCGTTTTTTTACTTCTTCTCCATGGCGCCTCCGTGTCCGCTGGCTGCATCGTGTGGCGTTAAATACCTGCTCCACCACACCTTCGCACCCTTGTTCGAATAGTTGTCCATCATTAATTTGATAGCCAATGGCCAATGGTACGTTTACCACTTATTCGAACATGAAGTTGAACTTCGAAAAACACACGCGTACAACACGGGCAAACACTGTCGACACCGAAATCACGTTGTCACAACAACAGCGATGGGCAAATGTCAACGATGACAATCAACAAGTGTACAGGATGCGGGAACACGACGAACGCAAAAGGAAAAAAAAACTCAACAAAACAACTGACAGTTGATAATCGGCGGTTTCGGAGGCGACAGAAATAAATAAAAAAAATATCACTCCGAAGCGTCTCGTTTATCGGAAAAAGGAAACAGCAGTAGCGGCCGGAAAAAAAACAACAAAAAAAACAGATTGTTCAAGTGTTGTTATGAGTCGTTATCGCACAGGTGACGACAACGTACGCTCATTTCACGGCTCGTGTGAGTGATAAATTTTTATGAGACAGACTTCCCGCTGGTTCGGTTTTTTTTCGCCTCGAAAGTTTTTTCTTCCCCCCGCCCCGTTCATCAGCCAGCTGTGAAATAGTAATCACTGGTAAATTAGGTGCTAAAACCGTGTCAACAAACCATTCCTTCCCCCGTTCCCCTCCTAGTGTCCTGCCCCATTTACAGGCGTGATTCATTATCATCCGGTACGGTTTCGATTGGATTACTCGGACCAACAGCAAATTGACCGCAGCCGCCGCTGGAGGTGGAGTTTCGCGTTCATCCATGAAAATGGGTTCATGTATGGGGAGGATCAGGGGGAGGCAGCGGGTGGGACATAAATCACACGCTCGGCCCCTACTGATTATGGGTCTACCACACCTGATTGTCCCATCATCATCATCCCACCTTTATCACCTTCCAGCTGGGAAAGGCTTCCGGCTGACCCGTGCCCGGATACTTCACGGCCCCGTGGCACCCTCCGCCACCGCAAAGCCCCATTTTTAATGTCACTATTTATGAAGAGTGCGCGGTCCAGTGCGCGCCAAGATACCGCCAAGAACCGGTACGGCACCACGCGGTGCAGAACGGAGTAAAATCGTTGTCATTAATTTCGTTAGTTTTTGTTGCTGCACTTGTTGTTGTTGGTGTTGGCGAACACCATTACCACTGTTATTATGATGTTTTCAGTTTATCATAAATTACGCGTACGCGGAAAAACGGCTCCCTAAGTCGAAAAGTGGTACCCGGTACGGCACAAAGGCGAGGCACCGCGTGCCGCCGACCATGCTTGACCGGCCAAGCGGTCCGATGTTCTTTCTCCCGGAAAGTTGCACGTTCAGAGGCCCCCGGGGTGATGGGGTTTCCTGCTGTCCAACACACCTCTCTTGCTCTCTCGCTCTCTCTCTATCTCTCCTGTCCATTGTCATTTATGTTTCATTTATTTTCCTCTTCATCATTGCCGCCACCCCAACACTGGATGGTAAAGTGATGAGAGCGATGAACATTACTTTTTTTTCGGGGTACATATCACATTCCAGATTGGTTGGATAAGATGCTTAACATACGGTATGAAGGGAGACATTGAAGGAATTTTATTGATTGGGGAAATTGCTAATTATTTCTTTAAATCTGCAAGGAATGTAATCGATCCTAAAAATATATTTCATTCCGATAACAAGAATGTAACAAAATCGTGAAAAACACAGTATCCTTTTGCAGACAAACATATTGCAACGACTAAAATATAAAATCAACTAGTTTTCGTTATCTCAACCAGTACTATTTTATTCGACCTAGTAATATAGTTCCTCACACTTGAAAGTTTAAAGTCTACTTAATCAAACAAAAAAAATCTTCACATTATGTAGCTTTTCTCATTGATTTGTTAGGTTATGAACTCAAAATGCCTACCAATGTCTGAATGTCCATTGAAAGCAGAGATATAAGCTACACTACAAGACTGATTATGTCTCGATCTTGACAAAATTTTTCCAAATCAAATGTCTACAACATGCCTGGACATCACACCAACTTCATGAGAACAATTAGTTGTAATCTGCCTGAAATTAGTACAGTACATAGTGCCTTGCAATATCTGTATGCTTATTAGATTATCAGTTTTATTAATTTTATCAGTTTGTCTACAGTTAATTGCTAGCAATTCCAAGATCTATGCATGCGATATCTCTTCATGATCCTTACAGATGTTTAGTTTAATAACAGAAAGTAGTTAGCTTTCAGTAGTATGAGGAGTTTTCAACACTTAGGATAATATAACTTTCCAGCCATAAATTGACAGAATAATGGTTACCACTAAAACAACTTAGTGATAGCAACTAAGAGAAGAAGATTCAGCTACCAGCCGTGTATAACAAGAAAACTGAAACGTTCCAACTCATACTTAGAGCATCTGCCACCCGTAACCTCTCTCCACAACCGTTCGTCCACTCCGCACTCGGATGATGTTACAAATTTTCCGCACACTTGGCGGCATAAATAATATAGATCCAGGTCGAACGGGCACGGGCACGGGTGCATGTAAAATATGCATCAGATATTACACCGAAACATCTGTTACTTTATGTTTCGTTTGTTGTTCTGTTGCTGCTGCTGAGGCTGCCCGATGGAGCCATGATTTATGCACCGACCCATCGGCCATCAAATCGGATATTAGGAAACTGTTTCATTTCCTCTCCACACACACACACATGTACACATTCGACCACATTGTTGCCACCGATCATGAGGCCCTCCCCATGCGAGTGTGTGTATTTCTTGATGGGCCTTAGTGCTTAGTTTTTCCTTCCGCCTGTGAAATATGGGGCGGTACGCTTCCAGCGGCGTACGACCACACCTTACTCCACACCGACACGCATCACTCCACGCGTCCTCCGGCTTCTCGGACACGCTCGCAAACGATGGTCCATCGAAGCGAACTGATTTCAGCATATTTCCTACCCAGTAAAACCCCAGGCTCCCTCTCTTCCCCGTGTCAGTCTGTCTGCGTTCGAATTTCTTTCCACCCGGATGCACCACTAAACGCTCCATCCGAAAAAAAAACCCTATGGTACCATCCCATCCATTTCATTCCGTACGGGGCGAGGCAGCAACGAAAACGCTTCCACGCTGTTTGCCCTCCCGAAACCTCAAACGAGGGGTAGAACGCGAGAGAAAGAGAGGTCAGTTGGGGCGTTCGTAAATGAAAATGCAAATTACGTAGCAGAAATAAATAGTTTATTTTTTCCAGCGAGTTCTGGGGCTTTCGGGAAGGGGTAAAACGATTTTAATTATGTCGAAATACCGTAAAATACACACGTACAGGCACAAAAAGCACACACAAACACTCAGTCCAACTTGGTAGTGGCTCGTGCTAAAATGAAGGCATGGTAGATCAATACACTGAAAGTATGCCAAGGCAGGTAGATGATCGGCTTCGCGGGGAAGGTGTGTAGCGTTTAGATTGTGTGAGGCTGATGTTTTTTTTTCTCCGCCTAAACCGAGGTAGAACCTAGAAGGTTGGGCACAGTACGAGATTATATAATTTTCCACAGAACGAAACCCGATTGGTACGGGTATCGTCAAATGTTTTATTTAGCAAAAAAAATTAAAACAAATATCTTCCAAAAAGATAAAGAAAGCCTTATATGAAAAAACCATATATTTTAAGAAAAATTTCCATTAGTTTCATAGTTTCATATGAAAAAACCATATATTTTAAGAAAAATTTCCATTAGTTTCATACGCTTTGCAAAAAAATGAAGGTTTTTGTAATTCATCCTTCATTTTTGTAAAAATATCAATAAATAAAAAACACTAAATAACACTAAATGCAGAGAAAAACGTTGTAATAATTATTGATAAATAATTAAAGCTTCATCCAAATGAAAAAAAAATAAATTGTACAAAAGTGCAAAATATTCCAAATCAAAGTCAAACAACCAGAAGAATGAGAGAAAAATAAAAGCAAAATACGGGCTGTAAATAGATGTTAACTGTAAAAAATTACAGAGTTATTACAGCTTGAAAATAAAGCTTCATAATGCTAAGATACGATGGTTTATAACATGTGTATGAAAATTTAACATTAAATAATCGGAAAAAAACTTTTTAGAAATAATTTGCATGACAAGCAACCAGAAGAATGAGAGAAAAATAAAAGCAAAATACGAGTTTAAATAGATCTGTGTTTAATAGAAACTGTCAAATATCACAGAGTTATTAGCGCTTGAAAGTAAAGCTTTAAAATGCTAAGATACAATGGTTTATAACATGCGATATTAAAATTTAACATTAAATAATCCGAAAAAAAACTATTTTTAAACAACTTGCTTGACTCATATGTACTTAAAAATAATTAAAAAACGATTCGTATGCTAACAATTTAGCACCCACACACAAAAAAAAAACTGCCCCGTATTCGATTGGTACACATTTCTCACCGGTCCGGTCCGAAACTGATTTGCAAAAAAAAACAACGCGTGTACAATACCATCGCCAGAAGCACATGCCGCCGGCAACGAGCCGTTTGCCGTGCTTTGCTAATCTCCCAGGCGGCATCTTTCCGCCGCGGGTCGAGTTAGTCGATTGTCCAACCGTCACCGAGGGGGACTTCGCAACAATTCTCGCGTTTGGGATCGCGAAACGCAAGGCGCGACGGGCCGAAAAATGAATGGCATTAGGTGGACGATTAATTAAAAGGAAGCATGATTGACAAATGGAACGGGTGGGTTTTGGTGGCTGCTGTCGCTGTAGCACTGTGTTTGTGTGCATGTCTGAGTATGTGTGTGTTGAAGGCGGGCAGGAAGTTGATCTTTTGTCACATGGGTGTTTTATAATGCGTTTACCGATTGGATTGCATTATAGCTTCGCTGCATTTGCTAAGTGCTTGTGAGCGTAGCGGCAGCAATTTATCGTGCAGCTAAGGTCGTCGGGTTGGATGTATTTGGATCTATTTATTCCAAAAACGTCTTATGAACCCGTCTTATGGAAATGGAGCTATGCGTTCGAGGTGCTTACATTATACCATCGAAAAATAATCCAATTCCAGTTAAACTTCTTCTAATCGCGGTTCACAAACAAACACCGCACACTTCAGAAAACATTATAGGGTTTTAATTCCTGCTCGACCGGCAACCAATCGCTCCGTCGTCCAATCACGTCCCTGAGAACCGCAACGATCGGTCAATTAAAGTGCACACCAAATGACGCGCACACTCTCGAACACTGCATCGAACTCCAGCTGTGCTACTCGCCGGTGCCAGAGCCGAACTTCGAGTCAAACCTGCGAACAATAATGCACAAAACACCCCGGGAGGTCCACTTTTCCGAGGGGATATAGTGGACAAAAAAAACGGCAAATTCGCATTCGCCGCGGGGAAACTCTCGGGGAGGATTTCTCAGGACGCACAGAAGAGAGAGAGAGAGAAAGGGAAAAATGTAATAAAATAAACGAATAAGGGGAAGTGCCCCGTTTTTCTAATTAAGTGTACTCGGAGGTCCTGCCGGGATTGATCGTTGTGTGCGACAGAGAGAGAGAGAGAGAGAGAGAGAGAGAGAGAGAGAGCGCGCGCGAGAGAAAACCCGGCTTCAAGCTTCCAAGGAGTCCTTGTGTTGCAAAATGGCGTCCGTATTTCTGGGGCTAAAAAGCTAAGGTCAAAGGTTGGCGTAAGATTTTCCACGCTTTTCTCGCCCGGCCCGACGTGTCAGCTGCCTTCTTCGGCAGTCGCAAGCGGCGCTAGGGCCATTGTTTGTCGACATTGCGCACAAAACATCGCGCAAACATGTTTCTGCTTCGAGCAGCCGGTTCGGGCAAATCGCGTCCGGAAACAATGGCGCTTACGGGACGTAATGAAATTCGTAACGATTTTTAATTTCCCTCGCATCGAAGCCCGTTTTATTTAGGGCTACTTCCTCGTCCAGCTGCACCACTTCCATCGACGTATTCGCGTGCAACGAAATATCCATCATCATCATCATCATCACCACCATCAACAGCCGCGATTTACGATCCGATCCACTGCAATCGATTAAATCGCGGACGCGAACGCATTTTAAGGATTCGGCGCAATGCCTCATGAGTGGCCGTAGCGTGATGGTTCTTTCGAGTGGCGGCCAACCGAGAGATTGGGGAAAGAGAGAGAGAGAGGAAGGGAGAGAGAGAGAGGGTGAGGGATTAGCGCCAACCGCGACCGGGTCACATCCACTGTTTGTGGTCCACTCGAGCTCAAGAAATTGCACCGCATCGAGACGGGTCTAGAAGACGGTGTGTGTGAGTTTTTTTTTTTTCAAGTGTGCCCTCAAGTGTGACGACTTTTTGCCGTTTTATTTGACTGCCGCACGGGCTGTGAAGTGGAAATGGGAACTTATCGGGCGCGATTTTGTTTTATTACATCGATATGCGGTTTCCGGTGGGACGTGATTTTGCTGAGTGTTGGGGAAAAAGCTGCTCGATTTCGCCAAAAAAAAAACTATCCTGTTTTGCTATTTCAGCGATCGATTTTCATGCATTTGAGCATTTGTTGTGCTTATGAAGAATATCTTTTTTCACATGTTGATAAAAAAACATAAAAGTGAAGTGCTCACTAAAGTTACTTTAATATATTTGGCCAAGTTTTATAAACCAAAATATCAATTTGCAAACGTTAAAATAACAAATTGTGTTTGAAAAAGCATCAAAAAAACATTTTCATGATCAGAAATTTGAACTCATTATATTTATTAAATTTTTAAAAAATCTAATTTCTAATCGAATAAGCAATCTGATAGTTTCGTGAAGTTACTATTCGAAGCAAAAAGTACTAATGAGTCACAAATTCCACACATTCTCTTCGAAAGTTCGATTGCAATCGTACCGCTTCACACTTCACACATGAAATCTTTCTCAATAAACACTTCAGCAGCAGTCAGCAAAGTAAGGCACTCTCTTTCTCTCTTCTTCTCTCTGCATCTCTCTTAGCCTCTCCTTCAATCTCTGGCAAGACGATGCTACCCTGATCAATTGATCATCCACCGCAAGCTCACACAAAAAAGCATTCACCACACCGTTCGGTAAGGGACACCGAATGGGAAGAAAGGGCAAAAAACAAACCCGACCAACGTCCGAAACCGAACCAAAAAAGCGCGCCTCCCAAAAAAGGGCACCCTCACGGTTCGAGGGTTCGGTTGGGCGGAAGGGAAAAATGCAAACGAAAAGGAGTAGCCAATATCGAATGCCCGTGACATCCGAAGGATATATGTCACACGGGCATTGATTTATGCTCCCGTGGGCTTCACCCGTGCCCGGTTTCTGCCGGGCGGAATATGTATGGATATGTATGCGCTACATCTACATGTGGAGCTTCCACCACCACCTCCACCATCACCACCACGCATCATTTCACTAGCACTGGCCCGACACGCAAGGACCAACCGAAGCCGAGTAGTAGCGCTTTGCTCGGATGCGCCTTGTGAAGCTGGCCAGCTTCTGCTGCCGTTTGGTTGGGATCGTCGAAACGATCACGATGAGTCAGTGGGGGAGCGGTGGGGGGCAGATTTGTGTTTCAAAAGAGATTACAGAATGGAAGCCGCTTCTTGGCTTTCCACCCGCTCCTTTTCCCGGAACATAATAAGCAGGCAATAAGCATACACCCGGAGGAGCGCTGACGGGGAGGGTGCGGGAAAGGGGGCATGGGGTTTAGAATGTGCACGATTATTTGAATTGCCAATAAGCGAAATGGGCTGAACGCGCGTGCGCAAGGATGGGTTCCGCCGGTTTTGGGGCCGTGCCCTGTGCTTTTTTTCTGCTTCGCTTTTCTCCACCCGAGCGAGCGAGCGAGCGAGCGAGAGAAAGATCGCTATCGCGGGCGGCTTATCCGCTCAGAAGCTCCCTGGGAGGGGTAGGGGAAAAAGGGGGGGGAGCCGACAGGACCCTGAATCCTGGTTGTGTGTTTGCCGCGGGCCGCTTTGCCGCGTTGCTCCTTTCGTCCTTCGCTTCGTGAACGTCGGTGAATTAAAACGCAGCAGCAGCAGCAACAACAGTAAAAAAGGAGGAAAAAAAACACAAACAGCGGGCATGAAAAATCTGTCCACACAATTTTATGCTACAGTTTTTCCTTCTCCTATTCGTTCTTGTGAGGTTCGTTTTTTTTACATCTCTCTCTCTCTCTCTCTTTCTTCGCATTTACTGTCTTGGTTTATTTGTTTTTACTGCTCCTTCACCTTTTTTCTACTGTTTTTCTCTTCTTTCTTATGTTTTTTTTGCCATCTTTCAACTTACGCTCCCCGTTCTTTATGTCAACTAGGTCTGACCGGTCGGCTTTCGTGTGTTTTCTGTTTCGTTTTATTTTCCTACGCTCACTCTTTCTCGTTTCCCCTCCCGTAAGGCTCCCCGTTTGGCCCGGTAAAATTATGGACACCCGTCCCGGGGTTTGGTGAGCAGATTTTATGCTGATTTTATGTTGCGACTGCCGCGGAGGGGTTGCGCACAAATATGCGTCCACCAAATCCTTGCCTCGATTCCGATTCGGACGTTCGATGTGCGCGCAAAACGGTTCGGTTCGGTTGCCCTCGGTTTGCCGGGATACCGGGAATGATACACGGGACCGGCGACGGACGTGACGAATATGTATGCTACATATCTTTCGGTGCGCTCGGGTCAGTTCCAAAATCTAGACGAGATTTATGGTGATACGCACACGATCGCGTCCTGCGTCTGGCTGCTCGATACGTCTCTGAGGGTGATTCGTTTTTTTTTTCGTTTAGTTTTTTATTTCGTCGTTGCAATTTTGACTCGCTCCAATCGTTCGAACTATTCAACGAATTCGGGTTTTGCATTTTACAAGAATCGATTCCACCGCTGTTGGCTTTCGGGAAAATACTCTCCATATAGCCGGCAAATATGTGCCGACAAAGCCGAGAATCTAGCCGGGGAAGTTGACGTTCCTACCGGCCAGAGCCTAACGGATTTCGTGTGCGATTGTTGAAATGAAATAACTGCGCGGCTAAGGGCGAAGTTTCGGAAGGCACCACCGCGGTTTGTAGACAAAGCCAAACCGTTCTCCACACCCGAAAGCGACCCGAACGACGTGGCAACGTAGCCCACTGCGTCCCTCATTTGACTGCGGCTTAGGTCCTGGGGTTCTGTTGGTTCTTCGCCCAAAAAAAAAACTTCGATCGTCACCTTCAGACGTTCGCCGGACACGCTCAGCTGACTCCCGCACGCTGACGCATGTTCGCGGGCATATGCGGGCATATCGAAGCAAACAACCCACGCCGAGCGGCGGTCACGTCACATGAGCACTTGTTGCGAGGAAAAAAAACCCTTCAGGAAGGAAGACACCCGGCGCGACGAAGGGCGACTCTTCGAAACGCATCGTCTCATTTCCGATCGCTATTAACGCTTCCGGTGCCCGGTGGTGTCTATTGCTCGGTGCGGGAAGGGAACAAAACTTTAAGCGTAATGCAAACGAGGCGAGGGACACGGCCACATTCGTTCCACGTTCCTACAATATTATTGCCTTGTGTACGGGGGAAGTTATCGGCTAGCTGGACGACGACCCGCGCGGGGAGACGCATGTTTTTTTTTACATTTATTTCGATCGTCCATACAAGATTGATACCTGTTCCGAATAAGATATGGTAATGCAGACACCAGAACGTCCCTTGAAGAACGTCAGGAACACGCATTAGAAGAGAAAAAAAACTCGTTCTCCAAAACGCCCAACCACCGAGCGCTTATCAGAACGCTCGGTGCAATGCGCTCGGTGAAGTAGCTCCAAGTAGCTCCAAGTCCAAGTACTTCACGGGCGCAAAGAAAGCGCATGATTGAGTGCGCCGATATCCAGCGCCATTAAACTGCCACCCGTATCGAGCAATCGGGCAATCGAGAGGGGATTTATTTTGAGTCCACCAGCAGCGTCCACTCCCGGCACCTCCTCGGCTCGACTCGAAGTCGCTTCTAATCTCAGTCGCGCTATTGGGAGAGGTACCCGAAATACCTGCCAACCGTGCCGTGTCCGCTATCGAAGTGCGGCACGGGAATGATTTATGAGCATGAGCCGATCGAACATGGGCGAACCGAGCGAGCCGGTTGCTGATAATGGCCTCCGGACAGATCCGGACGGTGATTAGCGACGCGTGACGTCAGACGGTCGTCGCAACGTCCGGTCGGGTGACCTGAAGCTATCGCTCCGGTTCGCTCGGGAGCAGGCGTCTTTTTGGGGAGGTCAACAGCAAGTGCTATAAATGCCGGTAGGCCAGTGGATGTGGATCTTCAATAATGTCCATAAAGATAATCTCTTCATGACTGTTTTGAAATTAAACTTCAAACTCATTCATTCCCAAGGAAGATTTCACATGAGTTATAAATCTAAGTCAGATTAAAATATTTTTTTTTATTTTTTTTTTTCAGATTGACACAAGCTTTTTTGCGTAAGATCTCTCCTTGAAAGTACTGTAACTTTGAAGAATTTACTATTTAAAGCAAAATTGAGAAAATTTATCCGACTGTCTTGAAATTGGACTTAAAGTTTTCAACTCCGCCATTTGCACAGCATGAAATCTCGCATGCTAAAACAACGTCCAAACCAAAACACTTTTCCCTCACGAGTCAACTCAAACTGTTTGTTCGCTTTGATTGCACAGAGGCGCATCGGAATCCCCCTTCCCCCTCCCATCTCTTTCCCCCCATCCCACGGGTTTTGCGGGAGTGTCGTCATCCTCGAAACTCCGCCAAGCGGAACGGTCAAAAACCAAACCCTGCTGCATTTGCCTGAGCTCAGTCGAGTGGAAGAACCAAGGTACCCGGGGGTTCGTGATCGTGGTCGCCGCGGGAGCGTTCGCATTGGGCTTTACTTTTCGTTGTGAGCTAAAACCCTTTGGCGAGCGTCGCATCTCACACTGGTGACTTTCGGAAGCGATGCTCGAACAAAAAAGAGAACTCGCCCAGAAGCACAATAATTTCATCATTCAGTACGCGGACCAGTCAAACGCTGAACGATTCTAGGGCGAAAAATTACCTCCATCATCATCAGCGTGCTGATGGGGCGAACTTGAAGCAAAGTTTTCCCTCAAGTCTGTGACGCATCGCTTCACGCCGCAACTGCGCAATCGCAGGCAGAGGCGGCTGGGCTGGGCGGAGGAGCCAATCTAATTTACGCCTGCCTATAAATTGTCCACAATAATAACACTCCGAATTACGAGACCCAACGAACCACATTCCGGGCCTGCCAAATTACTCCATTAGTTTCCCGTGCGTTCGATGAGCCAGTCAGTTTTGTTGTCTGTGTTTTTTATTTTTGCTTTTTGCACGCTTGTCTGCCACTTCCAAACTTCAAATCCCATCCAGCGTACATGTTTTCCACCTGCCCATCACGCTCGTCAGAAGGAAATTGAGTGAAACACTTTCAATTTTGTGTGTGCGTGTTTTTTTTTTTTTGTTGTTTGCTCCTAGTCGCACGGTGCGTAATGCTAAGGACAATTAATTTATGCCCAGGGACGGTGCGTCTCATCTGCATGCCAGTAATCGCCCACGAAATCCCCTCGAGCTCGTTACAGTGACAGACGAAGCGCGTCCTTCCTTTTTTTCGGGGGGACATTGGCAGCAAAACGAACGACAACGAAGCAAAAAAATACACCTCAGCATGCCACAAACAACCCACCGGTGACGGGGCCATTTTAAGGGTTGGCGGAGCGCAATCACGAAACTATGAAGCGATTAGATTTGCCACGCAACTGTGACAACTGCCGAAGCAGAGCTAATGCTCGCCCGCCGGCGCGGGAGTAATCGTTTTTAATAGTAAAAGTGAGAAAGTTTTGCCACTTACGGGTGGGGGACATTATGTAGCCGCCACATTTCAAGGGTAGGCGCTTTTCCGATCCGCGGGCACCGCGTTCGTTGCCTAAGAATAAAAGTGCAACGAGCCAGCCAGTGCAGTGAAAGTTTCTTGAAATGGTAATGTACTTTGCTGCGAACGGCTTCTTGTGTGTGACTTGCAACTAATCGTATGGATAATGCGAGCTAGGGTTACTTAAGCAGCGTAAAAACAACACATGTACAAGCAAGGGAGGGAGAGTTTTGAAGAGAAATGTGCTTGTTATTTTTCTTCTTCTTTTTAACTTTTACTTTTTCTTTTTTTTGTTTTTTTGATGTCTGCGTTATAATCCCTTCAATGAAAAAGAGTTCCTGTTAATGTTCACAGAACAGGTATAGAAGAGATTTGAACCTTAACCTGTGGTCGACGGTTTCTTATCAAGCGCGTTTACCAACGATACTATATCGGCTTTTGGTTTCTTGGTTGTTAATAGTCAACTTAAAGATGGAAATGGCATACGTGTCACACCCAATAGTGTCATTATTGAACTTTTTACAGCTTTTTTAGGCTTTTCTACTTGATTTTACAGTTCACGATAGAATATAATAATCTCGCCTAATTAAAAAAAACTTATTCGCCATATTTAATCAAATAAATATAGTTAATCATATGGAGAACAAACACAACCTCAGCCTTCTCAGTCTGCTACTCAAATCTAGAATGCATAACTAACATTTGTGTGACCTTTTGCAAAACATCCCCGTTCAATGGAGTTAGAAATTCCTTCACCCTTCTCCCGATCTCCCCCACCCACCCCGGGGCTGGCCCTACCGCTGACAGATGGCGTACTTATCTAGCAGAAGCAATTTCGCGCACTTAAAAGCGTTTGCGGTCCGAGCAACCCGCGGCTTAGAACCGCTTCATGCCGCCCTCTTTCCACCGTGCCGTACACATGTCACGGCTCCGCTGGGCGCAGCTTCCAGTGGCAGTGACGTTATCGAGCGCCACCGAGCGCGGCGGTGTACCTTTAAAATACCGACAAGATTGAGCTAGCGCGACCCTTAAGGACGCGCACGGTACACGGGTTGCATCGACGGGCGAACTAATTCCCGGGCCCAACGCCGGGAGCCCCAAAACGCAGGACGCTCCCGGCCGGCCGGGACGAGCATTTAGCATGATCGAAGAAAGCACTTAAGTTATTAAAATTATTATCAACGTCCCATAATCTCGACCGCGCGAGGGCGTCCCTTGCCCCGGCTGTTGGGTTAATATTGCTTTTTTTTTACTACTGCCACACACAGCCCGTTCGTTCCGTGTTTTTTTTTTCGATATTCCCTCCCGTTTTATTATCAGCGCGCGATGTCTTGTGTATGTTTTATTTACCCCTCCCACCTGCGCGCTCGTTCGCTATCGAGTGTTTTAAGCTTCTCCTTACCGTGTGCACTTTATTGTATGCAACTGGTTTTGCCGGTTTTATTTTTTTATTGCGACTTTTTTGCTTTCTTCCGCAGTTCGTGCTTATGTTGTTGGGTGTTTTTTTTCTGTTTGATGAGTAGTGTTTTCTTTATTTTTTTCCCCCTCCCCAATAACTCTCACAGCTTCACCCAGCTTTCTTTGCACCACGCGTTGTTTGATGCAGCGCTAATATCTAGCCTGCGATCCAATTAAAATCCTTTCGAGGATCTTCCCACTCCCTCTGCTTCATTCATGTTTCGTTCAGCACCAGCAGCAGCACCGGTTGGAATGTAATAAAACAAAAAAAAAGTCGAACCAAACCGACCCCCACTCACACGCGGGGACGGAAGCCGCGAAACTTGTTGCCGCGATCGCGAAAGATCGCACCGCTGCTTTGCTGACGACAACCGGACGCCCTTCGGATAAATGTCCGTGCGGTTGCTCCCTTGCCGCAATCTCATGCGGGCAAAGAACGAAACGCAGGAGAGAAGGGAATGGAGAAAAAAACGCGTGCGCTTATCCAAATATGGACACGAGCTTACAACCTTCTCCCTTTAAAGCGGCGAAACCCGGCAGCTCGATAAGCTAAAATCGTCGTCCCCGTCGGTCGGTCGGTCGGTCGGTCGGTATTAAATCGCGCAAAATCGCTCCCGTAACGCTCCGCTCGGACGTACGTGATCGCGCTAATCCCGCTCAGAATTCTTCATCACTTCGACGCGGTCAATTAAACGCACTTTATAAATTAGATACGTGAGGAGATTTCATGCCTATTTTCACCCGTTGCGACACACATTCCGGGTGCCGTGGCGACCAGAAGGCCCTTTATTTTCTTACTAATTATTTAACCCACATCGATCCGCGTTACCGAGCGAGAGGTTTTTGATGCACGGGCCGACTAAAAATGGAACAATTATTCCATGATCAACCGCAAACCAAAAACAAAAAATCTTCCAGCCCAAGTGTGACCGGGACGCATCTTAATTAACTTCGCTCGCAAACTCGCGAAACGCACAGCAAACGGTGGAGGTCTTGTGGGTTGATTTTATTTATTTATTTCACCCCTTCCGGGGCCGGTGATCTCTTTCTTCTGCTTTCCCTTAATCACGCCATTCCCGGCAGCGTATTGTCTTCCTCGTTCGCTCATCCCAAGTGCATATTTTAAACATTTTGTCAACGGTTACTCCGGAAAAGATGTCAACTTTCACTAAAATTTGGTGCAGATTTCATTTTTGAGGCGATTATTGTTCTTGTTGTTTTTGGTTGCTGTTAATTTATGACATTTTAAGTTATCTGGTAATAAATTTATGAAAAATATGTGACGAAAAACATGCTGCAAATGGAGGGGTTGATTAAAAATTCTATCAGAATTTTCATCTCCTGCTTGCGTACTTGCTATGCTGAAAAATGATTTTTTATTCATTTTTGAAAGAAATTTCATCAACAAAAGCATCTTTTCGAATCGTTACACTTTCGAGGTGTAAATTTCACTTGATTACTTTTACAAGAAAAATTCATATCGCTCTCAAATTTCTCCCCGAAACATTCATTAAAACTTCGTTTCATCGCCTTCCTCCCTTCTCTACGACCCATCTCTAAATGTTGATGAATGAAACTTGTTCGAAATCAATCAATCAAACAAAATAAACCCTACCACATTACAGCATTCTGAATACAGCTATTTTTCGATATTTTTTACTTGCGTGAGCTTTGGCGTGGCACCGGAAATCGCCCATTTCTGGTGGGGCCACACCCTCGCGATCGTAGCGATTCCTGCTGCGACGGTTGTAGTTTTTTTTGTTGTTGTTGTCCTCTCCCGACGAGAAGGAAGGTTGTTCAGAGCACACACGGTCAGGGAGAACGAGTCTGCACCGTCATCTGCATGTAGCGCACCGTGCGCGAGATTCACCCGCTCGTCAAAAGGTGCCATTTGATGAAAGATCAAAGATCGGACAGAAAATTTGTCAGGGTTTGCCGGGCGCCCCGAACAAGGACGGGGTCCGATTGATCGAGCGTGGGTGTAAATTGCCCCGGCCAGACCATGGTCGCGATGCCGGAGCGTGGCCAGGCCCGGGCGACGGCCCAGGCGCGCACACAACCTGTAATTCCAAAATTCGTGCCCAGAACGAGCGCTGGGCGCTCGCTCGTCTCGAACGGATCGATCGATGCGGCGAAGAAGCGTTGGCTGCTGATCAAATTCGTGCCTTAACCCTTGAGGGTGCGGCGTTGTGATAAATGAAATTGGTAAATTAATTTATTTATTCCTCTTTGGCATCCTTCGAAGTTTGAGCTCATGTTCTAAAATGTTGCTTAAACCAGTGGTTTTGGACAGATTATAACTTGCTTTTTTACCAAATTAAGGACATTTTTTTCTGCTTTCACATAATGTTTGCTAAACAAAACGGGGTTCATTCTAAAATGAGCCACTTTTCGACACTTGTTTGAAGTTAAATTGAAGAAAAGACTTAAACTTTTCTAAGAGACCTAAACTCACTGCAAATAATCTCATCACTGTTTATGAAAAAAGCAAATAAGTGTAGTCAGTGTTTAGTAAGTTTAACATAAACTAGCCTTTTTATGTACAGTACAGATTATTGGACAATGCTGT